>JAVIAB010000025.1:11220653-11778153 GCA_032433765.1 Megaustenia siamemsis
TCCTCATCATCATCATCGAGTGCCTTCTCCGCAACGAAGGTTGGCTACCATGGATCGCCATTCTACTCTGTTTCTTGCTTTGATGGTGCAGGCTGACATAGATTGACTTGTCCATCTTTTGATGTTACTCGTCCATGTTAGTCTTGGTCTGCCTCTTTTACCTTGTATTTTTCCTTCCAATATTACTTTGAGTAGGCTGTTGTGTCTTTTAACATACGTCAAAAATTTCATTTGTCTTGTCTTAATTGTATTTAGTAGTTCTCTTTTTATTTTCAGTTGTTTTAAAACTTTATCGTTTGTTATCTTTTGTTTCCATCCAATTCTACCTATTCTTCTATACATCCACATTTCAAAGGCTTCAATTCTCTGTTCTGTTTTCTTGTCTAATGTCCATGTTTCTGCACCATACAGGAATATTGAGAAGACGTAACATTTTGCAATTCTTAATTTCAGCCCTGTTGATATTTGTTTTGTTGTTAGTATATTTTTCATGGCATTAAAATTACTTTTTGCCATACCTATTCTTTAGTTTATTTCAATTTTACATTTTCCATCATTGGTTATAGTATGTCCCAGGTAGCTGTAGCTCTGGACTGTCTCCAGATGTATTCCCTCAACTGTGATATTTAATTGTAGGTCTTGAATTGAAGGATCCTATGTCTACCTATATTCGTCGCTTTAGCTTCCTGTGAGCTGGTTTATTAATCTACGTCATTCGACTGGTTTAGTTCCTCATAACCAAGTGGTCAAGTCACGTGGTCTTTACGTTCTATACGCCACGTTTGAAGGAAGTATTTTTCCTTTTAATTGCTTCTTCCAGGGTTAAAACTAAGAATTGCAAAATGTTACATCTTCTCAATATTCCTGTATGGTGCAGAAACATGGACATTAGACAAGAAAACAGAACAGAAAATTGAAGCCTTTGGAATGTGGATATATAGAAGAATAGGTAGAATTGGATGGAAGGAAAAGAAAACAAACGACGAAGTCTTAAAACAACTAAAAATGAAAAGAGAACTACTAAATACAATTCAAAAAAGACAAGTGCGATTTTTGGGCCATGTTAAAAGACACAACAGCCTACTCAAAGTAATCCTGGAGGGGAAAATACAAGGTAAAAGAGGCAGAGGCAGACCAAGACTAACATGGACGAGTAACATCAAAAGATGGACAAACCAGCCTATGACAACCTGCACCATCAAAGCAAGAGACAAAACAGAATTGCGCTCCATGGTAGCCAACCTTCGTTGCGGAGAAGGCACACGATGATCATAAATTGCTTCTTGCCTGCTATGTCTGGACGAATAATACGGAAACCGTGCTCTGTCAAATTCGCTCTAGTCCCGTCTCACCTCCTCTTTGACGATTTCAGAATAAAGGACAAGATCTTTAATTTCGCAAAGAATGTGGCATATCAGAGCATTCCAGAAGCTTGATAAATACATCACCGACTGCCCCAGGGTCTCTCCATGCTGATTTTTTTTTAAATTCACTCCTGTACCCTTCAACTCTTCTGAACCACTCACAATGCAGCGAGCTGGACAAGAATACCACTGACGGAAATTGGTGTTCATATGTGCAGTAGTGAAATCACTTATCAATCGAAGACCATTGCGATGGGGGGTTGAAGAGAGAATAAATAATACTGCACTCAGAGATCGAGAACGTCACAGTTCGCATTCCCATTTGTGATTAAACAACCACAACATACAACAACAGAACAATATTCCCGGCAGTCTATCAGCTCAAACGATGGTTTTTTTTTTTTTAACAACAAACGCGCTATTAGCTAACACTTCCCAAACTTGGGGCTTCTGTAGCCTAGTTGGGAAAACCACCCGACTGGGGGCCTCTGTAGCCTAGTTGGGAAACCACCCGACTAGGGGCCTCTGTTGCCTAGTTGGGAAAACCACCCGACTGGGGGCCTCGCTACCCTACATGGGAAAACCACCCGACTGGGGGCCTCTGTAGCCTAGTTGGGAAAACCACCCGACTAGGGGCCTCTGTTGCCTAGTTGGGAAAACCACACGACTGGGGGCCTCGCTACCCTACATGGGAAAACCAACCGACTGGGGGCCTCTGTAGCCTAGTTGGGAAAACCACCCGACTGGGGGCCTCGGTACCCTACATAGGAAAACCATCCGACTGGGGGCATCATTCGCCTAGGTGGGAAAACCACCCGACTGGGGTTTCTTTAGACTATTTGGGAAACCACCCGACTAGGGGCCTCTGTAGCCTGGTTGAGAAAACCACCCGACTGGGCTACCGACGTTCGGACAACCCGTGTTCGATTCCCGCTGGAAGTAGTGTTAATTGTACTCGTAGTTGGACAAAACAAAATACCCCGGTGGTCGACCCAGCCGGCAGCAGAAATGGGTACCAGAGTAGTGCTATGGGAAGGTAAGGAATGCCGCCTCGCTACGTGAGTTTCAATGCTTGAGGCGACACTATTCAGAAGTCTCCGAAAACGTCTGGGTAGGCGGCCGAGCACATATGGGTGAAAACTCACGTGCTAAGACGCCGATTCAAGTCTTGTACTTCACTTTTACCTTTGCCTTTTTCTTTATCTTTATCTTTACCTTTATCTTTACATTTATCTATACTTTTACTTCCTGGGGGAGCAGAAGTGCATGCGACCTGCGACCGCAATAACAGGGTCGGCGCACCATCAGCTGACCAAGACCTAGCAGTTCTACCTCCTCGTGGTCTCCCCTAGTAACAGTCTGCGTCAAAACAGGCGACCAGAAGCTAGGATCGCCGTGTTCCCTGTAGTGGTGGCTGTTACTGATATAGAGGACTCAGTATTGCAGTACCTCTAGGCTGGACAAGTCACACAGACTGGCTAACAGAAGCTAGGATCGCCGTGTTCCCTGTAGTGGTGGCTGTTGCTGATATAGAGGACTCAGTATTACAGTACCTCTAGGCTGGACAAGTCACACAGACTGGCTAACAGAAGCTAGGATCGCCGTGTTCCCTGTAGTGGTGGCTGTTACTGATATAGAGGACTCAGTATTGCAGTACCTCTGGACTGGACTAGTAGTTTCCCAGCATAGCCTGGGACAGACGAACTCCAACTTCTCCAGTAAGAGCCGGGAATGTCAAGAAAGCCATTACGACCCGCCACATCTTATGAGTCAATGGGCAACCTGCCCGCATCAACTCGTGGCATTCCGTCAACAAGAACAACAATAACAACAATAATAATAATAATAACAACAACAACAATAACAACAACCTTTACTTCCCAAACACAAACATCATTTTCAATACAAATCTCCTTTTTTTTGTATCTCATGAACTCAGCAAAACGATAATATTTTAAAGAACCACTACCCCAAATATGTCTTGAATTGATTAAAAAAAAAGATGATAAGAAAATTCCGGATCTGTGTTCCGTTTACACTGCGTGTCTTTGATAAAACGTTTCCGATTTTTCTCAGCCACTCAAATCAATTATGAAGAAAGTTGTTCCAAAGCACGGCTCAAAGAACCTCCCAGTGTAAACAGGGAGATTCAGACAGTGCATTGATGAAGTCTCGTGGAGAGATGTAGATACTATTATTGAGAGCTTTTGTTTCATCGATCCACGCCCACATTCGAAAAACGGGGGATCAAAAAGTGTTTGACAAATAAGCATAAAAACACTCAAACTCGGCATTTATATACATATTGATAAGATCTGGTCAGCGGTGTTTATCTGAGGTCTCTGCGAGCCATTTGAGGTTTATTTGTGGTCTCTGCGAGCCATTGAAGTTTTATTTGTGGTCTCTGCGAGCCATTTAAGGTTTATTTGAGGTCTCTGCGAGCCATTTAAGGTTTATTTGAGGTCTCTGCGAGCCATTTAAGGTTTATTTGAGGTTTCTGCGAGCCATTTGAGGTTTATTTGAGGTTGTCTGCGAGCCATTTGAGGTTTATTTGAGGTTTCTGCGAGCCATTTGAGGTTTATTTGAGGTTTCTGCGAGCCATTTGAGGTTTCAGCAAAGCCATACTGTTAGGTTCTTTCTTTCTTTCTTTCCTTTTACTTTATTTCTTATTTTTCTTTTTTTTCTTTCTCTATTTCTTTCTTTCTCTCTCTCTCTCTCACTTTCTCTCTCTCTTTTTCTCTCTCTTGCTTTCTCTCTCTCTCTCTTTCTCTTTCTCTCTCTTTCTGTATTTCTCACTCTCTCTTTCTCTCTCTCTCTCTTTCTTTCATCTTTCACCGGACGACTAATCAAAGCCCTTAGAAGTTCGCTTTCCCTCTATATCCCTAATTATTTGTCCAGACTGCTTATGAAATACAAATCTGCAGCTAAATTCTCTATAAACTGTACACATCTGCAGCTAAATTCTCAATAAACTGTACAAATCTGCAGCTAAATTCTCTATAAACTGTACAAATCTACAGCTAAATTCTCTATAAACTGTACAAATATACAGCTAAATTCTCTATAAACTGTACAAATATACAGCTAAATTCTCTATAAACTGTACAAATATACAGCTAAATTCTCTATAAACTGTACAAATCTACAGCTAAATTCTCTATAAACTGTACAAATCTACAACTAAATTCTCCATATACTAAAGAAAATAATGCTAAATTAAAGTTACAAATGCTACTTACCTAACAGACAAATGTCCAGAGATGGAGACATAACATGAGAAATCATGACACGCATCGCACCAGCATCAAATACTTTCAACAAACTGACGAACATCTGGAGATCCAAAGTTTCTCAGTAAACGAACAAAACTTAGACTCTTCAACTCGTGTGTGATACCAGTGCTAACATATGGATGTGATACCAGTGCTAACATATGGATGTGATACCAGTGCTAACATATGGATGTGATACCAGTGCTAACATATGGATGTGATACCAGTGCTAACATATGGATGTGATACCAGTGCTAACATATGGATGTGATACCAGTGCTAACATATGGATGTGATACCAGTGCTAACATATGGATGTGATACCAGTGCTAACATATTGATGTGATACCAGTGCTAACATATGGATGTGATACCAGTGCTAACATATGGATGTGATACCAGTGCTAACATATGGATGTGATACCAGTGCTAACATATGGATGTGATACCAGTGCTAACATATGGATGTGATACCAGTGCTAACATATGGATGTGATACCAGTGCTAACATATGGATGTGATACCAGTGCTAACATATGGACGTGATACCAGTGCTAACATATGTATGTGATACCAGTGCTAACATATTGATGTGATACCAGTGCTAACATATGGATGTGATACCAGTGCTAACATATTGATGTGATACCAGTGCTAACATATGGATGTGATACCAGTGCTAACATATTGATGTGATACCAGTGCTAACATATGTATGTGATACCAGTGCTAACATATTGATGTGATACCAGTGCTAACATATGGACGTGATACCAGTGCTAACATATTGATGTGATACCAGTGCTAACATATGGATGTGATACCAGTGCTAACATATGGATGTGATACCAGTGCTAACATATTGATGTGATACCAGTGCTAACATATGGATGTGATACCAGTGCTAACATATTGATGTGATACCAGTGCTAACATATGGATGTGATACCAGTGCTAACATATTGATGTGATACCAGTGCTAACATATGGATGTGATACCAGTGCTAACATATGGATGTGATACCAGTGCTAACATATTGATGTGATACCAGTGCTAACATATTGATGTGATACCAGTGCTAACATATTGATGTGATACCAGTGCTAACATATTGATGTGATACCAGTGCTAACATATTGATGTGATACCAGTGCTAACATATTGATGTGATACCAGTGCTAACATATTGATGTGATACCAGTGCTAACATATTGATGTGATACCAGTGCTAACATATGGATGTGATACCAGTGCTAACATATTGATGTGATACCAGTGCTAACATATTGATGTGATACCAGTGCTAACATATTGATGTGATACCAGTGCTAACATATTGATGTGATACCAGTGCTAACATATGGATGTGATACCAGTGCTAACATATTGATGTGATACCAGTGCTAACATATTGATGTGATACCAGTGCTAACATATTGATGTGAAAGTTGGAAATCCACCCAGATTTAAGATAGGAAATTAAATGTCTTTGAAAACAAATGTCCTTCTAGGATCTCACAGCTGCAAAGAATATATTTTTAAACGAAATCATAAGAGGTCACACACAAAGAATAAGGGGTGAGCTCTATATGAAGAAAGCGTTGGAAATACATCGGTCGTGTGCTGAGAATGAATGAAGAAAGGCTTCCCTGTCATGGAATTATGTGGAAACCACCTGGTAAAGGAAAACAAGATATTCCTTGACAATTGCTACGTACAACAATGACTAGGGAAGACTCAACCATGGGACTGAGAAACAACCAAGAACTAGCAGCAGATAGTCAGTTCTGGAGAACTATGACTTCCGCCCTACTTTGTGCCGTCTTCGGCCCGAGTGGAACATGATGAATGAGTAAATGAATGAATGAATGAGTAGATACATGAATGTATGAGTAAATACGTTAATTAACTATTATGAACGAGTAAATGAATGAATGAGTAAATTAATGAATGAGTAAATGAATGAATGAGTAGATACATGAATAAATGAGTGAATAAATGAGTGAATGAATGAATGAATGATTGAGTAAATGAATGAATGAATGAATTAATTAATTAAATGCTAAATTAACAAACGCTAAATAAAGAAAAAAATACCTATATACTTCATGACAACAACTATTGTCATTTCTATGTTTTCTGTTGAACACTGTCAGTTATTCAATCGATCAATCACCCCTCTTTGCTTTCTAGGTTATGTACACATTTCTGAGTAATTTATTTATTTTGCAGCACGTCTGTGTGTACCTTAACTCTGACGACGTACAAGATGATACCACGTGGTTATTGTTTCACTTCATGAATATTCAGTTGCCAAGCAAGACGGCACAATGACACAGTGTGTGAACCTGTCGTCACTTGACAATGGCGATGATGAAGCTGCGACTTTGAAGAACATCGTCAACCAAGTGTTTCTCCCGATTGTGTGTGTGTTTGGTGTATTTGGCAATGTGCTCAACTTAGCCATACTTACCAGGTCAGTTTCTGTTTTCCCTGTTAGAATATGTTTTATTAAAGAATATATGTTTTATTAAAGAATGCATGTTTTATTAATAGAGAGTACGTGTTTTATTAAAGAACATATGTTTTATTAAAGAATATCATCATCATCAAGTACCGGGCCTACTGGCGTAGGTGATCATGTCTCTCCACAACTTTCGATCTCGGCAGTTATTTATCATTTCTGTTGTTGACCTTCTGCCAAGCCATTCTCTTAAGCTGTCTTTTATTTTTTTCTCTTTGCTTCCCTCTATCTCTTCGTCCCTCGATTTTTCCAGTTGTTACAATATATTCATTTGTTCTCTTCTCATTACATGGCCAAAAAATGATGATTGTTTCTTCCTAATATTGGAAATTAGCTCTCTTTTTGCTTTGACCTCTCTCAGAACATCTTCATTACTCTTCTTAGCTGTCCACGGTACTCTCAATATTCTTCTGTAAAACCACATTTCTACAGACTCCAGTGATTTTCTTGTCTGTTGTCCTATTGTCCATGATTCGCATCCATATGTTAGGACTGGCTCTACATAACATTTAAGAACTCTTTTTCTTGTTTCTATTGTCAAAAATGGATTGCATAATATCTTCCTCATTTTTTGGAAAGCTGCTTTTGCCTGAACCATTCTGCATCTCACCTCTGTTGTACATCTTCCGTCTGAGGTTAACAAAGTTAAACTATATCTCCTCTAAACGCAGAAAGGTAAATGTGGAAGGAAATAAGAAGAGGAAGAAGAGACAGAATAACTTACTAAAAGTGATGTTGCAAGATAAAAACAAGTTCAATAAGCCGAAGGCAGACAAAGACTAAAGTGGACTGACAAAATTTACAAGGTAGACAGGAATGGCTTCAACGGTGTGTTCTGTCAAGGTAAGAAGCGGATAGACATTGCGTCGTGGTACCCAACCTTCTATTACAAACTGCACAAGATGGCGAAGCCTGTTATAAAACATCTTTCAAGTCATCAGCGAATGTATTTCCATGTTTCGGAGCATTTTTAATATCCGGTATTTGTCAAAATATGATAAATCAATATTCCCTGTTGATTCTACAGTCATTAAACCTGGCGCCACAGATTTGCTGGGGTCAGTGCCTTTAGGACATCCGAAATGTGTTTCCACTTTCCTGGAAAGTTATTGGCGCAACATGAAATCACCGGTTAGCAAGTTATCAATCACCAAAGTTAGAAAAAGTATGAGATGAGATGCCTCAGGAAAGCTGTGAACAAAACACGCAGAGATCGTGTAAAGAACAATGAAATCAGAAACAACATTGGAATTCTACCAGTAATTGAATACATAGAGAGACAAAGATGAAAGTGGTTTGTACATTTAATGTGCATGAAGCCCTCAGCTCCAGCGTCAAGAGCTTATAACAACAAAATGGAACAACCAAGATATAGAGGTAGATCAAGAAGATGATGGATTGAGGGAATTTACGACATAATAAAACAATACAATATCACTATGTGCCAAGTCAAGAATTGACAACATAATAAAACAATACAATATCCCTATGTGCCAAGTCAAGAATTGACGACATAATAAAACAATACAATAACACTATGTGCCAAGTCAAGAATTTATGACATAATAAAACAATACAATAACACTATGTGCCAAGTCAAGAATTAACGACATAATAAAACAATACAATAACACTATGTGCCAAGTCACAGAAAGTGTCCTTGATAGAAAACACATCATTGACTTAAAGCCTGCGACGCCTACAGGCAAGTAAACAGAGCAGGATAAAAGAAAGAAAGAAAGAAAGAAAAAAAAGAAAAAAAGAAAAAAGAAAGAAAGAGAAAGAATGAAAGAAAGAATCACCAAAGCTCGCTATATGGCCTATAAAACAAGGATTAAGCAGAGACCATGCCAGTCTTGTGCTACCAATGCCAGACCTTAGAATCAAGAACTGTTCACATCAAATAACTAGCACAGAAATGGAGTGTGTCAGACGCATGCCAGGAAACAGCCTGAGAGATAAATTCAGAAATTAAGATTTACTATTAAAAAAAAAAGACTAGGAACGGAACCAGCTATTGAATACACATAAATGGGCAACAGATCAAGTGGTTCAGGCATGTGATAAGACATCAAGAACTAAATCTAATACAACGAGTTACCAACAAACGATAGGAGTACACCAGACCAAGAGGCCGACCATGAAAACGGTGGATAAATGCGATACTATAAGTCCGTTCACAAATTCGTGCCCACAGAGTTGATCAATTATCTCGGAAACTGTTTGATGAATCTTTTTCATGAAATCTTATATTTCCACCGACCATCAGATTTGATAACATTTAAGTACAAAGGTAGTCTGAATTGTGCACAAATCGTTTTTTTTTTTTCAAATATATAATGATAGGAAAATATCAAATCGCGAGCTCTAAACATTCGATTTTACTGTAAATTACGTTAATTTTCTAACAATGCAAATCAAAGGCGTATCCGTATCACATTGAAGAGGGCAGAATTTTTCATTTTATTTTATATCTTCATCATAGAGATAGGTCAACTTTGACCAAAGTATCAAACACACATATTCGTCAA
Source organism: Megaustenia siamemsis (assembly GCA_032433765.1). Classification (NCBI taxonomy): domain Eukaryota; kingdom Metazoa; phylum Mollusca; class Gastropoda; order Stylommatophora; family Ariophantidae; genus Megaustenia; species Megaustenia siamemsis. The sequence goes on from JAVIAB010000025.1 coordinate 11,230,346, forward strand.
ATAGCAGGCGTGTCATCAACAAAATATATGGAACAACCAGAGCATCAAACACACATAGTCAGCAAATAGTAAGAGTGTCATCAACAAAATTGTGCACATGTCATACATATGTCATTCCGAATCAGAAGTCTCTAAGAGGTTACCAATTGTTATCGGTTGGACAAACTGCAATCTATCTCGTGTCAGTATTGTTCCTCTTCTCTGAGCACATGGTCGTCACATTTTCTCCAGTATTGTTCCTCTTCTCTGAGCACATGGTCGTCACATTTTCTCCAGTATTGTTCCTCTTCTCTGAGCACATGGTCGTCACATTTTCTCCAGTATTGTTCCTCTTCTCTGAGCACATGGTCGTCACATTTTCTCCAGTATTGTTCCTCTTCTCTGAGCACATTGTTGCCAGATTTTCTCCAGTATTGTTCCTCTTCTCTGAGCACATGGTCGTCACATTTTCTCCAGTATTGTTCCTCTTCTCTGAGCACATTGTTGCCAGATTTTCTCCAGTACTGTTCCTCTTCTCTGAGCACATTGTTGCCAGATTTTCTCCAGTACTGTTCCTCTTCTCTGAGCACATTGTTGCCAGATTTTCTCCAGTACTGTTCCTCTTCTCTGAGCACATTGTTGCCAGATTTTCTCCAGTATTGTTCCTCTTCTCTGAGCACATTGTTGCCAGATTTTCTCCAGTACTGTTCCTCTTCTCTGAGCACATTGTTGCCAGATTTTCTCCAGTACTGTTCCTCTTCTCTGAGCACATGGTCGTCACATTTTCTCCAGTATTGTTCCTCTTCTCTGAGCACATTGTTGCCAGATTTTCTCCAGTACTCAATGTCTATCGTTGAGAAGGCATCACACGTCAATTCTTTAACATCACACATTTTAAACGTCGTGTTCTGCACAGCAACTTGCCCTTTGACTTTAGCCCACACAAGTTCTATTGGGTTGAGGTGCGAATGATAAGGTGGGAGGCGAAGAGATGTGTGGCCATACTTAGCAATTATTTTATCAGTTTGATATAACTTTGTCTTCTTAGTTTGTCTAACAAGTTGCAACAACTCTGGTTTTAACTGGGTGTTTTGAAAGGAAACATTTTCTTTTCTAAGCCATGCGATGATTTTATCTTGTGTACTTGACGAATTAGGAACTTTGTCCTCCAGTATTACCGCATTATGATAGGATGCGTTGTCCATTACAAGACATGAAGGTCTATCCAGAATTGGGAGTAAAGTGTTCTCGTCTTTTCTTGATTACTGATGATATTAGTGGTTGATTGGCGATTTCTCTAATTTCCTCATTTGTTTTGAATTCGTTCCACTCTATATGGAGTATTTACCTTAAACATGTTGCCGATGCTACTGAGTTAAGCGATCTGTGTACACCGTGAGCTGTGTGTTTCATCCGTTTTGATCCTGTTTCGATATTCCGTTGCTTACGATGATTGATGATATTGTATGACGGGGAACAGATGGCTGTGTTCACATTCTGTGCGGTTTTGCCTTATGTCATTCACCGTGTGCTGAGACTGCTATGGATTTTAATTCGTTTGCAGTGAACTGGGGCGTTCCATAACCATAACTTACCTTAGACATGTATTTTTTTTTCAAATGCGTTCAACTTTGTTTCTATGTACGTATACTATATACTGATCTGATAAATTATATACTTTTCACATAAAACTATACCTTTCATCTTTATTCACAGACGGAAGCTGCAGAAATCCTTCCGGACACTAGAACAGGCAGCAAACCTTTGCCTTGTTGCTCTTGCGTTGTCCGACCTGATGTTTTGTTTTTGCGCTTTTCTGACAGTGTTCCTTCCTGCCAGCAATATTTACCCCAGCATCGGCTTCTGGCTAATCTACAACAAGTTCAGCTTCGGCATCATCAACATCTTCATCATGGAGAGCACGCTGTTAACAGTTGCCATGTCGCTGGAGCGGTATTTAGCGATCTGCTTCCCTCTACGCCAAGATATTTACCTCACGACTAGACGAATCAAATTCATCATCATCTTTACATTTATTTTTCTGTCAGTTTTAATATCCCAGTGTTTTGGAGATACGAAACTGTCCCAGTGTGTTCTCAAATCGCCAGTGAGCCGACCTTGAACTCAAATTTAACCTTGAAAGATATTGCTTCACTGGCTCACAGCTTTCACCCGGAAACACATTCTCAAACAGTTGTTGACACTGGCGCTATTTTTACCACACCCAACTCTATACAGGCGTCAGAAAACGCAACAAAAAACGGAACTGCCGTTCCGGGGATGGCTTTAATTCACAGCAATGTCAGTGCATTACCAACCGAGACGCAGACTTTTTTACAGACAACGCAGACATCAGCTAACTGGACCATTTCGGTTGTACCATCACAGGTTTCATCACATTTATCACCTTACTAACAAAACCTTCCCGCTTTCGATCGGATATTCCGGGATCGAGAATGAAACTCAATTTACTGTCAAAATTGTTTTGCTCTTTGACAGTCAGATCTGCGACATGACCTACAGAATTATCTGGGCGTTTGTCGGCAATTTTATTCCTCTTATTCTCCTATTTTTCTTCAATGTGTGCCTGTGCCGGCAAATCTTCGGCTCATACAAAAATCGGAAACAACTAGCGCGACATAATCGCCCTCGAAGTTCATCTCATGTTTTGACAGTCACACTCGTCGCTATAGTCGTATTGTTTTTCATTCTTGTAGCCCCATCTGAGGTAACGCTGCAGGTTTCCCACATAACAAGTAGCGGGGATACGCCGCTGTACCAAAACACAGAGGCGATATTGAACTTAATGCAGGCGATTAATTTCTCAGTTAATTTTGTTCTTTACTGCACAATCAGCCCACATTTCAGAAAAACGTTAAAATATATGATGTGTGGCTGGTGCCAAGTCCATCACCGAACCAGGGATTCTACAATCAAGTTCAAGACCTCTTCAATGTAAGAGAATAAATAAAACCCAATTATTCCCATAATTATCTGAGCCGCATGTCGGGAAATATGGCTTTAGAGCTAACATATTTACAGTGAATTATATATGCGTGATATGGTCAGCGACACACGACCATGCCGTACTGTCGCAGAATTTGAAGTCTGGTGCACATTTTAAGAGACTGGGTGAGCTCCGAAGGTCTGTCACTATTGGAAAGTGAACACAAACCGTCTGGTAAGAAGATACATATGTTAACCACTACACCATTGGAGCATCGATGTGAAAGAGACTCAGTGATGTTATTATAGAACGGCAACATTATCAAAATATGGGAACATCAAACACATCTTCACTCGAACGATTTCAATGCAGACTGATATTTTATTATCAAAAGAAAACTGATTGAATGTTAGAAATCAATGTGAATTTCTTGTTATTTTCTTCATGTGAATTTCTTGTTATTTTGTTCATGAGAATTTCTTGTTAATTACTTCAAGAGCGTTGAGAATCAACAATTCGGTTGTTTATTATTCTTTCAAGTGCGCTTCCTGTTGTATAATTATATGGAGAATCGATATTTACATGTGTCAGATTGCAATGTTTGGTCCTTTCTCTCAGCATTTCATTCGCTCATGAGTGTGGGAAGACGTCTTTCTCTACAACATAGCAACAGCTTGAGCATAAGAAAAGTGGAGGCAGGCTCTGAACGCAGGCAATTGGTAGAGTCATTGTAGGAGTCAAAAATACATAAGGCCATCATAGAAGGAAGAGGTATGTGTTAGCACTCAGAAAAAATTACAAATAAACAACAATATAAATTTTTTTAATTAGCTAAGTGGCAGTGTACCAAGCGTTCGGCTTCTCGTGACAAGGCGCAGTGCCATGGAGTACGGGTTCGATCCTGCTTCGGGCCATATATTGTTCTTTGTTTTTTTTTCTGTTGTTGTTTATTTGTCATTTTTTTCTGAGTATTAACACATACCGCTTCCTTCTATGATTCCCTATTATCGCCTCGGAAGTTTCCATATATAATAATATTTATTTATTATTATTTGTCTCCAGTATATAACCACAGGAAACTACTATTCGTGCAGTTTCGTCCAATAAATGTTTGTCTCTAACACAAGTATTCAGCCCTACTGGGAGATACTTGCCTTAATAGGAAATTACAGAAATACAATTTATTTCCGGTCTGTGATCGAAACCCTATGCTATAGTCATGGGAACGCCTTCGTGTAAGACACTGCTCACAATAGCTATTTTTTAAATTAGCTAAGTGGTAGTGTACCAAGCGTTCGGCTTCTAGTGGCAAGGCGCAGTGCCATGGAGTGCGGGTTCGATCCTGCTTCGGGCCATATATTGTTCTTTGTTTTTTTCTGTTGTTGTTTATTTGTCTTTTTTTTCTGAGTGCTAACACATACCTCTTCCTTCTATTATCGCCTCGGAAGTTTCCCTATATAATAATATTTATTTTTTATTATTTGTCTCCAATACATAAGGTCACCTTTGTCTACGTCCCAGAACATACGGGAGTCGGGGAAATAAAAGAGCGGACAGGTTGGTTTGGCCAGCTGCGCTATTGTTGAGGACGGTCAACCAATGGATCGGGCGGACATCATCAATGCCCTCCGGAAAGTTGGAAGGGCACAGGACTTCGACAACCATGAGTCCACGTCACTCCTTCGGATGAAAGAGATGGGAGTTAAGATGGGCACAGCCAGAAACGAAAAACTTAGTGGCTGTGTAAGAAGACTTATCAAACAACACCGAACTGGAGTCGTCAATCGCTGGACAATGCGAGACTTGCTGAGGAGGGGATATGTGCACCTAGGGACATGTTCGAAGTGTAATAATGATGACCCGCTAATAACTCAGTAACTAAATAACTCAATAACTGAGTAACTCAATAACTCAACAGCAGCGCAGCAAAAGTTGCGGATCAGAAAGACATGCAACGATTGTAAAGATGTCAAGCAATAGAGAAATAGAGAGATTGATCCTGCTAATAGATGCTGACCTAATAATCGTTTTAATTCTTTTTTTCCATTTTAAGAATATTGTTTATATAATAAATGTGATCACTTGTTCAATAGTATGGTCTTTATCTTTCATAATTATCCTTGTAGTCCGCCCTTCTTTTTTTTTTTTTGTTCAAAATTATTGTTTCTCACAAGGGCTGGGTGGTCCAGAGGTAAGATGTCGGCGTCTGGACAAAGAAGGTACCTGGTTTGAATCCATCCACAGGCGGTGGACATTTTTTTTTCATTTCGAATCCGTTGTTTCTTCGTGGCTGTAACCCTCTCTGGTTTCTGTTGAGACCTCATGCCTAGCCCTCTCGGATACCGAGCGAAACACTTGCTCGGCGGGAGCTTCTGATGACGATCAGATTGCCCACTGCTGCGAAGACCTGTATAAAGAATTTCTTTTTTTTCTGTCCAGTTAGATCTGATGCCTAGCCCTCTCGGATACCGAGCGAAAAACAGAGGATATGGTGTGCACTCTGCGCACGTCAGGTTTCAGTTTTATTTCAAAGAATTTCACTTGGTAATAGTCAAATCACACTTCAGTACACACGGTTTTTACTACTACGGAATTCAGTTTTATATTCTTTTAAAGAGTAATATGTACTTGAGCCTCAGCTATTGTCAAGGAAAAATATACTAACAACAAAACAAATATCAACAGGGCTGAAACTAAGAATGGCAAAATGTTACATTTTCTCAATATTCCTGTATTGGCAGACATCATCAATGACCTCCGAGATGTGGGAAGAGCACAGGACTTCGACAAACACAGATCCACGTCACTTCTTCGGATGATGGAAATGGGAGTTAAGATGGGCACAGCCAGAAATGAGAAACTTAGTGGCCGTGTAAGAAGACTTATCAACCAACACAGAGCTGGAGTCGTCAGTCGCAGGACACTGAGGGAATTGCTGAGGAGGGGATCTGAGCACCTATGGACATGTTCGGAGTGCAATGATGATGACCCGCAAATAACTCAATAACTCAATATTCCTGTATGGTGCAGAAACATGGACATTAGACAAGAAAACAGAACAGAAAATTGAAGCCTTTGAAATGTGGATGTATAGAAGAATAGGTAGAATTGGATGGAAACAAAAGAAAACAAACGATGAAGTCTTAAAACAACTGAAAATAAAAAGAGAACTACTAAATACAATTAAGACAAGACAAATAAAATTTTTGGGGCATGTTAAAAGACACAACAGCCTACTAAAGTAATATTAGAAGGAAAAATACAAGGTAAAAGAGGCAGACCAAGACTAACATGGACGAGTAACATCAAAAGATGGACAAGTCAATCTATGATAGCCTGCACCATCAAAGCAAGAAACAGAGTAGAATGGCGATCCATGGTAGTCAACCTTCGTTGCGGAGAAGGCACTCGAAGATGATGATGATGATGATGATGATGATGATAATGATGATGATGATTGTCAAGGCAAGCCAACGAGCAATCATGTAGTCTGTAGACGTTCTCCTATTTTAGGGACGCAATGTCAAAGAAACAGTTATCACCATCACGAAGTATAAACAAGACAAGCCTGAAACAAGTAGAACGCCAAAAGTATAAATAAGTGGGTCTTCTTCTTTCTTTTCTCTTCACTGATACCTAAAAGGTGTCGTGGTTTATATCATTTGTCGTTCTTGTGCTGCTCGAATTGTCTGAATTAGTGATTTTCCTTTGTTGTTACATGTCTCTGTCACTGCATCTATCCATCTTCTTTTCTCTTTTCACTGATACCTAAAAGGTGTCGTGGTTTATATCATTTGTCGTTCTTGAGCTGCTCGAACTGTCTGAATTAGTGATTTTCCTTTGTTGTTACATGTCTCTGTCACTGCATCTATCCATCTTCTTCTGAGTCTTCCTCTTGGTCTTTTTCCATGCATTCTCGAGAAGAACGCCCTTGATGGTGATTGGTGAGGATTCATTCTGACCAGGTGGCCAAACCATTTAAATTGTTGTTGTTCTATATATTCTTGGCAGGGTTAGATTTAATAAGTGGGTACCGTAATGATATCAGATGGAAGATGCACCACAGAAATAAAAAGCAGAATAGCTCAGGCCAAAATAGCATTTCAGAAAATGAAAAACGTCTTGTGCTACAAGTCTATCAATAGAAGTGAGAAAGAGAGTTAATCAGTGCTATATAGAGCCACTTCTGACATATGGAAGCGAATTATGGACAGTAGATAAACAAATGAAGAGGCCGCAGAGATGGGATATCTCAGAAAAATATTGAGGGTTCACTGGGTATATTAAAAGACCAATGAGGAAATTCTCAAAGTGGCCAATACAAAAAAGAAGCTCCGAAAAAACATCAGAAAGAAACAATCAACATTTTTCTGGCACATCATGAGAAGTGGAAAGTTGGAATATTTGGTTACAACTGTCAAAATACAGGGAAAGAGAGATCGCGGACGACAAGGAGATAAGATAATAGATAACTTGGTGTCATGACAAGGAAAACAGTCAACAGAACTGATAACGATGTACGGTAGATCGAGAATTGTGGAAGGACAATATCGCCTACACTAACGGATATTTCACATGGACAATTTACGAGTTTAACTTCGTAATTTATTTATGCTCGCAGTAACCTCCCCTTGAACTTAATTTGGTCGTTCTGTACTCTGTTCTTTAGTAGAGCCCTCGGTTGGCGCTCGGAAAACCCTAAACTTAAACCTTGCCGAGAAAAATGAAAGTAAATTCTCAAAAACTGGAAGCAGGTGATATATACAAACACGTGCGTTCAATCAGGGGAGATCACTCGCTTAGCAGAAATAATTTTCGACGCGAAATTCGTAAATTAGCTACACACGATGATGATGCATGTCAAAGGTCATCTCCTGAAAATAAGAAAGTAGTTATTCCATTATTGTGACATGTATTTCACTTCCGGGACAGGACGTGTCTGTAAAGCTAGAAAATAAAGGCAGCTTACCCAGTGCAGTTGCTGCAATGTGTTCGGGTTGGAATATATTTTTTTTTTTCACTTCGGATATAAAAAGAAACTAGTTGACTCCACCTTCATTGGATGTACGAACCCTGGTCCATGTTACCTGAATCATGAACAAGACTGTATGTATGTGTTTTGTAACGGTTTGTTGAGAGAGAGAGAGAGAGAGAGAGAGAGAGAGAGTGCGCGTGGGTGTGCGCGTGCGTGTGTGGAATGTTGTAGGACAGTATGGACATATGATGGTTTTTGCGTGCTGCAGGGGACCCATTCCGTGGACCTCTCCAGCGTGTCTCTGTTGTTGGACGGTTTGTTGTTGTCTCACATCCATCCATCCATCCATCCATCCATCCATCCATCCATCCATCCATCCATCCATCCATCCATCCATCCATCCATCCATCCATCCATCCATCCATCTATCTATCTATCTATCCGTAGAGACGTCCCTAAAGACTAGGAACTGAATTTTGCGTGTTAATCCGTTTTTCGTTGGCAGCCGTGTGCACAGAGGTCCCTCGCCGCACAGGCGGATAACTCAGTCTTCGAAGGCACTCTTATTTTTCATGTTACCGTCGATGAGTAATTGACGTTTCAAGCCGGGCTTCGCTGCTGAGACCAGGGGTGGTTGCCGCAGAGAGAAATCATAAATAAAAATCCCAACCGATTCAGCCGGGATTTAAACCCACAACCTCTCTATCTCGAGGCCAGCGTCTTGCCTCGCGCCCAAACCAATCCCTCCATAGAAGGAAGTAACTGTCACGTGATGGGAAAGATTACTCTACAGGCAAGTGTTTCTCGGATTGAGCTGGCTTGAGTGGAAAAATAGGTTGATAATCTGGGATTGCTGCCTTAATTATCATGCTCACGACGGTGTGGTCTCTGGAGGCTTCAACAGAAATTATCGCCACCAGCGGTTCTCAAAATCTCATTCACTAGAGCACTCCACTCTTTCGGCACGGAAGCTTTGTATCAATGCAATGAAAGGGGTTTTAGAGACAAAACTTGTTCATAGTTTTAAGAATCCATCCATCCATCTATTGGCCTTTCGAGCCGTAGCTGGTCAATAGGGCGTAGACCAAGATACTCTTTCTCTTATCTAAATGTTTATTCTAGCAGTTTTCAATCCTTAGTTGTCAGCGACCCACAGCTGATGGCTTGCGCCAGAATCGGTGAACCAGAACCATCCAGATCCTTCTTCACCTCTCCGTGGTGCCTCCAGTAACAGACTAACCTGTCTAGTCTGGCCAAGCGAGTAGGGATCGACGAGGGAAGACAACACGGTACTCAAAATGTCGTGCTGAAGTCGGATGTTTTGGGCCGAAAGGCGCAAATATCACAGTTATACTGGAAACCACAACACAACTCAGACACCCCCACTTAACGTCCTTTTAAGGGCGGATGATGAAGAGGTACACTCCTTTAGTCATCGGGCGAACGCAGGCAAGCGAAATCAGCAGGTCGTTCGGTGTGTCGAAATGTAGGTCAATTGTTAACTCTTTCAGCACGTTCCAACGCACTGTGAGTCATGCTGATTTCGGCCGCGCATCTTTCGCCGCATAGTGCGTCACTCTCAATTTAAGTTAGTGTGAACCGTCATCATATCATATTCTTTCTGCATGTCTTGTATTATCTTGGTATCGCTGAAATACCAAGTTCTTAAATGTTATGTAGAGCTAGTCTTAACATATGGATGTGAATCATGGACAATAGGTTAACAGACACGAAAATCGCTGGAGTCTGTAGTAATGTGGTTTTACAGAAGAATGTTGAGAATACCATGGACAGCTAAGAAGAGTAATGAAGAGGTTCTGAGAGAGGTCAAAGCAAAAAGAGAGCTAATTTCCAATATTAGGAAGAAACAACCACCATTTTGTGACCATGTAATGAGAAGAGAACAGCTGGAATATATTGTAACAAATGGAAAAAATTGAGGGACGAAGAGATAGAGGAAAGCAAAGAGAAAAAGTAGCAGACAGCTTAAGAGAATGGCTTGACAGAAGGTCAACAACAGAAATTATAAACAACTGTCGAGATCGAAAGTTGTGGAGAGATATGATCACCTACGCCAGCAGGCCCGGTACTTGATGATGATGATGATTGGTGAAATCTAATACCTTGTTCAATACTCTAAAAATTAATATGGTTATGGTTATGGTTAAGGAAGGCCCCGGTATCACTGCAAACGAATTTTTAAAATCCATAATATTGATCAACCGCCTGTGCCAGTGGAATCATTCAAATTAATATTCGCACAGAAAGTGAACACAGCCATCTGTTCCTATATAATATATAATTTATCGTCAGAAAACAAAAAAAAATAATATATAATATAATATATAATATGTTAGATAAATATAAATATGTAGATTGATTCTTAAAACTATGAAAAAGTTTATCTGAAATCTCTTCCGTTACATCGATAACAAGTTTCAGTACAGAAAGAGTTAAGTATAGATTAAGTTACATTATAACTGCAGTTATTTATTAGTTATATTTTGTAATTGTAGAAAAGTAATCTTGGAAGGAAAATACAAGGTAAAAGAGGCAGAGGCAGACCAAGACTAACATGGATGAGTAACATTAAAAGATGGACAAGTCAACCAATGACAATCTGCACCATCAAAGCATGAGACATGGCGCTCCAAGGTAGTCAATATTCGATGCGGAGACGGCACTCAATGTTGATGATGATTTGTTGGGAAAAATAGATTAATACATGTACTGGGATTTACATGCAAAATTGTCAAATAATAACGTGAACATGCGACATGAAATGCAAATATAATTACCAATCTATGAGAGATGGGTCGAACAAAAGACTTTAACGGAAGAACAAATACAGAGTTGTGTAGACTGGTCGGAGCGGCAAAATTAGCTGATGGATAACCAGTGGATCAGGCATATATTATTAAGAACTTAACCCACAAAAGATGGGTTCAACAAAGAACTTTGACAGAAGTAGAAATACATGAAGACTGTGTGAACTGGGAGTAAAGACCGGTGTTGCTAGAACAGAGTGATGTTCTGGACGAATGGGAGGATTTGTCGACCAACACCGAACTGGCACAATTAGTCGCTGTGTGCTGATGGGCATTTTGAGGAGAAGATCGGGGCACCTATGGGCGTGCTCGAAGTGCTGGGTGATGATCCTAATTTAACATAACATATATATATATATAATGCGATGTCTCGGCGGAATAATGCACATAAATGGCAGGACAAAATAACCAACTTAACTTTCCCGCAACGTGCTAAGACCCCAACAATCATGTCGATGCTCAGATGTCGAAGACTAAGATGGCTGGGGCATGTCCAGCGAATGGAAGAAAAACACATCTCCAGGCAAATACTATATGGTGAACTAACACACGGAAAAAGACAAATCGGCATACCTAAACTACGATATAGAGATATCTGTAAATCATCTCTGAATGACTTCACCATCTGTGAAAATGACTGGGAACATCTGGCAAGTCATCGCCCATCCAATAGAGAACTTGTATAAGGAACAGTATAAAATCATTTGAGGTTGTGCTAAGGCAAAACTAAGAAGAGAAAAGACTCATGAAAAAGGATGGAAAACCCTGTAGATCAGTAGGCCTGACTTGTTCATTCTGTGGCCGTGTGTGTTTGTCAAACGTTGGTAGAATTATCCACGAGAGAAGATTTTCAACAAAAACAAAACTTTAAAAAAAATACACAATAGCCTCTAATAGGCCTTCTGACAAGACGAAAAGGGTCATCTATATATATAAATATATATATATATATATATATATATATATATATATATATATATATATATATATATTTGGCCCGCCTCACTTGCTTATGGGTTAGGAACCATAAGCTCGCTGATCTATCCTCACAGCATAAAAAGATACAATTTGGAGTGTTTTTTTTTTCGAAGACATAATTACCCAAAATAAAGGGTTTCTCGAAATGTAGAGAATATGACCTGCTTATATCAGAGTAGGTAATCTCTTGGTAACCTTGTGTGATCTCTTGATATCAGAGTATCTTTTGGTAACCTTGTGTGATCTCTTGATATCAGAGTATCTTTTGGTAACCTTGTGTGATCTCTTGATATAGGAGTATCTCTTGGTAACTGTGTGTGATCTCTTGATATCAGAGTATCTCTTGGTAACCTGGTGTGATCTCTTGATATCCGAGTATCTCTTGGTAACTGTGTGTGATCTCTTGATATCAGAGTAGATATCGCTTGGTAGAAGTGTGTGATCTCTTGATATCAGAGTAGATAATCTCTTGGTAGAAGTGAGCGATCTCTTGATATCAGAGTAGATAATCTCTTTGTAGAATCGTATGATCGCTTGAAATCATTCATGTGACCTTGTGACAACAGTGCCTTTTATATCGTGGTACCAGAAATGTCCTGATATATGAGTCTGTGACCTATGATCTATTTGATCAGGCTCATCTCCTATTCAGACACAATTCCACGCTCTTTCAATCCTCGGTAAACTAGACAATGATTACATCTACCTGTGATGTATGTGTCTTTTTTTAAAACCATCATCATCAAGTGCCATGCCTGCTGATGTATGCGATCATGTTTCTCTACAAATCTCGATCTCAAAAGTGATTTACCATTTCTGTTGTTGACCTTCTCCCAGGCCGTTCTCTTAAGCTGTCTGGTATCTTTTCTTTTTGCTTCCCTCTATCTCTTCGTCCCTCAATTTTCCCAGTTGTCACAATAATTTCTGTAGCAGTGAGTTGAGAATCTATAACAAAAGGTGAGCGATATAAGAAGTCACGGAAAGGAGGTGGGGAGTTTAACTCAGATAAAAACATGGAATTTCTCGTGAATAAGTGAGAGCCAATCAGAGTAGGTGAAGAATGTAAGAAGATTTATGATTGGCTAGAGGGAAAAAATATAGGCAAAAAAACAGGGAAAGATCAGAGACGAGAAGTGAAACTTACTCAGGGCGAACGGCTTGAGAGTCGTGCCGTAGAGGCGTAGCCAGGTCAGGCTTACCAACCTCTTTAGTCATGTACATAGTTAGATCGAGACAAAGCTCGAAAATGTGTATCAGTGTTTCAGTTAAGTGTTGTAAATAGATTATGCTCTTGCAGTTTAACTGAGAGCGATGTTATCGGGAGGCAGTTACCAAGCCTCCGCAGTGGTTAAATGTTATTTTGTTCCAGTGAGTTATGTCAAACCAAGAGTTGACCATGTTGATAATGTTAGTTCAGTTGTTCAATGTGTAGAACTACGGTTACTGTGTAAATAGCAAGATAGTTATTTAGGTTGAAGTAATGAACCGATTTCAGCCAGACTAAGAAGAATTGTCCTGTATTGACGATTAGAGAGCGTCAGTGATAGAGGCACAATTGTGAAGCACAGTGTCTGACATATTATTAATGCATATGAGCAGCCGAGAACCAGGTGGTTGGCGGATTTGTTTAAACTATTGTGCTCATTCAACTATTCATGAATAAACTGAATAAACATAAATTGAGTCATGTTTAAAAAAAATGTCATAATCATTGTTAAACCGGTTGAACTGTGAATGGCCAGGACACAAACTTCGTGTCCATACGTGATCCCTGCAATTAATGTACTTCGCGTTGATGTTTCGGCTGTTCCGACCCCATTGAACTCTGATGACCAGATCTTTCTTTGCCCAATGAATGTTCGTTCTTCACTATGCCACATATACTCACACTTACGAGGTTATACTATTCAAGGAATTCCAATCTTAAAAACATGACTCAAGTTTATTCATGAATAATTGAATGAACTCAACAGTTTAAACAAATCCGCCAACCACCTGGTTCTCGGCTGCTCACATGCACTAATAAATGTCAGACACTGTGTTTCACAATTGTGCCTCTAACAAACACGCTCTCTAATTCATTACTTCAACCTAAATAACTGTCTTGCTATTTACACAGAAGCCGTAGTTCTACACTTGAACAACTTAACTAACATTATCAACATGGAAGTTTCACTTTGTATTTTTGCCTATATTTTTTCCCTCTAGCCAATCATAAATCTCATTACATTCTTCCCCTTCTCTGATTGGCTCTCACTTATTGACGAGAAATTCGATGTTTTTATCTTTTCATCATCATCATCATGTACCCTGCCGGTTGGCGTAGGCGATCATGTCCCTCCACAATCTTCTATCTACAGTGCCTCATATCAGTTCTGTTGTTGACTGTTTTCCATGCCATGACACCAAGCTATCCAGTATTTTCTCTCTTTGTCGTCCGCGCCCGCTCTTTCCTTTTATTTTGCCAGTTGTAACCAAGTATTCCAACTTTCCTCTCCTCATGATGTGCCCGAAAAAAGTTGATTGTTTCTTTCTGATGTTTTTTAAGAGCTCCCTTTTATCTTTTATCTGAGTTAAATTCCCACCTCCTATCCGCGACTTCTTCTATAGCTTACCCATTGTTACAGATTCTCAACTCATTGCTACAATTCCACCTGTTCCCTTCTCATTATATGGCCAAAAAAATTATGACTTTTTATTCCTAAAAGTTGAAATTAGCTCCCTTTTTTAGTCTATTTCAGAACGTTTTCATTACTCTTCTTAGCTGTCCATGGTATTCTCAACATTTACTGTCACAAATGCGATTTTCCATTCAGGTCGCTAAGTATTTCTACTTGAGCTGGTCTTAACGTTGTGCTTGGTCTACCAATTTGAGAATCCTCGGCATAGATACCATACCGGATGATGTTATATATAATCTGAGTGAGTCAATAAAAACATGAGTGGCTTCCAAAAATTATATTAATAACAGTTACTGCTCTCAAGTAAATTGAAATCGGGTAGAATTCTGGTTGGGACTCGGGTGGGACTCTGGTTGGGACTCGGGTGGGACTCTGGTTGGGACTCGGGAATCAATGCAGATTGAATAGGAGTAGGAATTGTGAAGTTTAAGAGATTTGGAAAAGGAGAGAAAGTTGTGAATTAAAAGTTGTTGTCCTTTTTATGTCGTCATCCATAAACGATGCAATATTTTATTTGTTTAATTATTTAGCAAGACTAGAACTAAAATACCACTTTTAGATGAGGACAAACAGCTGTGTTTATATATACAAATAATGATACTAAAACTGCAACAACACGGTGTTTCTTTGCCTGAAAATAATCTTGTATTTATTTCAGTGACTGAATTTTTAAGATATCGATCAGAATCGATTGCAATCTCTGCCCAGAGCAGATCAATCCCTAAACCAATTCTAAATTGAGGCTTCCGATGACTCTAAGGAGACGTACTAAATTTGATTGACGAAATGAAGTGAATATAGTCAGATTGAGAAATAGTCAAAGCTGATTCAGTCAGCACACATGTAATAGATTGAAAATGTAACAAATAGACAAGTGCCCAAGTGCGGAGCGTAATTAAATTATAGGAGTCGTCAATAAGGATCGCTGTGAGTGACAGCCCTTGCGGTGATCTTCTTCTGCTACGATCATGACGTCATTCAGAGTAAGATTCCGGACTCTCTTATGAAGGCAGCTGTCTGTTTAAGTGATTCGGTTGCCCCGTATAGTTTCTCTTCTAGGGAGGTGGGTGTGGTCCACATTGCTCTTCTCAGATCTGTGTACTGGGGGCAATCCTGTAGAACATGTTTTGTTGTTATATTGTTCAGTGTACAGTGGCATCGGCCGGTAGTACCAATTTTGAGTTTGCTGAACATGTGGTTTCTCATTCTGTTGTGGCCAGTGCGGAGGCGAAATATGATGACTTGATCCTTCCTTTATAGTTGGAGGTATCCATCCCTCTCGTCATACTTTGGGTGTTCTCTTTTCCATTTTTCATGAAACTAGCCTTTGATGATAGATTTGGCTTCATCGTAGCTGACCAGATGGTTCTCCTGTGGTAATCTCCTTCCCTCTTTTGCTAATTTGCCTGTGCGTTCGTTTCCGTGTATATTACAGTGTGATGGTATCCACTGGATGACCAACTCTCTGGAAGTTATTGCATGGTTGGCATTGAGGTGATGAGAGAGCCATCAGACAAGTCTCTAATTTTATTTTAGACATCGAAGTGGTTTTCTGAGATGGTCAGGATCGACCACGTTTACCTCAATCTGTGTACAAGACGTTATTGGGTTATTTACGGGGTCATCATATTTGCACTCCGAACATGTCCATAGGTGCTCAGCAAGTCCCGCAGTGTCCAGCGACTGACGACTCCAGTTCTGTGTTAGTTGATTAGTCTTCTTACATGCCCACTAAAACTCTGTGGAACTTTCAACGGTCAATAGTTTGTGGCTTTATGTATAAAGGTTTCTATCACAAACTAGTAGCTGGTATTATTATAGTTTATAAAATACAATTATAATTTATAACAGAAAGCAAATATTTATAGCACATGTCAGTATTTCATGATGGGGAAGACATGCAATGATCTTAAAAGAATGGCAAGAAACAGAACGGCTTGGAAAGTGTTTGTTGAAGACCTATGCTCCACATGGAGTTAAAAGTGTTTGTTGAAGACCTATACTCTACAGGAAGTTGAAAGTGTTTGTTGAAGAACTATCCTCTACAGGAAGTTGAAAGTGTTTGTTGAAGAACTATCCTCTACAGGGAGTTGAAAGTGTTTGTTGAAGAACTATGCTCCATAGGGAGTTGGAAGTATTTGTTGAAGACCTATGCTCCATATGCAGTTGAAAGTGTCTGTTGAAGACCCATGCTCATAATGGAGTTGAAAGTGTTTGTTGAAGACCCATGCTCATAATGGAGTTGAAAGTGTTTGTTGAAGACCCGTGCTTCTCGTGGAGTTGAAAATGTTTGTTGAAGACCTATGCTCCACAAAGAGTTAAATGTGTGTGTTGAAGACCTATGCTCCACAAAGAGTTAAATGTGTGTGTTGAAGACCTATGCTCCACAAGGAATTGCAAATGTTTGTCAAATACCTATGCTACACAGGGAAATGACCCAATGGACATTATCCACAATTTAGAGTCAGTCTTAATTCGTTAACGATGGCTACATCAAATTACAAAGATTAAAGTTTTGCAGAATCACCTTCATGTATTCCCGACCATATTGGTATTGAGATTAACGACAGACTGACATGTTCGGCAATATTAGATGAGGACAACCAATGGATCGGGCAGGTATCATTAACAACCTTCTAGAGACGAGTCCAACAAAGGACTTTGACAGAAGTACAAATACGTGGCTATCTAGACTGTGAACTGGCAGTGAAGACCATTGTTGCCAGAACAGAGCGATATTCTTGAAGAATGAGAGGATTTGTCAACCAACACCGAACTGGCACAATTAGTCGCTGTGTGCTGATGGACATTTTGAGGAGAAGATCGGGGCACCTATGGATGTGTCCGGGGTGCTGTGATGAAGATCCTAATTTAACATAAAATTACCCTCCACCACCCCCACCCCCACCCCAAAATGTTTCAGTCCTCACATTATACTCCAGCTATCCTCTTCACAATCGTCGTTTATTGGCCATGTAGTGAGATGGGAACAACTGGAATATATTGTGACAACTGGGAAAATTGAGGGATGAAGAGATAGAGGGATGCAAAGAGAAAAGATACTAGACAGCTTAAGAGAATGGCCTGGCAGAAGGACAACAACAAAAATGATAAATAACTGTCGAGATCGAAATTTGTGGAGAGACATGATCACCTACGCCAGCAGGCTTTGTACGTGATGATTCTCTTCTTGGTGTATATGTATTGGAAGTAAGGTTCAGACCAATGGGACATTCTTGAGTGGTGAGGTCGGTAGTAAAGGGCATAGTGGGCTGACAAGAATAGTAATGGAAAGCATAGTTCCAGAACGACAAGACAGGGGCAGACAGGATAAGGGTGGTTTCAAGACAACAAGGAACAACAGACAGATTAGCGTATGGCCGGTCCAGGGACATACGATTAGCCATTATGTGACGTAGCACACAAAACAATGGATGCGCCCATAGATTCCCGATTACTCTAGTGAATGCAGCCTACAGCGAACAAAACACGGTGCAAATTCCCTTGAACATGACAACAGAAGAATTGTGAGATCTGCCAGCAGACAGAGATTCTTTCAGACGGAGGCTGTGGTAGGTACGACGTTCTGTGGGAGATCTGGCTAGAGATAGAGATTCTTTCAGATGGACTGGGCAGAAGGCAAACGTTCTGTGGGAGATCTGGCTATAGACAGAGATCCATTCAAACGGACTGGGTAGAAGGCAACGTTCTGTGGGAGATCTGGCTAGAGACAGAGATTCTTTCAGACGGACTGGGTAGAAGGCAACGTTCTGTGGGAGATCTGGCTAGAGACAGGGATTCTTTCAGACGAACTGGGTAGAAGGCAACGTTCTGTGGGAGATCTGGCTATAGACAGAGATTCTTTCAGACGAAATGGGTAGAAGGCAACGTTCTGTGGGAGATCTGGCTATAGACAGAGATCCGTTCAAACGGACTGGGTAGAAGGCAACGTTCTGTGGGAGATCTGGCTAGAGACAGAGATTCTTTCAGACGGACTGGGTAGAAGGCAACGTTCTGTGGGAGATCTGGCTAGAGACAGAGATTCTTTCAGACGGACTGGGTAGAAGGCAACGTTCTGTGGGAGATCTGGCTAGAGACAGAGATTCTTTCAGACGGACTGTGAAGAAGGCAACGTTCTGTGGAAGATCTGGCTAGTGACAGAGATTCTTTCAGACGGACTGGGTAGAAGGCAACGTTCTGTGGAAGATCTGGCTAGAGACAGAGATTCTTTCAGACGGACTGTGTAGAAGGCAACGTTCTGTGGGAGATCTGGCTAGAGACAGAGATTCTTTCAGACGAACTGGGTAGAAGGCAACGTTCTCTTGGAGATCTGGCTAGTGACAGAGATTCTTTCAGACGGACTGGGTAGAAGACAACGTTCTGTGGGAGATCTGGCTAGTGACAGAGATTCTTTCAGACGGACTGGGTAGAAGGCAACGTTCTGTGGGAGATCTGGCTAGTGACAGAGATTCTTTCAGACGGACTGGGTAGAAGACAACGTTCTGTGGGAGATCTGGCTAGTGACAGAGATTCTTTCAGACGGACTAGGTAGAAGGCAACGTTCTGTGGGAGATCTGGGGCACGTTAAAGATTCCTTGGCAGTTAAAATCGAAAATAGTAGGCCATAAATATGGCCGCTTCCCGGGCAAAAATTCCAGCAAATTCCAACCCACACCGTGGATCCCAGGCCGCGCTACTGAGTTCGTTCACGTGGGTCATGATTCACTTTAAATTTTCTCGAAGTGTACTATCGGAACACTTATGGATTCATCCGGTGTGCAGTTTCGATGATATTAACAACAAACAATCAAATCTTTGTTGTAATCGAAATAAATTCAATTACTGTCAGAACTAGGGAGCCGCGATAGTTCAGTGGTTAGTGAACTGGACTACAAAGGACAAGTGGTAGGGTTCGATCCCAATCTACGGCTTCCGAGTTCACCCAGCCTTTAATGGGTACCGGATTTTTTTCTGCGAAAGTAAAGCGGCACGGCGGTATACCGACCACATTACTCCAAAAATCATGTGTCGAAGGTCTGTAAAATGTATGGTCACTAACACCATAATCCCTATACTCCACTTGGCGTGACGGGGGTACTTTACTTTTTTTTTTACTGTCAGAACTGACATAACAAAATAAAGTACGAAACAAAACAGAAGTTGTCGAACTCTTTGTATTTGTGGCACTTTAGTTACAACCTTGAAAGTTTCGCAGCGCTTACTTGGTGCCAAAATAGCATTTCAGAAAATGAAAAAATATCTTATGCAACAAATCTATGTCGATAGAAATGAGAAAGAGAGTTCATCGATGCAATATTGAACCAATTCTGACCTATGGAAGCGAATCATGGACAGTAGACAAACAAATGAAAAGACGATTAGAGGCCACAGAGATGGGATTTCTCAGAAGAATGTTGAAAGTTCCCTGGACAGCTAAAAAGACCAATGAGGAAGTTCTCAAAGAGGCCAACACAAAAAGTGAGCTCTTAAAAAACATCAGAAGAAACAATCAACATTTTTCGGGCACATCATGAGAAGAGGAAAGTTGGAATACTTGGTTACAACTGGCAAAATAAAAGGAAAGAAAGATCGCGGACGACAAAGAGAGAAAATAATAGATGGCTTGGCGTCGTGGCATGGAAGGCAGTCAACAACATAACTGATACGATGCACTGTTGATAGAAGATTGTGGAAGGACATGATCGCCTACGCCAACCGGTATGGCACATGATGATGATGATAAATCGGTGAAGATGTCATGAGCCTAGGTCATACCACTCCTTCATAACATTGACATTTGATGGGAGTGGTTTCAATGTGATAACATCCCACGCACAACGTGAACAATTTTAAGCTGCTACAAACATTTATGTTTGAATAATATGTTAGTAGTTAATGTTTGTAACACGCAGATCAAAGATTGGCAAAATCTGAGAGTTCCGGAGGATGTGATATTCATTTTTTAGTTACAAGAGTATAACAATTTTAACATAAAGTTTTTTTTTTCTACTCACTTATGGTTATGGCTATGGGAGGTCCCTGTTTTCACTGCAATCGAATTAAAATCCATAATTGCCTAACCGCCCGTGCCAGTGGAATCATACGAATTAATATCTCATCTCAAAAAAAAAAAAAAAAGAAAGGTAGCTGTAATCCCCATCCTATCAGTCTCAGCACACGCCACAAGACATAAGGCGAAACCGCACAGAAAGTGAACACAACCATCTGCTTCCCGTCATTCGATATCGTCATTCATCGTAAGCAATCGAAATATCGAAACACCGATCAAAACGGATGAAATGCACAGCTGACGGTGTTCACATAATACTTAACTCAGTAGCTCCAGCAGCAAGCCGGACTTGGAATATGAGGAAACTGCAACAAGGAAAATTTTTCAGACACAGCCTTTAACGGTTCCTGCCAACTATCCACCATATTGACTGGAAGTCTCTTTTGAATGTGTAACTCACTTTGAATGTGTAATAGAAGAAGTGTATGTATTTTATTTTCTTGGAAGACAGACATGAGGAAATCAACTAAAGTACCCTTGACAAACTACTGTGAGTAATAACAAGCAATTAAAAAAAAAGAAATGTTGTCTCCCCTGCCTTGCTAGACATATGGGGTATATGGAGTTTGTGACCACATTTTTCTATGACCACGGTACACTTTTTTTAGTGTGTTGTCGGTACCGCGCCAGGCCGCCTTTACTTCCCTGAAAAATCTCTGGTACCCATTTTTAGAGGCTGGGTGAACCCCGGAGCCTTGTCGGTCCAAGAAAAAAAAACCGCCTCTGCTGGGGCGAATTGATACCCGAACACGGATCAATAGGCTATAGGAGACTCTTTATATGGAGGTTTGTAGTATATGATTTAGCAGAAGAACATTATTGTTATAAGAGTTAGCAGAAGAACATTAGTGTTATATGGAGGTTTGTAGTACATGAGTTAGCAGAAGAACATTAGTGTTATATGATTTAGTAGAAAAACATTAGTGTTATATGAGTTAGTAGAAAAACATTAGTGTTATATGACTTAGTAGAAAAACATTAGTGTTATATGACTTAGTAGAAAAACATTAGTGTTATATGACTTAGTAGAAAAACATTAGTGTTATATGACTTAGTAGAAAAACATTAGTGTTATATGACTTAGTAGAAAAACATTAGTGTTATATGACTTAGTAGAAGAACATTAGTGTTATATGAGTTAGTAGAAGAACATTAGTGTTATATAAGTTAGTAGAAGAACATTAGTGTTATATGAGTTAGTAGAAGAACATTAGTGTTATATGAGTTAGTAGAAGAACATTAGTGTTATATGAGTTAGTAGAAGAACATTAGTGTTATATGAGTTAGTAGAAGAACATTAGTGTTATATGAGTTAGTAGAAGAACATTAGTGTTATATGATTTAGCAGAAGAACATTAGTGTTATATGAGTTAGTAGAAGAACATTAGTGTTATATGAGTTAGTAGAAGAACATTAGTGTTATATGATTTAGCAGAAGAACATTAGTGTTATATGAGTTAGTAGAAGAACATTAGTGTTATATAAGTTAGTAGAAGAACATTAGTGTTATATGATTTAGCAGAAGAACATTAGTGTTATATGAGTTAGTAGAAGAACATTAGTGTTATATGAGTTAGTAGAAGACCATTAGTGTTATATGATTTAGCAGAAGAACATTAGTGTTATATGAGTTAGTAGAAGAACATTAGTGTTATATGAGTTAGTAGAAGAACATTAGTGTTATATGATTTAGCAGAAGAACATTAGTGTTATATGAGTTAGTAGAAGAACATTAGTGTTATATAAGTTAGTAGAAGAACATTAGTGTTATATGATTTAGCAGAAGAACATTAGTGTTATATGAGTTAGTAGAAGAACATTAGTGTTATATGAGTTAGTAGAAGAACATTAGTGTTATATGATTTAGCAGAAGAACATTAGTGTTATATGAGTTAGTAGAAGAACATTAGTGTTATATGAGTTAGTAGAAGAACATTAGTGTTATATGATTTAGCAGAAGAACATTAGTGTTATATGAGTTAGTAGAAGAACATTAGTGTTATATGAGTTAGTAGAAGAACATTAGTGTTATATGAGTTAGTAGAAGAACGTTAGTGTTATATGAGTTAGTAGAAGAACATTAGTGTTATATGATTTAGTAGAAGAACATTAGTGTTATATGAGTTAGTAGAAGAACATTAGTGTTATATGAGTTAGCAGAAGAACATTAGTGTTATATGAGTTAGCAGAAGAACATTAGTGTTATATGAGTTAGCAGAAGAACATTAGTGTTATATGAGTTAGCAGAAGAACATTAGTGTTATATGATTTAGCAGAAGAACATTAGTGTTATATGATTTAGTAGAAGAACATTAGTGTTATATGATTTAGTAGAAGAACATTAGTGTTATATGGAGGTTTGTAGTACATGAGTTAGTAGAAGAACATTAGTGTTATATGGAGGTTTGTAGTACATGAGTTAGTAGAAGAACATTAGTGTTATATGGAGGTTTGTAGTACATGAGTTAGTAGAAGAACATTAGTGTTATATGGAGGTTTGTAGTACATGAGTTAGTAGAAGAACATTAGTGTTATATGAGTTAGCAGAAGAACATTATTGTTATATGAGTTAGCAGAAGAACATTAGTGTTATATGAGTTAGCAGAAGAACATTAGTGTTATATGATTTAGCAGAAGAACATTAGTGTTATATGAGTTAGCAGAAGAACATTATTGTTATATGAGTTAGCAGAAGAACATTAGTGTTATATGATTTAGCAGAAGAACATTATTGTTATATGAGTTAGCAGAAGAACATTATTGTTCTATGAGTTAGCAGAAGAACATTAGTGTTATATGATTTAGCAGAAGAACATTAGTGTTATATGAGTTTGCAGAAGAACATTAGTGTTATATGAGTTAGCAGAAGAACATTAGTGTTATATGATTTAGGAGAAGAACATTATTGTTATATGAGTTAGCAATAAAACATTAGTGTTATATGAGTTAGCAAAAGAACATTAGTGTTATTTAAGTTAGGAGAAGAACATTAGTGTTATATGAGTTAGCAGAAGAACATTAGTGTTATATGAGTTAGCAGAAGAACATTAGTGTTATATGATTTAGCAGAAGAACATTAGTGTTATATGATTTAGCAGAAGAACATTAGTGTTATATGAGTTAGGAGAAGAACATTAGTGTTATATGAGTTAGCAGAAGAACATTAGTGTTATATGAGTTAGGAGAAGAACATTAGTGTTATATGAGTTAGCAGAAGAACATTAGTGTTATATGAGTTAGTAGAAGAACATTAGTGTTATATGAGTTAGCAGAAGAACATTAGTGTTATATAAGTTAGCAGAAGAACATTAGTGTTATATGAGTTAGCAGAAGAACATTAGTGTTATATGAGTTCGCAGAAGAACATTAGTGTTATATGAGTTAGCAGAAGAACATTAGTGTTATATGAGATAAGTTTTACAGGTTCGATCCTGCTCAGGTTGTCTCTTTCTCTCTGTATTTTCTGTTCCTTATTATTAATGAATGCCTTTCCCCCAGTGCTGTAAACATACCTCTTCTCCTGAAGTGATTGGTTGATCTGTCACCTCAGAATGCTTCCGTTCATCATGGCATTCATTTATTATTATTGAGTCTCCAGATGCAATATAACCACAACCGGATATCATAGCAAAGGAAGATTCCGTTGCGGATTCTACCAATCCAGGAAGATTTACACTAGGAAGATTCAGACAAGAAGAGGAAGTCTTCATGATAATGATAAATATAAAAATATTTTTTTTAAATATTAAATACATTGCAAGGTCGAGAGTGGAACTGTAGAAAAATATGTAAAAAAAATATAATATTGTATCTAGTAGCTAAATTAGTGGATATACTAGACAAAACAACGACGTTTCGTCAAAAGCTTTAAAGACGTAGAAACCAATTGTGTTGATCTTTGTCTATTTTGTTTTGTTTTGTACCTGCTGAAGGGGAGCCACGATAGCTCAGTGGTTAGTGAACTGGACTACAAAGGACAGGAGCTAGGGTTCGATCCCAATCGACGGCTTCCGGTTCACCCAGCCTCTAATGGGTACCGGATTTTTTTTATGGGAAAGTAAAGCGGCAAGGGCGTAATACCGACCATATTACCATAACTTATATAACACTAATGTTCTTCTACTAACTTATATAACACTAATGTTCTTCTACTAACTTATATAACACTAATGTTCTTCTACTAACTTATATAACACTAATGTTCTTCTACTAACTTATATAACACTAATGTTCTTCTGCTGATTTATATGACACTAAAGTTCTTCTGTTAACGTATAGAACATCAATGTTCTTCTACTAACTTATATAACACTAATGTTCTTCTACTAACTTATATAACACTAATGTTCTTCTACTAACGTATATAACACTAATGTTCTTCTACTAACTTATATAATACTAATGTTCTTCTACTAACGTATATAACACTAATGTTCTTCTACTAACGTATATAACACTAATGTTCTCCTACTATCTTATATAACACTAATGTTCTTCTACTAACTTATATAACACTAATGTTCTCCTACTATCTTATATAACACTAATGTTCTTCTACTAACTTATATAACACTAATGTTCTCCTACTATCTTATATAACACTAATGTTCTTCTACTAACTTATATAACACTAATGTTCTTCTACTAACTTATATAACACTAATGTTCTTCTACTAACGTATATAACACTAATGTTCTTCTCATCATCATCATTGAGTGCCGTCTCCGCAACGAAGGTTGGCTACCATGGAGCGCCATTTTGCTCTATCTCTTGCTTGATGGTGCAGGTTGTCATCGGTTGATTTGTCCATCTTTTGATGTTACTCGTCCATGTTAATCTTGGTCTGCCTCTGCCTCTTTTACCTTGTATTTTCCCTCCAGGATCACTTTCAGTAGGCTGTTGTGTCTTTTAACATGGCCTAAGAATCGCATTTGTCTTGTTCTAATTGTGTTCAGAAGTTCTCTTTTCATTTTTAGTTGTTTTAAGACTTCATCATTTGTTTTCTTTTCCTTCCATCCAATTCTACCTATTCTTCTATATATCCACATTTCAAAGGCTTCAATTCTCTGTTCTGTTTTCTTGTCTAATGTCCATGTTTCAGCACCATATAGGAATATTGAGAAGATGTAACATTTTGCTATTCTTAGTTTTAGTTCTGGTGTTATTTGTTTTGATGTTAGTATGTCCTTCATGACATTAAAATTACTTTTTGCCATTCCTATTCTTTTGTTTATTTCAGTTGTACATTTTCCATCACTGGTTATAGTATGTCCAAGGTAGTTGTAGTTCTGAACTGTCTCAAGGTCTATTCCTTCAATTTTGATATCCACTTGTGGGTTTTGAGTATTTTCTTTGTTTATGATCATAGTTTTAGTCTTTTTGATATTCATATCTAGTCCATATTTTTTGCTTGTCATGTTTATTTCATTAAGTAATTGTTGTAGATCTTTAGGATTTTCTGCTAGTAGTTCTTCTACTAACTTATATAACACTAATGTTCTTCTGCTAACTCATAGAACAATAATGTTCTTCTACTAACTCATAGAACACTAATGTTCTTCTACTAACGTATATAACACTAATGTTCTTCTACTAACTTATATAACACTAATGTTCTTCTACTAACTCATAGAACACTAATGTTCTTCTACTAACTTATATAACACTAATGTTCTTCTACTAACTTATATAACACTAATGTTCTTCTACTAACTTATATAACACTAATGTTCTTCTACTAACTTATATAACACTAATGTTCTTCTACTAACTTATATAACACTAATGTTCTTCTACTAACTTACATAACACTAATGTTCTTCTACTAACTTATATAACACTAATGTTCTTCTGCTAACTCATATAACACTAATGTTCTTCTACTAACTCATATAACACTAATGTTCTTCTACTAACTCATATAACACTAATGTTCTTCTGCTAACTCATATAACACTAATGTTCTTCTACTAACTCATATAACACTAATGTTCTTCTACTAACTTATATAACACTAATGTTCTTCTACTAACTTATATAACACTAATGTTCTTCTGCTAACTCATATAACACTAATGTTCTTCTACTAACTCATATAACACTAATGTTCTTCTACTAACTCATATAACACTAATGTTCTTCTACTAACTCATAGAACACTAATGTTCTTCTGCTAACTCATAGAACACTAATGTTCTTCTGCTAACTTGTAGAACACTAATGTTCTTCTACTAACTCATAGAACATTAATGTTCTTCTGCTAACTCGTAGAACACTAATGTTCTTCTGCTAACTTATAGAACACTAATGTTTCTGCTAACTCATAGAACACCAATGTTCTTCTGCTAACTCATATAGAACACTAATGTATTTCTGCTAACTCATAGAACACTAATGTTCTTCTGCTAACTCATATAGAACAGTAATGTTCTTCTGCTAACTCATAGAACACCAATGTTCTTCTGCTAACTCATATAGAACACTAATGTTCTTCTGCTAACTCATAGAACACTAATGTTCTTCTGCTCACTCATAGAACACTAATGTTCTTCTGCTAACTTATAGAACACCAATGTTCTTCTGCTAACTCACAGAACACCAATGTTCTTCTGCTAACTCACAGAACACCAATGTTCTTCTGCTAAATCGTAGAACACTAATGTTTTTCTGCTAACTCATAGAACAATAATATTCTTCTTGTTATCTCATAGAACAATAATGTTCTTCAGCTAACTCATAGAACACTAATGTTCTTCTGCTAACTAATAGATTACTAATGTTTTTTTTATAACATACACATATTCACAACATTTACATAATGTAATTCTGTTATCTCATCGAACAATCATGTTATAATTTTATCTCATAGAACAATAATATTCTTATGTTATCTCATAGAACAATAATACTCTTCTGTTATCTCATAGAACAATAATATTCTTCTGCTATCTTATAGAACAATAATATTCTTCTGCAATCTCATAGAACAATAATATTCATCTGCTATCTCATAGAACAATAATATTCTTATGTTATCTCATAGAACAATAATATTCTTATGTTATCTCATAGAACAATAATATTCTTATGTTATCTCATAGAACAATAATATTCTTCTGTTATCTCATAGAACAATAATATTCTTATGTTATCTCATAGAACAATAATATTCTTCTGTTATCTCATAGAACAATAATATTCTTATGTTATCTCATAGAACAATAATATTCTTACGTTATCTCATAGAACAATAATATTCTGATGTTATCTCATAGATATTCAATGCTATATCAACTAACTTTCTAAGATTTAAAACAAAATGTCGCTTTGATGCGAAAACAAATATCTGTGTATTAAACACATAATATATTTCGGAGTGAGAAATGTATGTGCATTTATCTCAGCCATCCTTGAGGCTGGTATGTTTCTTAGGGTCATGGCTAGGCTTATCACTGTCCGTTTCGAATATTAGTCTCGTTATCTTGTCGTAGCCTACGCCTGGCGTAATGTAGCGAATCATCTCAGGGGATGAGGTGTGTTTACAACACTTGGAAAAAAAAGTTAACAAATAATCAACAACAGGGCAAAAACAAAGAACAATAGACAGGCAGAAGATAACAGAATAGCATTATTGTTCTATGAGATAACAGAAGAATATTGTTGTTCTAAGAGATTACAGAAGAACATTATTTATGTATGAGATTACAGAAGAACATTATTTATATATGAGATTACAGAAGAACATTAATGTTCTACAGATTAGAGAAGAACATTATTTATGTATGAGATTACAGAAGAACATTATCGTTCTATGAGATTACAGAAGAACATTAATGTTCTATAGATTAGAGATGAACATTATTTATGTATGAGATTACAGAAGAACATTATTTATGTATGAGATTACAGAAGAAAAGTATTGTTCTATGAGATTACAGAAGAACATTAATGTTCTATAGATTAGAGAAGAACATTATTTATGTATGAGATTACAGAAGAACATTATTTATGTATGAGATTACAGAAGACCATTATTGTTCTATGAGATTACAGAAGAACATTAATGTTCTACAGATTAGAGAAGAACATTATTTATGTATGAGATTACAGAAGAACATTATTGTTCTATGAGATTACAGAAGAACATTAATGTTCTGTAGATTAGAGAAGAACATTATTTATGTATGATATTACAGAAGAACATTATTGTTCTATAAATTACAGAAGAACATTATTGTTTTGTGAGAATACAGAAAAACATTATTGTTCCATAGATTAGAGAAGAACATTATTTATGTATGAGATTACAGAAGAACATTATCGTTCTATGAGATTACAGAATAACATTATTGTTCCATAGATTATAGAAGAACATTATTATGTATGAGATTACATAAGAACATTATTGTTCTGTGAGATTACAGAAGAACATTATTGTTCCATAGATGAGAGAAGAACATTTTGCATATATGAGATTACAGAAGAACATTATTGTTCTATAAATTACAGAAGAGCATTATTGTTCCAAGCGATTATAGAAGGATATTATTGCTCCAAGAGATTACAGAAGAACATTATTGTTCCATGAGATTACAGAAGAACATTATTGTTCCAAGAGATTACAGAAGAACATTATTGTTCTATGATATAACAGGAGAGCATTAGTTTAAGTCAAACTTGAATTGACAAACAAAGACCTTTCTTTACTTTGAAGTGAAACTATTTTGCACTTCATTTTATTTTGTTCCTGACACAAAACAATGGGAACAAAATAAAACTAGAAATAAGTGAGGAGAAATGTGGATTTGTGGAAGGAAAGAGCACTAGTAATGCAATATACATTCTGAGAACATTGATAGAAAGAGCTATAGAAGTAAAGAAATATCTATATATATGTGCTTTATAGACTACACACAAGCATTTGACAATGTAAAGCATGTGGAAATAATCAATATGCTGGAGAAATTAAACATTGATGGCAAGGATCTGAGAATCATAAAAAAACATGTACTGGCAACAAACAGCAGCCATAAGAACTAGCAACCAAACAGGACAGTTCTAATATATAAAACAAGCAGTCAGACAAGGCTGTGTTCTGTCGCCGGATTTGTTTTGACTTTACAGCGAACATATTATGAGATCAATAGTAGACAAAAAAGGAATTGAAGTCATCGGTCGCAACATAGACAATTTACGATATGCGGATGCAGAGACAGAGAATGAACTACAAGAAATGATAGACATAATAGTAAAAGAAAGCCTAAAGAAAGATCTCAGTCTGAATAGTAAGAAAACAGAAGTAATAGTTATATCGAAGAAACAATCATCACCATCATGCAGCATAAAAATAAACTGGACAAACCTGAAACAAGTGCAACACGCCAAATACTTGAGCACAATAATAACATCAGATGAAAGATGCACTACATAAATAAGAAGCAGAATAGTTCAGGCCAAAATAGTATTTCAGAAATTGAAAAAAACGTCTTATGTTAATTATGGTGTATTGTTAACCAATAGAAGTTAGAAAGAGAGTTCATCGGTTCTATATAGAACCAATTCTGACCTATGGAAACGAATCATGGACAGTAGACAAACAGATGAAAAGACGATTAGAGGCCACAGAGATGGGATTTCTTAGAAGAATGTTGAAAGTTCCCTGGACAACTAAATAGAACAATGATAACATTCTCAAAGAGACCAACACAAAAAGGGAGCTCCTAAAAAACATCAGAAAGAAACAATCAACATTTTTCTGGCACATCATGATAGGACGAAAGTTGGAACACTAGGTTACAACTGACAAAATACAGGGAAAGAGAGATCGTGGACGACAAAGAGAGAAGAAGCTTGGTGTCATAGTATGGAAAACGGTCAACAACAGAACTGATACGATGCAATGTGGATAGAAAATGTTGGTATGACATGATTGCCTACGCCAACCGGTATGGCGCATCATGATGATGATTTTGCACTTTTGCTTTGGTTTTCCAACCCTTGCAAAAATAACTGACGACACCCTCACTTCTCTGACTACTGAAAGTGGCTATTTCCTGGAAGCTATGAAACAGAAAGGTCAACTGTCGATCATTTTTATGTAGACTTGTTTTTAGAGCTACTGTTACAAGTGCATTCGGTTTTGCAGGATAGCGTTCTGTTCATCATCATCGAGTGCCTTCTCCACAACGAAGGTTGGCTACAATGGAGCGCCATTCTGCTCTGTCACTTGCTTTGATGGTGCAGGTTGTCATAGGCTGATTTGTCCATTTTTTGATGTTACTCGTCCATGTTAGTCTCAGCGTTCTGTTCATCATCATCGAGTGCCTTCTCCACAACGAAGGTTGGCTACAATGGAGCGCCATTCTGCTCTGTCTCTTGCTTTGATGGTGCAGGTTGTCATAGGCTGATTTGTCCATCTGTTGATGTAACTCGTCCATGTTAGTCTTGGCGTTCTGTAGGTCTCCTATATTTATATAAATTGCGTGTCCGAAAATATGAGTCATAATATTTTTTTGTAAAAGTCTGAAAAAACTTGAAGTTCTAAGAAAACAAATCAAAAAAAAAAAGGAAAAAAAGCAAAAAGTTTGTTCCATTTCTTTCCCTCCTCCATTTCTCCGGAAGTGTCCTAATTTTCAAGGGTTTAATTAATGCCCTTGAGAAATTTTTTAATTCAACATCGCTGTCTGGAATTAGCCATGTGGATTTAATGTGACTTTATTTTATTTTAAATATTTGATTTTAAAGAATGGAAGATAATATTCTTCTTCTTTCCTTCCTCATTTGTATTTCATCGTCGAGAGGAGATATAGTTTGTGATCTTTTGCTATTCTGTTGGCCTCAGCTGTTGTAATGTTTCCTTATGTTTCTAAAATTCCATCAATCTTGGGTCTGGTGTTTTCGTTTATTAAGGGCTCGCTGTGTTGTGTTTTGGTCTTTGCGTCTTATCACGTGGCCAAACCATTTTATCTGTTTGTTTTTTCACGTATTCAAAGGCGGCAACTATTTCTAGCTTTTTTTCCCCTCAGTTCTTCATTTCTGATCTTGTATCTCAGACTACAGAAACTATGACAGAGCTAATTTTCTCGGTTCTATACATATCTAGCTTGTTTGCTATATTCAAACATCACGGGAGTACGGGGAAATGAAAGAGCGGACAGGTTGGCTAGCTGCGCTGTCGTTGAAGACGGTCAACCAATGAATCGGGCGGATATCATCAATGCCCTTCGAGATGTAAGAACGGCACAGGACTTCGACAACCATGAGTCCACGTCACTCCTTTGGATGAAAGAGATGGGAGCTGAGATGGGCACAGCCAGAAATGGGAAACTTAGTAGGCGTATGGACTTATCAACCAACACAGAACTGGAGTGGTCAGTCGCTGGACACTGGAGACTTGTTGAGGAGGGGATCTGAGCACCTATGGACATGTTCGACGTGCACAACTTAACTTGCCGCCGAGGTTGTTTATCAACCTAATTTCTGGACATGGTTATGGTTATGGAAGGCCCCGGTATCACTGCAAAGAAATAAAAATCCATAATTGCTCAACCGTCTATGCCAGTGGAATCATCCAAATTAATATCTCAACTCCCAAACAAAAGAAAGATAACTGCAGTCCCCATCATAGCAGTCTCAGCACACGATAAAAGACGTAAGGCGAAACCGCAAAGAAAGTGAACACACCCATCTGTTCTCCATCATACAATATCATCATTCATCACAAGCAATCGGAATATCGAAACACGATCAAAACGGATGAAACACACAGCTCGCTGTGTTTTTTTATTTTTTTATTTCTGGACATGTGACGGTCAAGTCAAGTTGACATCTATACCCCACCTTTCCAAAACAGCGCTACAATTGTCCATTCCCAAAACTTGTCGATGTTCTTCATCGGTGCGGGTGTTATAATTATGTTACTGCTGTCACCTACTTAACATATGATTAACTAGTAAGCTATCCCACCCAAGCTATTTCTTTATCTCTCAGTGGGTGATCTAAAGGTAAATGTAAAGTACAAGACTTGAATCAGCGTCTTAGCACGCGGGTTTTCACCCATTTGTGCTCGGCCGCCTATCCAGAAATGTTCGGAGACTTCTGGATAGTGTCGTTTCAAGCATCGAAGCTCATGATCCGAGGCGGCATTCCTTACCTTCCTAGAGTACTACCCTGGTACCCATTTCTGCCAGCGACTGGGTCGACCGCGGGGGTATTTTTTTTTTCAACCACGAGTATAACTCAAACTGCTTCCAGCGGGAATCGAACACGGGTTGTCCGAACGTCGATAGCCCAGTCGGGTGGTTTTTCCAAGTAGGGTATCAAGGCCCCCAGTCGGGTGGTTTTCCCAAGTAGGGTATCGAGACCCCCAGTCGGGTGGTTTTTCCAAGTAGGGTATCGAGACCCCCAGTCGGGTGGTTTTTCCAAGTAGGGTATCGAGACCCCCAGTCGGGTGGTTTTTCCAAGTAGGGTATCGAGGCCCCCAGTCGGGTGGTTTTTCCAAGTAGGGTATCGAGACCCCCAGTCTGGTGGTTTTCCCAAGTAGGGTATCGAGGCCCCCAGTCGGGTGGTTTTCCCAAGTAGGCTACAGAGGCCCCCAGTAGGGTGGTTTTCCCAACTAGGCTACAGAGGCCCCAAGTTTGGGAAGCGTTTGCTGATGGGCGTTTGTTGTTTAACTCTTTCCGTACGGAAGCTTTTTATCAACGCAACGGAACAGATTTCAGTGGTAAAATTGTTCATGGTTTTAAGAGTTAATCTCCATATTTATATTTATCTAACATATAACATATTATATATGCATTTTTAGATAATTGAGCAGGATGCTAGATTACACCAATAAAAGATGATACAAGACATACAAAAAGAATATGGTTTGATGACGGTTCACACTAATGAAATTGAGAGTGACGCACACTGCGGCGAAACGTATGAAAAGGGTTAAAAAAGAAACATCGTTTGACCTGATGAACTGCTGGGAATATTGTTCTGTTGATGAATTGTTCTAGTCGGGTGGTTTTCCCAACTAGGCTACCGAGGCCCCCAGTCGAGTGGTTTTCAGAATAAGCTACCGAGGCCCCCAGGCGAGTGGTTTTCCCAACTAGGCTACCGAGGCCCCCAGTCGAGTGGTTTTCCCAACTAGGCTACCGAGGCCCCCAGTCGAGTGGTTTTCCCAACTAGGCTACCGAGGCCCCCAGTCGAGTGGTTTCCCAACTAGGCTACCGAGGCCCCAGTCGGGTGGTTTTCCCAACTAGGCTACCGAGGCCCCCAGTCGAGTGGTTTCCCAACTAGGCTACCGAGGCCCCCAGTCTATCAGTGTGATCTCTTCTATCCTAGTCTATATCCTATTAATTCCTTCCGACCCGACACACAATCTTCGGTATGAATGGTTAGATTTGCTTCACAATTTGTTTGCTCGGATAGAATCTACATTTAGCCTACACTTTTTACACCTTAACTGACACAAATTATTTAACGTGTCCACAAATTCCAATGTTTTTTCTATTCTATCCTAATCTATTATATTATAATCTATTCTAATCTATTCTAATCTATTTTATTATAATCTATTATGTTCTATTCTATTCGAGTCTACTGTAATCAGTTATATATATTCTATTCCAATCTATTGTAATATAATCTGTTCTATTATTTTCTAATATATTCTGTTCTAATCTATTGTAATCTACTCTGCTCTACTTTATGCTAATCTGTTTTATTATAATATAATATATTCTATTCCAATCTGTTATTATCTATACTATTCAATTCTGTTCTATTCTATTCCAAAATTGTATAATCTATTCTATTGCAATCGATTCTATTCTTTTCTATTCCACTCTAATTCATTCTGTTTATTCTAATATATTCTATTCT
Organism: Megaustenia siamemsis; assembly: GCA_032433765.1. Lineage (NCBI taxonomy): Eukaryota > Metazoa > Mollusca > Gastropoda > Stylommatophora > Ariophantidae > Megaustenia > Megaustenia siamemsis. Next base: position 11,264,674 of record JAVIAB010000025.1, read on the forward strand.
AATCTATTATATTGCAATCTATCCTAAACTATTCTACTCTATTCACATCGGTCGAGCAGCCTCACTACGTATCTATGGCCCGTCCCAGCATGCCTCAAAGCCTGTACAGACGTACTGCTCCATTACGGTGATGATTATAGACATATCTGCTTTTCCAACTAAGCACTCAAGATCGATTAAGATCTATATACCGCCTCTATGTGATGGTGTCTTGGGTCCAGAGCCTAGTCTAGTTAAAAAAAATTAGTAACAAGCCTCGTCACGCCAAGTGGCGTATAGGGAATACGGTGTTAGTGACCATAATTTGTATAGACCTTCGGCGTATGATTTTTGGGGTAATGTGGTCAGTATTACGCCCGTGCCGTTTTACTTTTCCAGAAAAAATTCCGGCACCCATTTAAGGCTGGGGAGACGCGATAGCTCAGTGGTTAGTGAACTGGACTACAAAGGACAAGGGGTAGGGTTCGATCCCAACCGACGGCTTTCGGGTTCACCCAGCCTTAAATGGGTACCGGATTTTTTTCTGAGAAAGTAAAGCAGCACGGGCGTAATACCGACCACATTACCCCAAAAATCATGTTCTGAAGGTCTGTAAAATATAGGGTCACTAACACCATATTTCCTTATACGCCACTTGGTGTGACGGGGGTACTTTACTTTTTTACTTCTATTTAAGGCTGGGTGAATCCGGAGGCCGTTCTTGTCCGTTGTAATCTAGTTCACTAACCACTGAGCTATCGTGGTGTCAGTTAGCTCTAGTGCCTTCGAGTAATGCCAGATCAGACCTTTCATGTCCGCTTCAAGCTATTACACTTTTAATTGTTAGTCTTTTCCCTGCATGTATACGTAGAACCAAATAGAACTAATCTTGACATTTGGATGTGAATTATGGACAATAGGACAACAGACAAAAAATCACTGGAGGCTGCAGAATTGTGGCTTTACAGAAGAATGTTGAGAATACCATGGACAGCTGAGAAGAGTAATGAAAACGTTCTGAAAGTTGCCAAAGCAAAAAGAGAGCTAATTTCCAATATTAGGAAGAAACAATCATCATGTTTTGGCCATGTAATGAGAAAGGAACAACTGAAATATATTGTAACAACTGGGAAAATTGAGTAACGAAGAGATAGAGAGAACAAAAAGAAAAGATACCAGACAGCTTAAGAGAATGGCTTGGCAGAAAGTCAACAACAGAAATGATAAATAAATGTCGAGATCGAAAGTTGTGGAGAGACATGATCACCTACGCCTATAGGCATGGTACTTAACGATAATGATGATATAGTCCGTGCTACATTAGCCAGAAATCTTGTTTCTCCATATTTCAAATTATTTCTACTAATTCCTTTTATTAGTGTTGTAGTCGAGATTCTCTGTTGCATTATCCCCCCCTGGCTTATTTTTCATCCCAGGTTACTACAACGGTGGGGGCACTGAAACGGGGATTAAAAATAAGCCAACACCGCGCTGTGTGAGTTTATTGTTGAGTCAGTAGGTGGTACGTCTGTTGTGAAATAAACAAAAAAAATATATATATATAAAGCTTTCTACCGCCAAGCGAGAGTAACAACTGTTGGGGCATACTAACCTAAGTATCGACGTGTTCTTTATTTGGGACGGATTAGCCTTGGTAAATTGGTAGTCAAAATAAAGTGAATATATTAAATCGGTAGTTTACGACAAGTTGACATATTTGTTGTAGAAAAGATCAACACAGAACTGGAGTCGTCAGTGGCTGGACACTGCGGGACTTGCTGAGGAGGGAATCTGAGCACAACATGTTCGGAGTGCAAAGATAAAAGGTCACGGTCAAGTACGAGACTTGAACCGGCGTCATAGCACGCGAGTTTACTCCCATATCTGCTCGGCCGCCTATCCAGAAATGTTCGGATATTTCTGTATAGTGTCGCCTCAAGCATCGAAACTCAGATGCGAGGCGACATTCCTCACCTTCCCAGGGTAATACCCTGGTACCCATTTCTGCCAACGGCTGGGTCGACCGTGGGGGTATTTTTTTGTTCCAACCACGAGTACAACTCACACTAAAGTGCAAAGATATGATCCGCGAATAACTCAATAATTCAATGAGATATTTGGGCCTTTCAGCCCGACACATCTGTTTTTGGCATCTGTAAGTTTTTTTGATTACCTAAGGAGGGAGGGAGATTACTACAACAGAACCATCTGGTCAGCTACGATGAAGCCAAATTCATCATCAAAGGCCAGTACCATGAAAAATGGAATCAAGAACACCCAAGGTATAACGAGAGGGACCGATACCTGCAACTATCAAGGAGAGATTAAGTCTTCATACATCCCTATGCACTGGCCACAACATAATAAGAAATAAAATGTTCACCAAACTCAAAATAGGAACTACCAGCCAATGCCATTGTACCCTAGATAACATGACAACAAATCATGTTCTACAGGATTGCCCCCAGCAAACAGACATGATATGATAATGTGGCCCACGCCCACCTCCCTGGAAGAGAAACTATACGGGGCAACCGAATCACTGAAACAGACAGCTGCCTTCATAAGAGAGTCCGTAGTACAAGTCTAAATGATGCCATGATCGCAGAAGAAGTAGTTTGTTGATTCTTTTATATTACCTAACAATTGTGCCTGGGCAGAATCTAGTTCAACCAATTTTTGTGAATAGTTTAGAACTATTTCATGACAATTGTCATTGATTTTTTCTTTTCTTTTTTTTCCCCTCGTTCGTCAGCTTTCACATCTGGTGAAGTCGGTAGAGACTAGGAACTGAATTATGCCGGTCATTCCGTTGTGCAGCTGTGTGTACACAGGGGTCCCTCACCGCATGGGCAGATATCTCCCATTCCGGAAGTACTCATATTTTTTTTTCCGCCGAAGAGTAATTTACGTTTCAATTAGGGAATTCTGCCGAGACCAGGGGTAGATGTTGTAGAGAAAACTGATAAATAAAATCTTACCTGGTGCTTCCGGGATTTGAACTCATAATCTCTCTGTCTCGAACCCGGTGTTCAGCCTCGAGGCCGACCATTCCCGGATATTGATTTTTGACCTAAGCAAAGTGCATACGGCAGCATTTTTAGGAGCTCCCTTTTTGTGTTGGCCTCTTTGAGAACTTCCTCATTGGTCTTTTTAGCTGTCCAGGGAACTTTCAACATTCTTCTGAGAAATGCCATCTCTGTGGCCTCTAATCGTCGACGCTCTGTGTGATGACGTTTAATAACAAGTAAGATTAGTATATTAATGGGCACTGCTGGAGTACATCCTTAACGCTTCTATACACGTCACACAAGAAGAAACAAGACACCGAGAGGGGGAAATATATTCATGCCATCAAATATAAATTAGAAACACGCGGAAATAAATAATTCATAACACTATAAATAAGTTTAAATGCATTATAAACACATTTAAATGTAGATAAGTATTTTATAACATAATATAGCGTACAGTATTTGCAAAAACATATCACTTTTACTGCTGAGGTAAATACAGTGAAAAATAAAGAGCCGTTACGCCAGGTAGCGTATTGGGAATATGGTGTTAGTGACCATAAATATTACAGACCTTCGGCACATGGTTTTTGGGGTAATGTGGTCGGTATTACGTGAGTTAGAAACCGTGAGTTTCGATGCTTGAAGCGACACTGTCCAGAGGTCTCCGAACACTTCTGGATAGGTGGCCAAACGCATATGAGTGAAAACACGTGTGCTAAGACGCAGGATTCAAGTCTCGTACTTTACCTTTACCTTTCCTGGGACAGTCTGACTCACAATTAACTACAAACACTGGGACAGTCTGACTCACAATTAACTACAAACACTGGGAGAGTCTGACTCACAATTAATTACAAACACTGGGACAATCTGACTCACAATTAACTACAAACACTGGGACGATCTGACTCACAATTAACTACAAATACTGGGACAATCTGACTCACAATTAACTACAAATACTGGGACAATCTGACTCACAATTAAATACAAACACTGGGACAATCTGACTCACAATTAACTACAAATACTGGGACAGTTTGATTCAGAATTAAATACAAACACTGAGACAGTCTGACTCACAATTAACTACTACCACTGGGACAGTCTGACTCACAATTAACTACAAACACTGGGACAGTCTGACTCACAATTACCTAAAAATATTAGAAAGTCTGACTCAGAATTAACTAAAAACACAGGGACAGTCTAACTCACAATTATCTAAAAACACAGGGACAGTATGACTCACAATTAACTACAAACACTGGAACAGTCTGATTCACAATTAACTACAAACACTGGGACAGTCTGATTCACAATTAACTACAAACACTGGGACAGTCTGACTCACAATTAATTACAAATACTGGGACAATCTGACTCACAATTAACTACAAACACTGAAAAGTCTGACTCACAATTAACTACAAACACTGGGACAGTCTGACACACAATTAATTACAAACACTGGGACAATCTGACTCACAATTAACTACAAATACTGGGACAGTTTGATTCACAATTAACTACAAACACTGGGACAGTCTGACTCACAATTAACTACAAACACTGGGACAGTCTGACTCACAATTAACTACAAACACTGGGACAGTCTGACTCACAATTAACTACAAACACTGGGACAGTCTGACTCACAATTACCTACAAACACTGGGACAGTCTGACTCACAATTAACTACAAACACTGGGACGGTCTGACTCACAATTAACTACAAATACTGGGACAGTTTGATTCACAATTAAATACAAACACTGGGACAGTCTGACTCACAATTAACTACAAACACTGGGACAGTCTGACTCACAATTACCTAAAAATATTAGAAAGTCTGACTCACAATTAACTAAAAACACAGGGACAGTCTAACTCACAATTAACTAAAAACACAGGGACAGTCTGACTCACAATTATCTAAAAACACAGGGACAGTCTGACTCACAATTATCTAAAAACACAGGGACAGTCTGACTCACAATTAACTAAAAACACAGGGACAGTCTGACTCACAATTAACTACAAAAACTGGGACAGTCTGACTCACAATTATCTACAAACACTGGGACAGTCTGACTCACAATTAACTACAAACACTGGAACAGTCTGACTCACAATTACCTAAGCTTTTCGTGTCATGATTTCTAACAATCCACTTTCTCATAAAATATACCTCAAAGTTATAATTTATGTGTCTTTATAGTAATAAAAATACTTCGATACTTATTATAAAGCCAAAGATATAAATACAATGGGTAATTAAGAAAATGTATTTTGTATAGTGACTAGCGTAGTAACCTGATTATAAAGCCAAAGATATAAATGCAATGGGTAATTAAGAAAATGTATTTTGTATAGTGACTAGCGTAGTAACCTAATTATAAAGCCAAAGATATAAATGCAATGGGTAATTAAGAAAATGTATTTTGTATAGTGACTAGCGTAGTAACCTGATTATAAAGCCAAAGATATAAATACAATGTGTAATTAAGAAAATGTATCTTTGTATAGTGACTAGCGTAGTAACCTGATTATAAAGCCAAAGATATAAATACAATATGTAATTAAGAAAATGTATCTTTGTATAGTGACTAGCGTAGTACTTAATAATGAGGATCTTTAAGTATAGAATATAATTTATAGTGGCTTTATTCTAAAAGCCACTCGAGACATCTGGTAAGAATATTAAGTTGGTAGACAACTTCCTTTGTAGATGGTGGAGACGTGACAGGATTTTGTGAATTCATTAAGGCTACATCTACAATTCTGGAGTGGCTCTGACTGGATTTGTGGATTTGTGCGTCTAGTTCTCATTGCAGTCGCCGAAGGGATACGCCTTCGCAGTCACAAATGTGGGAAGCAACCATCCCGGTAATAATTCAACATCATCATCTTCGTGCAAAAAGTGCAACATAATCTACCGGTACTTTATTAGCATCGAATTTGATTAATTTTCTACTGCTTGTGACTCTCCAGTAGGAAGAAAGGAAGGAAGGAAGGAAGGAAGGAAGGAAGGGAGGAAGGGAGGGAGGGAGGGAGGGAGGGAGGGGGGAGGGAGGGAAGGAGGGAAGGAGGGAAGGAGGGAAGGAGGGAAGGAAGGAAGGAAGGAAGGAAGGAAGGAAGGAAGGAAGGAAGGAAGGAAGGAAGGAAGGAAGGAAGGAAGGAAGGAAGGAAGGGAGGAAGGAAGGAAGGGAGGGAGGGAGGGAGGGAGGGAGGGAGGGAGGGAAGGAGGGAAGGAGGGAAGGAAGGAAGGAAGGAAGGAAGGAAGGAAGGAAGGAAGGAAGGAAGGAAGGAAGGAAGGAAGGAAGGAAGGAAGGGAGGAAGGGAGGGAGGGAGGGAGGGAGGGAGGGAGGGAGGGAAGGAGGGAAGGAGGGAAGGAGGGAAGGAAGGAAGGAAGGAAGGAAGGAAGGAAGGAAGGAAGGAAGGAAGGAAGGAAGGAAGGAAGGGAGGAAGGAAGGGAGGGAGGGAGGAGGGAGGGAGGGAGGGAGGGGGAGGGAGGGAGGGAGGGAAGGAGGGAAGGAGGGAAGGAGGGAAGGAAGGAAGGAAGGAAGGAAGGAAGGAAGGAAGGAAGGAAGGAAGGAAGGAAGGAAGGAAGGAAGGAAGGAAGGAAGGAAGGAAGGAAGGAAGGAAGGAAGGAAGGAAGGAAGGAAGGAAGGAAGGAAGGAAGGAAGGAAGGAAGGAAGGAAGGAAGGAAGGAAGGAAGGAAGGAAGGAAGGAAGGAAGGAAGGAAGGAAGGAAGGAAGGAAGGAAGGAAGGAAGGAAGGAAGGAAGGAAGGAAGGAAGGAGACGATGGTCATATGTTGGACATGTGATGAGGAGAAATAATAACCGAATAACAAAGCAAGCCATCATTTTGCTGACGATGCAGCCCTAGTCGCTCATAGTGAGGCCACCCTACAGTCGCTGATCAACAACCTGGATAAAGCATGCGACCTTTTTTCACTGTCAATTAATGTTCAGAAGACAGTAATACTAAATCAAGGTGACTTCAAACCTATATCTATTACTCTAAAAGACTGCCCACTAGAATCAGTACAGAAATTTACATATCTTGGATCCACAGTTACGCAAACCATCTCTCTTGATGAAGAAATAAACTGTCGAATTGGTAAGGCAGCTACGACCTTCGGCAAACTCACAAAAAGGGCATGGAACAACACGAAACTAACTCAAAAGACTAAACTCTTAATATATCAAACTTGTGTGCTTAGCACACTACTATATGGATCCGAAACCTGGACAACATACTCAAACCAGGAAAAAAGACTAAATGTCTTCCACATGCGATGTCTCCGCAAAATAATGCACATCAAATGGCAGGACAAAATAACCAACTTAACTGTCCTGCAACGTGCTAAGACCCTAACAATCATGTCGATGCTCAGAAGTCGAAGGCTAAGATGGCTGGGGCATGTCCAACGGATGGAAGAAAAACGCATTCCTAGGCAAATACTATATGGCGAGCTAAAACACGGAAAACGACAAATCGGCAGACCTAAACTACGATATAGAGATATCTGCAAATCATCTCTGAAAGACTTCGCCATCTGTGAAAACGACTGGCAACATCTGGCAAGTGATCGCACATCATGGAGAGCACGTATAAGGAACGGTATAACAACATTTGAGACTGTTCTAAGACAGGACTTAGAAGAGAAGAGACTCATGAAAAAGGATGGTAAACCCTGTGGACCAGCGAGCCTGACCTGTTCATTATGTGACCGCGTGTGTATGTCAAACATTGGTAGAATTAGCCACGAGAGAAGCTGTTCGGCAAAAACAATACCTCAAAAAAATACGCAATAGCCTCCACTAGACCGTCTGACAAGACGAAAAGGGCCATATATATATACATCATGTGGGGCACAACAGGTAGGAGGAAAAGAGGCCAGCACAGAGAAACACTATTTGATATATAAACTTTCTTCCTTCCCTCCCTCCGTCCCTACCTCCTTCCTTCCTTCCCTCCCTCCTTCCTTCCTTCCATCCTTCCTTCCTTCCTTCCTTCCTTCCTTCCTCCCTCCATCCCTCCCTCCTTTTTTCTTTCTTTCTTTCTCTTTCTTTCTTTCTTTCTTTCTTTCTTTTTTCTTTCTTTCTTTCTTTCTTTCTTTCTTTCTTCCTTCCTTCCTTCATCGGATTATATTAGTGGTTGATTGGCGATTTCTCTAATTTCCTTTTTTGTTTTGAATTCGTTTCACGCTATAGTGTACATTTATATATAAGCATATAATATATAAATTTCAGAGAAAGGTAAAAGCAAAAATAGAGCTAATTTGCAATATTAGAAAGAAACAATCATCATTTTTGGCCATGTAATGAGAAGAGAACAACTGGAATATATTGTAACAACTGGGAAAATTGAGGGACGAAGAGATAGAGGGAAGCAAAGAGAAAAGGTACCAGACAGCTTAAGAGAACGGCTTAGCAGAAGGTCAACAACAGAAATGATAAATTACTGTGTTGATCGAAAGTTGTGGAGAGACATGATCACCTACGCCAGCAGACTTGGTACTTTATTATGATGATGATGGTGATATATTACTGTGGCTCAACTATAGGCTTAAGAGCGAAGTAAGACCAATCAGTGAATCGTAAGTTACGGAGAGTTATGATATCTGCTCATATTACAAGTCGCATGTCTGTGTTAGTCACCTCTAGTGACTCGGGCGGATGGTGCTCGTAAACCTGGGAAGGCCGACCATCTACGGGCAGAATCCCCCGACAGAAAAGATCAACTGCTGCCTTGCAGGAAGATTGGGGACAATCAACGGCTAAGGAAAGCAAACCTGAACAAAATGCTGGATGAAATCGGATGCACTGGGCCACTGGCGCAGAACACAGTGCAACGTTTTAACGGGTGTTCAATTGGAGTGGATCTAACTGGCTTGAACAGCTGTCTTCGTATGAGAGTCTGGACGTCCTACTCTGATTAAGTCCTGATCGCAGAGAGAGAGAGAGAGAGAGAGAGAGAGAGAGAGAGAGAGAGAGATATCTGCTGCGCCCCCCCCCCCCCCCCACCTTTATGTCTCCTTCAGTCAAGAGGAACCACAGACATTTAAAGTAATAAGGCCAGCAAGCAGAAAGAGAAATCCCCAAGAACTCCAAAAACGTGATGTCATCAGCTATTCGAGCTATGGACGGCTGGTGTCACCCTACACACACCTCTCCCTGTTCGCAAACCTGAAAACGCCAAAAAGAAATTGGTGAAATGTCATTATTCACTCTGGCCTTACAGCTATAGAAGGCTGTGGAGCTAAGCCTGCGCCAGTGCTGTAAAGTGCGCGCACTTCTGCGTCGCGTCTTCAAATTAAACGACGACGTCATTGTTTACTATAGCAACAACACAGAAAGACACCATGTTGGACGTTTCACAGTAGGAGATAACTCAGTGACCATGTACTGAGTATGGCCCACTTGTATCGTCTGTAACACGGGGAAACTGCACACGTAAGCTCTTCACAGACACCGGAATATTACTTCAGTTTCAATACATTAACACCCGTCGATATAAGAAGACTGATAACACCGCAACATGAGTCTTTAATAACGAAAAAAAAATGGCCACGAAATATCAAATATAAAAATTTAATTTCAATTTCGAACAAAGAGATAAACAATTTATGCATGGAAATTGTACCTAAAGTTTAGAAAGCTGAAAGCATTCAGTTTCTGTTAGCAAAATGTTGCTTCCTTGTCTTTTAGCGTGTTTCTTATAATGGAAAACTGTTTTGAATCATGTGTTGACAAAGGAAATAAAGGCAAACTTTCTTTGAAGCGTGTGGTTTGCGCTTCTTGTGGCAAAATCAAACCGTTTTATAATATTTCGGAATATTGCATAGGTCAACCACGACCTTCAGTTAGTGAAATAGTTCAACACATAATCTTTAATTATCAGCAGGCGGGAGGTGAACATATTTGTAAATGTAAAGAAACCTTCAAGGAATGGATTCTTTCTTTATTAGGATTTGGTAGCAATTTTCCTAGGGATATACCAGTAAACGCATCGGAAAGTGAAACAACTCGATCAGCGCTAGTCAGCAAGCTACAGGACTATGCACAGCGGACCAATGCAGGAGAACCAACACAGTACGTAAAACGTTCTTCCAAGGTCAATTTGCGGGAAACCCCCAGCAACTCTGATCACACACATACAGGCTCGATTGCACCCGGCGATGATACGTCGTCTAAATATGAAATAGGTCTATACGACAACGATCAGTTTGTTCAAGTGAAGAATAACACAGAGTCTGCTCCAGAAACAAAACATAAGAGAAAAGCATCACAAAGACGCAAAACTAAGTACAGAAGACTTAGTGCTAGCTCAAAATCCACTGACGTCTCCAGTATTATCGAAGCAAGACTCCAGACTAAATTTGAAACTTTTGACAAGCATCTTGCGAATTCAAGCGAATGCAGTCATTCACCACCAAATGCTAGCAGTATCAATTTAGTACCCTCAAGGCGACGAACGCACGTAAAGCAAGCTTCAGAATTCTTTAATCCATTTCATCGAAGAAGTCAAACTTGCAGGTGTCCTCGGTTGGACAATTTGAAAACATTTTACTGTCCCCAGTTACTCTGCGTTCGCTACCCAAAACCAAAATCGAAAGCCTATCTCAACTTTGTGCGGAAAGAGGCGAGAAGCGCTACATCTTCGAAAACTCCATCTAATTCAAGCAAAAAGGATCAACAAACTAACAAAGAAGAAACAAAGCAAAAGGCACCCTGCAAACAATTCGACAAGGAACAACGCTTGGATAAGTGTTTCGGAGAATTCGACAAGGAACATCGCTTGGATAAGTGTTTCGGAGAATTCGACAAGGAACATCGCTTGGATAAGTGTTTCAAAGAATTCGACAAGGAACAACGCTTGGATAAGTGTTTCGGAGAATTCGACAAGGAACATCGCTTGGATAAGTGTTTCAAAGAATTCGACAAGGAACAGTGTGTGGATAATAAGTGTTACAAACAATCCGACAAGGAACGGCACTTGGATAATAAGTGTTACAAACAATCCGACAAGGAACGGCACTTGGATAATAAGTGTTACAAACAATCCGACAAGGAACGGCACTTGGATAATAAGTGTTACAAACAATCCGACAAGGAACGGCACTTGGATAATAAGTGTAGCATACAATCCGACAAGGAACGGCACTTGGATAATAAGTGTAGCATACAATCCGACAAAATTTCGGAATCTTTTGCCAAGTATTCACGTCATTCTAACCAGAGAAAGAACCTTTCGAGAGTTACAGCAAGCAACAGCATGCCTTGCACCAGCTGTTTTGGATCAGGGAAAAAAAGTTCATTGCCCCATTGCAAATGCGAACCGTTAGTCCGATGTGGGGGTCCAAAACTTCCTTGCCGATCCCAGAGTTTCCACTCGACATTGCTTAGATCCCCGTCGCCGATGGTGGTAGTTCTGCCCAGACAGAGTCCATGCTGCCGCCCATGCGTTGTCTCCACTGGCCGGCCAAAATGCAGGTCGTTTAAAACTTCAAGCCCCGTAAGATGTGCCAAAAAAAGGTTCCGCAGTTGTTGTCAGTCTTGTCACTGCGGTGGCAAGTCACCATATTGCAGCTCGCACCGTCAAACACAGAGATCCCCGTGTCTGTACCAGAAGTCCCCATGTTCTAGCAACGCTTGCAAGCTGGGCTGTAAACCTCCAATGGCCCTATGTCCTCCATGCTGCACAAAGCCGTGCTGTTTTCCATGTCCGCGGAAATTCACAGTCTTCCCATACTGCCAAAGAGTCGACGCCACTGCCAAACGTTACCTTTCAATTCCGCCTTGTACAATGCGTGGCGCCTGCCCGTGCCCAACTGGAGGCCCCTGTAGCTGCCCCAAACAAAGAAATTACCCTCTGCCCTGCTGTAATTTCTCCCCATCCCCAACTTGCAGGGTCGCATGTTCTACCCCAACAGCTATAAGTTACATCAAAGCAAAACAAAACGACGCCATTTGCCAAAGTTTACTCTCCAAGTATGGATTCTCCTCTCCCATGTGCACAAACTTTCCTGCGCCATGTTACGGAAGTACTTCAGAAGGCATATGCCCAACATCTAACTGTACCAGCAGCTACAGCTGTTCGGGAGCCGGGGGCTGCAAAACGTGCCTCCCGATCACAAACCAGGAGCAGGTTGTCACATGCGAGCCACCAGCAGATACGATATACCCTTCTTAAGTACAGAACCATCACAAATTATTTATCAAAACATATCTACGAATGTGTAATCACTAACAGTAAGATGTGACTTTGTTCTCGCACGTAGAACAATTCCAGAACAACACTAGAACAAAGCCAGAACAAATTATAAAAATGTCGTACTTGCAATAAACATCTATTAAGGACAAAAAAAAACATCAATTGCAATCTGTGATTAAAATAACTGGCATTATGAAATAAAAATAACACAATTAGTAGAAGATTACTCCGCCTCCACTAGTGAAATATTTCCTAGGGGTGGGTTCATTAAAACTTTCCTGAAAGGTACTCTCGGAAACATAAAAAGCTGCATCTGATCTCTTTGGATTGTGCTAGAATTTTCGGTTGGAAAATTTGTTTGTGTCTGAAGATTAAATTATAGTTTCATCATCGAGTGTCGTCTCCGCATCGAAGGGTGGCTACCACGGAGCGCCGTTTATTTAGTGCTGTCTTCGCATTTAAGGTTGGCTACCATGGAGCGCCATTCATTGAGTGCCGTCTCCACATCAAAGGTTGGCTAACATGGAGCGCTTTTCATTGAGTGCCGTCTCCACATCAAAGGTTGGCAACGATGGAGCGCCATTCCGTTCTGTCTTTGCTTTGACAGTGCAGGTTGTCACAGCCTGTCTTATCCATTTTTTAGTGCTACTCGTCCATAATAGTCTTGGTCTGCCTCTGCCTCTTTTACCCTGTATTTTCCCTTCCAAGATTACTTTTAGTAGGGTGTTGTGTCTTTTAACATGCCCCAAATAATCGCATTTGTCTTGTTTGAATTGTATTTAGTAATCCTCTTTTCATTTTTAATTGTTTTAAGACTTCATCGTTTGTTTTCTTTTCATTCAATATTTCATACTCTTCTGTAAATCCAAATTTCGAAAGCTTCAACTTTCTGTTCTGTTTTCTTGTCTAATTCCCATTTTATCTGCACCATACAGAAATGTTGAGAAGATATCACATTTTGCTATTCTTAGTGTTAGCCATGGTGTTGTTTGTTTTGATGTTAGTATATTTTTCCATCGCATTAAAATTACAAATTATAATTTAATCTGAGGGATATTTAGATTACCGCATTATCAAAGCCAGAGGAGGAAATTAATGAAACCTGGAGATGTTGCAAGAACAATTGTGTGAAGTTGTAGATATTTGTTTTATTTTATCAGTCATCAGTATCGTGTGCCGTGTAACTTGGGAAATTGGCTACTATATGGCAACATTCACTGTCTCTTGAATTAATCGTGTATTTTGAGATCCATTCCTCAATTCACCGCTTGATGTTTTCATTCCACTTTAGACTCTGTCTGCTACTGTCTCTTTCGCCTTGATTTTGTTTCCGTGTGACGTGATTTTCCATGTGTTAACCTGCTCACCTTTCAGCGTCTTCTATCTATATCCATCCATCCATCCGCCCGCCCGCCCGCCCCCGCCTCACCCCCCCCAGTCCGTCAGTCCGTCCCTCCATCCATCCATCCATCTATCTATCCACCTACCTACCTGTCCGCCTAACTACCTGTCTATCCGTCTATCTATCTATCTGTCTGTCTGCCTGCCTGCCTGCCTGCCTGCCTGCCTGCCTGCCTGCCTGCCTGCCTGCCTGCCTGCCTGCCTATCTATCTATCTATCTATCTATCTATCTAATCTATCTATCTATCTATCTATCTATCTATCTATCTATCTATCTATCTATCTATCTATCTATCTATCTATCTATCTATCTATCTATCTATCTATCTATCTATCTATCTATCTATCTATCTATCTATCTATCTATCTATCTATCTATCTATCTATCTATCTATCTATCTATCTATCTATCTATCTATCTATCTATCTATCTATCCACCTACCTACCTGCCCGCCTAACTACCTACCTATCTATCTATCTATCTATCTATCTATCCATCCATCCATCCATCCATCCATCCATCCATCCATCCATCCATCCATCCATCCATCCATCCATCCATCCATCCATCCATCCATCCATCCATCCATCCATCCATCCATCCATCCATCCATCCATCCATCCATCCATCCATCCATCCATCCATCCATCCACCCACCCACTGATCCATCCATCCATCCATCCATCCACCCACACATCCATCCATCCATCCACCCACACATCCATCCATCTATCTATCCATCTATCTATATACCAATCTAATATATTGTCCTTTGGAGCCAAAGACGGCACTTAGTAAAGAAATTCTAGACTCATGTGTTCGACGATCCTTCAAGTCTCAGACTTTGTTCTGGACCTACATTGTATCTCGCCTCTGCGTGGGAGCTGATGGCAGTTATATTTGCCTCTCGCCTCAGTGTTCTTTTTAGCGCTTTTCTAGGTCGGCCTCTTTTTTTCTCTTACCCTCTGGTTCCCATGTGAGGGCCACCGTCTTCTAGTACATCAATTAAGTTTACACATTTTACATAGCTCACGGCCTACTTCGCAGTGTACCCTAAGTCTGTACGACACTGTTATTTCTATTTCCGGAATGCTATTATGTTTCTTTGTATTCCAGAATATCTCATACATCTTGCTATGACTTTATTTAGTTATTTCTTTATCTTAAACTCATTCACTCTTTACTCACTTACTTATCCAATTCATTTTTTTGTTGTTGCAAATCTTACCTATTTTCTACGTTGCAGTGGCAAATCTGCTTCTAAACAAGACCCGATGTATTTTATTATTATTATTAATATTATTATTATTATTATTATTATTAGAACTGCCTGGAAAACTCAAACGTATAACTCCAAACATTGAGTCGATAAGCACAGACTTTGCTTAAAAACAAATACCAAGAATAGAAAGTAGAAGGTATATTTTTCACTTTGAAGTCGCGTAAATAAACATCGAGGAAGTGTATAATATTCAAATGTGTCTAGTTTTGTAACTTACTCTTAAAACAAAGTGCAAAGTTTGTATTTTAATCAAAGAATACACGTCAAATACCCAGAGTGTTGTGTTTCTTTATTTGAGCTAAGATGCAACGCATGTCTCAAACAGATATCAGGATTACGCTCTCAGGAGTTATCGAAAGTGCACAAGGACTGTAACTCCTTGGGGAAATTAACCTTTCAAAAAATTAGCGGTAATCTTTTCTTTTGTGGAGTTAATTTAAAGACTGGAGCTGTGAGCTGATGGTAATGTTGATGTAGTGGCGCGGTGCAGATGTAAATTATGGAAATGTCTGAAGGATGTTTAATTTAATATTTTTCCATTAAAATACTGGGACGAGAGTTAGTGTTATTGAATTATTTGCCGGTCATCATTATTGCACTCCGAACATGTCCATAGGTGCTCAGATCCCCTCCTCAGCAAGTCCCGCAGTGTCCAGCGACTGACGACTCCAGTTCTGTGTTGGGTGATAAGTCTTCTTATACGCCCACTAAATTTATCGTTTCTGGCTGTGCATATCTTAACTCTCATCTCTTTCATCAGAAAGAGTGACGTGGACTCATGTTTGTCGAAGTCTCGTGCCCTTTCCACATCTCGAAGGGCATTGATGATGTCAGCCCGATCCATCGGTTGTCCGTCCTCAACGACAGCGCAGCTAGCCAACCTCCCCGCTCTTTCATTCCCCCATACTCCTGCACGTCTTGTGACATAGACAAAGGTGACCTTACGTATTTTGGACTTCTGCAACGACTCTACCCATTGCATGCGTACAGAGCCCGCCTCCACTTTTCTTATAATGCTCATCGAATCACTCAGTATTCAGGCGTGGGTGTAGTCTTGTAACTACAACCAGATGAATGCCCTGGTCACTGCCATCGTCATGCTACTCGTGTACGCTACCTATGCACCGCTGTCTTCTTTGACTATTCTGCCAGGTGAGCGTGCTGTAAGAAACTGGGAACAGATCTATGTGGAACCGTAAAGAGATGCTAGAGATAACAATGTCTCAAAGAATTTTTATCCATTTCTGAATGTTGTTGTTAACCATCTCTCTCTCTCTCTCTCTCTCTCTCTCTCTCTCTCTCTCTCTCTCTCTGCGATCAGGACTCAATCAGAGTAGGATTCCAGACTCTCAAATGAAGACAGCTGTCTGTTTAAGTGAATTGATCGACCCCACAGACAGAACATCATAATTAGAGTCTGTTAGATCCAGTCTGATTGAATACCTGTTAAAACGTTGCACTGTGTTCTGCGCCAATGGCCCAGTGCATCCGATTTCAGCCAGCATTTTGTTCAGGTTTGCTTTCCTTAGCCTTTCATTGTTCCCAATCTTCCTGCAAGGCAGCAGATTGTCTTTTCTGTAGGGGGATTCTGCCCTTAGATGGTCTGCCCTCCCAGGTCTACGAGCACCATCTGCCCGAGTCACTAGAGGTGACTAACACAGGCATGCACACACAAAGATTTGAGATTTGACTAACACTGACATGCACACAACGATATGAGGCATGACTAACACTGACACACACCAAAATATGAGATATGACTAACACAGACACACACACACTAAGATATGAGATGTGACTAGCACAGACACATTCTAAAATATGAGATATGACTAACACAGATACATACACTAAGATATGAGATATCACTAAACACAGTCATGCACACACAAAGATAAAGATAGGAGATGTGACTAACATAGACATGCACACACAAATAAATATATGTGATATCACTAAACACAAACACACAAGATATGAGACGTGACTAACATAGACAGACACACACGAAGATGAGATGTGACTAGCATGGACATACAACCAAATATATGAGATATGACTAACATAGACAAGCACACACATAGGTATGAGATGTGACTAATATAGACATGCTCACAAATATATGACTAACACAGACATGCACGCACAAAGATATGATACATGACTAAGACAGATACACACTAAGATATGAGATATGACTAAACACAGACACACACACAAAGATATGAGACGTTATTAACACGGACACACACCAAGATATGAGATATGACTAACATGACACACACACAAGCTAAGATATGAGCCATGGCTAGCACAGAAACACACCAATTTATGAGCCATAGCTAGCACGGAAACACATTAAGATATGAGCCATGGCTTCACGGAAACACACCAAGATATGAACCATGACTAGCACAGAAACACATCAAGATATGAGCCATGGCTAGCACGGAAATACACCAAGATATGAACCATGGCCAGCACAGACACACACCAAGATATGAACCCAGGAAGATATGAATCTCGAAGCGTATGCAGACAGATTGTTCCTGTAACGTGTTGACATAGGTTGCTACTATAACCTTGTTACTACATTCCTCTATAATTCATATTGACATAGGTTGCTACTATAGCCTTGCTGCTTCATTCCTCTATATTTGATAATGACAGGCCAGTATTTCATTATCTTTTTTTTATTGTAGTGGGTAGTTTTCTTCAGGAAGGGTTAAGGCATAAAAATGCGAAGCTGCAGTAAAGCTGAATATAAGGAAAAATAAAAAAAATGGTATGTAAGAAGCTTTACGTTACAAGTGACGACACAGACTAAACAACGTTTAAAACAACGTTAAACAACGTGTTTTAGTCCAGTATGGTTCGCTGACCCCGAGAGGTATGAATGTATCACACTCATACGCATAGTTTCTTTTTGGTTGCTCCTTCCCTTTTGCATAGCCTTCTCTACTACACATATTTGGGTTCTTTGGTCTACTTACTATGCCATGCTTTTTATAGTTCTTCTCCTCTAGTCCCTTATGAGACACTTCGGTTTTCTCCTCTATAATTTTTTTCTGTGCTCCTTACCCCTCATTTATTTTTATTGTACCCCACTCTCAGACATCTCACTCTTAGCGTCTTTTTACACCTGTCGGTCTACTATTCGATTCTTTCTCCTTTGTGTTTGCACACTGACCCCTGTGTTAACTCCTCTGGTTCTGTTTACATTTACGCACTTTTTTGCACGATTTTCGACGTTCACGACAGCCGCACTTGGTTGCGATTTTATTTTGGATTTCACAGGATAGTTTTATTTATTTTTTTTGTTTTCTTTAACACATTTCGATTGTTTTTGTTTTGGTTGTTTCGTTATCAGTTTTGTGTGTGTGGTTTTTTGTTTGTTCCTGATGAAGGGCTATTGAGCCGAAACGCTGTTTAGTCTGTGTCGTCCACTTGTCACGTAAAGCTTCTTACATACCATTTTTTTTTTTTCCCGTAGTTTTCTTCACTTGTCTTCGTTCCTCCACCTTTTCAGTAAATAACCACAGCTGTCTCTTCCCGCTGAAAGGCAAATTAGGAAGTGAATAAGAAAATAATGGGTGACTGGTTGGCATCGAGGTAAGACGCCAGCCTCGAGATAGAGAGGTTGTGAATTCAAATTCCGGCATTAAATTTTTATTTATGATTTCTCTCTGCGGTAACCACCTCTGGTCTCAGCAGCGAGGTTCGGCTTTAAACGCCAATTACTCACTGACGGAAAAAATATGAGTACCTCCAAAGACGGTGTTATCTGCCTGTATGGCGAGGGGCCCCTGTGCACATGGCTGCCAGGGAAAAAAAAAGGATTAAGGCGCAAAATTCAGTCCTAACCTCTAGGGACTTCATCAGAGTTGAAAGCTGACAAACGCAAAAAAAAAAAAAAAAAATCTCTTGAAACATTAAACTCACACACGGGCACCCATGTGGCTGCCAGGACTATGACCATGGTTTGGACAGAAAATATTAGAGCCACTGTCACCTGCCACTCGTGTCATAGAGGCAACTAAGGAGTTTGGGGTCAAGATCTTCGCCAGTGTTATGGAGTTCGTGCATTTCAGCTTCAGCCATCTTCGGTACCATCATTCAGGGTCAAAGCAAAGAAATGGATAAAAATGTGAAGCTGCAGTAAAGCTAATAAGGAGAAATAGAAAAAAATATTTTAAAAAACGATAACCATACTGTACTTTCTTTTTTTTTTTTAGTTTTTTTTTTTTTCTTTAAGGCGGTCCTATTACATGGCTGTGAAACATGGAGAACAACAACATTGACAATTACGAAGATACAGACTTTCATTAATGGATGTTTACGCAGGAAAATCACTAACATAGAATTATGGAAATGTACCAGTCAAATACCAGTGGATAAAGAGATACAGCGAAGACGATGGCGCTGGATAGGACACACACTACGGAAGCCAACTGAGAGTATTGCACAACAGGCCCTTTTTTGGAATCCCCAGGGAAAAGACAAAGAGGAAGACCAAGAAATTCTTGGAGAAGACAGATAGAAGCAGAGATGAAGATGATGGGGAAGACATGGAATGATCTTAAAAGAATCGTAAAAAACAAAACGACTTGGAAAGTGTTTGTTGAAGACCTATGCTCCACTGGGAGCTAAACAGGTAGAAGATACGGTACTTTCATTGATATGTGACTGGCATGTTTCATAATGGGGAACGTACTGAGGCGGAAGATTAGTGCATCATGGAGCTGTATGTTGTGTTATGAAAAATAATTTGCTAACTAAACTTGGTAAATAATGTTAGTGTCATGAAGAACATACTAACATCAAAACAAATAACACCAGGGCTAAAACTAAGAATAGCAAAATGTTACATCTTCTCAATATTCCTATATGGTGCTGAAACATGGGCATTGGACAAGAAAACAGAACAGAGAATTTAAGCCTTTGAAATGTGGATATATAGAAGAATAGGTAGAATTGGATGGAAGGAAAAGAAAACAAACGATGAAGTCTTAAAACAACTAAAAATGAAAAGAGAACTACTAAGCACAATTCAAACAAGACAAATGCGATTTTTGGGCCATGTTAAAAGATACAACAGCCTACTAAAAGTAATCCTGGAGGGGAAAATACAAGGTAAAAGAGGCAGAGGCAGACAAAGACTAACATGGACGAGTAACATCAAAAGATAGACAAATCAGCTTATGACAACCTGCACCATCAAAGCAAGAGACAGAGCAGAATGGCGCTCCATGGTAGCCAACCTTCGTTGCGGAGAAGGCACTCGATGATGATGATGAAACTAAACTGTTCAGGTAATCCTCAAGTAATGTTACAAACGATATAAAGTTATAATTTACGACTCTTTTGTAACACTTTATTCATATAATCTTTGTATAATTTATACCGCTTGTAATCCCACATGTAACCACAATGTTGTATGCAATCGTTACGTGAAATAAACAGTATACAATCATCACATGGATAAATAAATTATACAATCAATATGATATGAGGTAAAATTTACAATCAAAATGTAAGGTAATTTTTAATACAATCATTGTGTAAGTGAAATATTACACAATCAATGAGCAATGTAATCACAATGAATTTGTAGATTAATACAAAGACAATAGATATAACAAAATAAGTCTTATACAGTCCTTGCTTATGGTAAATATTAACAATAACTGCCCATTGGAAATCTGTCACAGTTACACTATCTATCTATCTATAGTCCTTTCGAGCCAAAGACGGCACATAGGGCAGAACCACAATCTCAAAAACAGAAACCTTGCGTGCCAAAGTGGCACATATTGCAGAGATCACTGCTTCTAAAATCTATGGCTCTGTTTCCATAACAATACTTTTTACAATGACAGCTTGTCAAGCCATCGATCAACCTCCTTAGTCGCCTCTTACGACATGCCTGGAAGGTCACAGTGTCACTATTCTTTACTTTCCAGATAATGAGGTCCCGGTAACACACGGGTTACAGTTACACTAGGGATAAATTTTATTAACTTTTTTTATGTGATCAGCAGAAAATTATAAAAAAATTAGGTCGAAAAATAGATACGTTTTTTTAAATCTTGCTTATTATATAACATATTATAGTGAAGGGAAGCGAAAATAAAGGACTCAGCCTCAATAGTTAAGACAGAAATAATGGTAGCAACAAAGAAAAGGACTTCTCTGCAATGCACAATAAAGACAAAAGGAACAATATTAAAATAGGTAAATGAATGTAAATATCGTGGAATAATGTTAATCTCAGATGGTAGATGCACAACAGAGTTGAGATGCAGAATGGCTCAGTCAAAAGCAGCTTTTCAAAAAACGAGGAAGATACTATGCAATCCATTTTTGACAATAGAAAAAAGAAAAAGAGTTATTAAATGTTATGCAGAGCCAGTCTTAACATATGGATGTGAATCATGTACAATAGGACAACAGACAAGAAAATCACTGTAGGCTGTAGAATTGTGGTTTTACAGAAGAATGTTGAGAATACCAGGGACAGCTAAGAAGAGTAATGAAAACGTTCTGAAAGAGGCTAAAGCAAAGAGAGAGCTCATTTCCAATATTAGGAAGAAACAATCATCATTTTTTGGCCATGTAATGAGAAAAGAACAGTTGGAATATATTGTAACAACTGGGAAAATTGAAGGACGAAGAGACAGAGGGAAGCAAAGAGAAAAGATACCAGACAGCTTAAGAGAAAAGCGTGGCAGAAAGTCAAGAAGAGATTAATAAATAACTTTCCAGATCGAGAGTTAAGAGAAATCATCACCTATGCCAATAGGCATGGCACTTGATGATGATGGTGATTACATAACATATTTCATTGTAGATCATTGCACATTTTAGCGCATTCAGTGCACTGTATCTGACTAACTTGGAATTAAGGGACATAACCCAGTACAATGTATTTAATAAACCTGGAAATAAGGGACATAACCCAGTACAATGTATTTAATAAACCTGGAAATAAGGGACATAACCCAGTACAATGTATTTAATAAACCTGGAAATAAGGGACATAACCCAGTAGAATGCATTTAATAAACCTAGAAATGAGGGACATAACCTAGTACAATGTATTTAATAAACCTGGATATAAGGGACATAATCCAGTACAATGTATTTAATAAACCTGGAAATAAGGGACATAACCCAGTACAATGTATTTAATAAACCTGGAAATAAATGACATAACCCAGTGCGACATTTTTCATTTTCTTAAAACACAATTCGGCGTTTGATTTGTAAAATCTTGGCCTATGTGATTATATGTTGCATAGAAGTAGAATCTCTTATATGAGTACATAGGGAATCTTGCAAAATCATTATACATGAGACACAGTACATAAGTAAAATAATTCAGTAACATTCATTTTGTTAAGGCACATCTTCATTATTCTTCCACTGCAGCATCAACATAATATCCCCATTGCCACACACACACACACACACATGCTCTCTCTCTCTCTTTCTTTCTCTCTTTCTCTCCCTCTCTCTCTCTCTCCCTCTCTCTCCTACCAGCACATGTAAAATGTTAGGAAATTCCTATAATTATTTTGTCGCAACTTTCATCCCAACGTTGTGCTACCAATGCCAGACCTGGATGCTAGACTTAAGAACTATAAAAAAAAAATAACCTCTACTGAGATGAAATGTGTTAGATGAATGACAGGAAACAGTCTGAGAGATAAGATCAGAAATGAAGAACTGAGAAAAAAAGCAAGGAATAGCCCCCGCCATAGAGTTAATTCGAAGAAACAACAGATAAAATGGTTCGGCCATGTGATAAGACAGAAAGACCAAAATACAACACAACAAGGATATAATAAACATTTCGAGAACACCAGACCCAAAGGTCGACAATGAAAAAGATGGATTGATGGAATATTAGAAACACTAGGAAATATAACAACAGGAGAGGTCAACAGAATAGCAAAAGATGGATTGATAGAATATTAGAAACACTGTGAAACATAATAACAGGAGAGTCCAAAAGAAGTGCAAAAGATGGATTGATGGAATATTAGAAACACTGTGAAACATAACAATAGGAGAGTCCAAAAGAAGAGCAAAAGATGGATAGATGGAATATTAAAAACACTAGGAAACATAACAATTGCAGAGTCCAAGAGAAGAGCAAAAGATGGATACATGGAATATTAGAAACACTAGGAAATATAACAACAGGAGAGGTCAACAGAATAGCAAAAGATGGATTGATAGAATATTAGAAACACTGTGAAACATAATAACAGGAGAGTCCAAAAGAAGTGCAAAAGATGGATTGATGGAATATTAGAAACTCTGTGAAACATAACAATAGGAGAGTCCAAAAAGAAGAGCAAAAGATGGATAGATGGAATATTAGAAACACTAGGAAACATAACAACTGCAGAGTCCAAAAGAAGAGCAAAAGATGGATAGATGGAATATTAGAAACACTAGGAAACATAACAACTGCAGAGTCCAAAAGAAGAGCAAAAGATGGATAAATGGAATATTAGAAACACTAGGAAACATAACAACTGCAGAGTCCAAAAGAAGAGCAAAAGATGGATAGATGGAATATTAGAAACACTAGGAAACATAACAACTGCAGAGTCCAAAAGAAGAGCAAAAGATGGATAGATGGAATATTAGAAACACTAGGAAACATAACAACTGCAGAGTCCAAAAGAAGAGCAAAAGGCAGATATTCATATCTACTCTTGATGAAACAAATGAGGAAGGAAAGAAAAAAATGATTTTGTCACAAAACACAAAGTGACAATCAGTAAAGTGCCAGATCACACTGCATTGTCAAGCATGGACACTGTCCTCCAGCAAATTCATCGGACTGGCATCTTGCACTAAATGGAGGACGGATGGACTCCGATATGGTCAGATGACCTATGGCAAAAGAAGACTATCTGTTGCGTTATAGAGACATCTATAAATGTTACATTATGATGCCAGACATTAAAATGATGCTTGCTTACATCCCCCCCATGATTGGTTATTGGTTATGGAAGGCCTCGGTATCACAGCAAACGAATTAAAATCCATAATTGCTCAACCGCCGGTGCCAGTGGAATCATCCGAATTACCAACTCATCTCCCAAACAAAGAAAGGTAACTGTAGTCCCCATCGTAGCAGTCTCAGCACACGCCAAAAGACATAAGGCGAAACCACACAGAAAGTGAACACAGCCAACTGTTCCCTGTCATACGATATCATCATTCATCGTAAACAAGCGGGATATCGAAGCAGGATCAAAACGGATGAGACACACAGCTCACGGTGTGCACAGAGCACTTAACTTAGTAGCTCCTGCAACAAGCCGGACTTGGAATATGAGGAAACTGCAAGAAGGAACACTTTTCAGACATAGCCTTCAATGGTTCCTGCTGCCTATCCACCATATACCATGGGAGTTCACGTCCTCCCAAAAATGATGATCGTCATAGCACTTGATGATGTTAGGCCATCATTGATGACTCCAATTCCAAACATATAGACACACAGTGGTGGTAAGTTATCATTTCCAATCCAACAGAAGCCACATGACCTGTAGTTAGTAAAACCACAGAGAGAATATGATTTTGTGACCTTCACTGATTCACTCTTAGATGTGAATGTGTAGTTTTCAACTACCCCCATGATTAAAGGAGTACATCTTCGCATCTTCGTCATCCAACCTTAAAAGGACGTTAAGTGGGCATAGATATGTCGTGTCATGGTTGCAGTATTAAAAAAAAAAGTAAAGAACCCCCATCACGCCAAGTGGCATATAGGGAATATGGTGTTAGGGACCATAATTTTTACAGACCTTCGGCACATGATTTTTGGGTTAATGGGGTCGGTATTACGTCCGTGCCGCTTTACTTTCCCAGAAAATTTCTGATACCCATTTAAGGCTGGAACCTGTCCTAACCCGGAAGCAGTTGATCAGGATCGAACCTGACCCCTTGTCCTTTGTAGTCCAGTTCACTTTCCACTGAGCTATCATGGCTCCCTATGGTTTGCTGTAAAAAAGTAAAGAGCCCCAGTCGCGCCAAGTGGCGTATAGGGATTATGGTGTTAGTGACCATAAATTTTACAGATCTTCAACACATGATTTTTGGGGTAATGTGGTCGGTATTACACACGTGCCGCTTTACTTTCCCAGAAAAAAATCTGGTACCCATTTAAGGCTGGGTGAACCCGGAAGCCGTTGGTTGGGATCGAACTTTACCCCTTGATGGTTTGCTGTAGAACTGTGATATTTGCGCCTTTAGGCCTAACATATCCAACTTCAGCATGGATTTTTGTGCACTGGCTTGTTTTCTCTCACAAGCCCTACTTGCTTGGCCAGACTAGGCTGGTTAGTCTTGTTTCTAGGGGCACCACAATGAGATGGAGTATGATCTGGATAGTTCTGGTTCACTGACCCTGGCGCAGTGGAAATTTTTCCCTTCAAATTCATGACTGAGAGACTGAATTCATCATTGAGAGACTGATGAGTGTAAAGGTGGAAAAGGGGTCTGGTCAATCTGGAGTGCTTAGTGGGGAAAGTAGATGTATCTACAACCAACACCTTACAGGAACACTCAGTCTGTATATGCTTCCAGAAATGCTAGAAAGGGCGATGGAGCAGGTATGGGGATATCCAGACTGCAATGTAACTGGTTCCATGAATAGAATAGAATAGAATAGAATAGAATAGAATAGAATAGAATAGAATAGAATAGAATAGAATAGAATAGAATAGAATAGAATAGAATAGAATAGAATAGAATAGAATAGAATAGAAGAGTTAACAAGCTTCAACTTGTATTTAGATTTTGTGTTCATAGAAAGACGAAGGCTTGTTCTTAATCTAGACAGTATTTTATCTTGAGTCATTTCTCATGTTTACTGTACCCATTAATGAAAAATGTCACCAAAAGAAAAACAGTGAAATTGCCAGACAGTGAAACTGGTAAATTGCATGACAGAATAAAATGTAAAATTATATATCAACTCATGTGTAAATAACCATTCTGTAAACAGTCAAATGATAAATTACAGGGCAATAAATGATCAATTATTATGCAATCAATAAGGGAATTACCATACAGCAAATTCACAAACTGTTAAAACTTGACATGGACACCCATAGAAAACTAAATTATCTAATTGCTATCACTTGACATGGACACAGAAAGAAAACTAAATTATCTAAATGCTATCACTTGACATGGACACAGATAGAAAACTAAATTATCTAATTGTTATCACTTGACATGGACACAGAAAGAAAACTAAATTATCTAATTGCTATCACTTGACATGGACACAGAAAGAAAACTAAATTATCAAATTGCTATCACTTGACATGGACACAGAAAGAAAACTAAATTATCTAATTGCTATCACTTGACATGGACACAGAAAGAAAACTAAATTATCTAATTGCTATCACTTGACATGAACACATAAAGAAAACTAAATTATCTCATTGTTATAACTTGCCATGGACACAGAAAGAAAACTAAATTATCTAATTGCTATCCCTTGACATGGACACAGATAGAACACCAACTTATTTATTTGCATATGAAAGACTGGACTGGATAGTGTTTATGAAAAAAAGAAAACTCTCAAATTAGATACATTAAATGAGTAATGTTTAGCAGAAACTAATACATACAACGTAAGGTGAAACAAATACACACAACGTAAGGTAAAACAAATACACATAACGTAAGGGAGGACAAATACACACAATGTATGGTGAAACAAATACACACAACGTAAGGGAAGACAAATACACACAACGTACGGTAAAACAAATACACACAACTTAAGGTAAAACGAATACACACAACGTAAGGGAAGACAAATACACACAATGTAAGGTAAAACAAATACACATAACTTAAGGTAAAACAAATACACAACGTAAGGTAAAACGAATACAAACAATGTAAGAGAAGACAAATACACACAATGTAAGGTAAAACTAATACACATAACATAAGGTAAAACAAACACACACAACATAAGGTAAACCAAACACATACAATGTAAGGAAAAACAAACACATACAACGTAAGGTAAAACACACAACTTAAGGTAAAAAATGTCAACACAATTAAACTCCCTAATTAATAAATTAAAACATGGAAACAATAAATAACATACATAAATACTTTGTAATAAAATGAAAATTGCATTTACTGAAACTTAGTGAGAAGTTGGTGATGACCCATGTGACTTTTGGAGAGGAAGAGAAAGGTTACTCTTTGGAAGGGGAGTCTTGTTTCACGAACGCGGACCAAATAACTGTACTTTTGGTGTTCTCAATCACTCTCTCTCTCTCTTTCTCTTTTCTACTTTTTAGCCAAATGACTAATGGTTTGGGCCCACATTCCCTCTTTTCTAGATCCACTACACGTGAGCCACTTTCATGCTTCATAATATGTTTTTCCCCTGTGTGGTTACCGCGGCTCCAGTGGTGATGGAAGAAAATAATAGAGCCACTGTTACCTGCCACGCTTTTCATAAGAGATGGCTAAGGAGGTTTGGAATTGTCACCTGTGCAGTCAAGTAAGGTGTGCACACAGTCTATCTATCTATCTTTCGTTCGCCTGAAGTATTGTCTATATCTGCAATGTCGTTTCCTGTATAAATTTTACTGTCTTTTGTAATTCTTGCAGTGGCCCATATAGTTTTGTCTGTAGTGTTGTATCTATGGGCCAATGGATTTTCCTCAGTCTACTATATTCAGTGCAGTCTTGAAGTATGTGTTCAGCAGTCTGGGGTGCCTGTCCACATGTACAAGTAGTTGAGGTGCCGATCTTGAATTTTGTATACATGTGACTATGGAGTCGATTGTGTCCTGTTCTTAGGCGTATAATGATAACTTGTTCATATCTATTCATATTATGAAAGGCATCCTGATTTGGGGCTTGTTGTGCACACAGTGACCTTGTCAACAGAATTTACTAATGCATTTTGGGAAATGCTTTGACAAGTGGTGGAACGGATATGGGTAATTCCTGGCTGCAATTAAACTGAATCCGTGGTTAGAATAGAACAGAAAAGTTTTCATTTCGAACGTTGAACTACTACAACCATCATCTTAATCTTCATTGCGCCGACACATTTCTTGAATGTTATAGTTAACAGATAGCAGTTATGGTTGTGGATATGGAAGGCATCGGTATCACTCCAAATGAATTAAAATACATAATTGCTCAACCGCCCGTGCCAGTGGAATCATTCAAATTAATATCTCATCTCCAAAACAAAGAAAGGTAGCTGCAGTCCCCATCGCAGCAGTCTCAGCACAAAAGATATAAGGCGAAACCGAACAGAAAGTGAACACAGCCATCTGTTCCCTGTCATACAATATCATTATTTATAGAAGTTATATATATATATATAACCAAATAATCAACCTGTTAGTTGTTATAACAACAATATCATGATACTTCTTGTACAACTTGTGTACATATACAACTATTAACTCTACACTTCTACATGAGATAAGTGCCATTGGAATGTGCATAAACAAATTATTAAAAAAGATGCCGTGGATGATATGAAAAAAGCAAACAAGAAAAATCAAATTAAATTTAACCCTAGGTTAAGCTAGCTTTGGTAGCCGCGATAGTTCAGTGGTTAGTGAACTGGACTACAAAGGACAAGAGGTAGGATTCAATCCCAACCGACGGCTTCCGGGTTTACCCAGCCTTATATGGGTACCGGATTTTTTCTGGGAAAGTAAAGCGGTACGGACGTAATACCGACCACATTACCCCAAAAAATCATGTGTTGAAGGTCTGTAAAATTTATGGTCACTAACACCATATTCCCTATATGCCACTTGGCGTGACGGGGGTACTTTACTTTTTTTTTTAAGCTACCTTCACAAAATTTTCAAGCTCAAATGAGGTGTTTTTTTTTTTGGTAATTCAACGGTTTGCAACAAGCTAACATTCCCCCCCCCCCCATACCTTCCTAATTATTGCTTCTGGTGACCCCTGAATACTTATTTTATTTCCTTTGATGTTAGCTTGTTTTTTTCAAGCACAATGTGTAAAAAGTAAAGTACCCCCCGTCACGCCAAGTGGCGTATAGGGAAATATGGTGTTAGTGACCCTATATTTTACAGACCTTCAGCACATGATTTTTGGGGTAATGTGGTCGGTATTACGCCCGTGCTGCTTTACTTTCCCAGAAAAAATCCGGTACCCATTTTAAGGCTGGGTGAACCCGGAGCCGTCGGTTGGGATCGAACCCTACCCCTTGTCCGTAGTAGTCCAGTTCACTAACCACTGAGCTATCGCGGCTCCCACTAATTTTTAGGGAATTAGTAAAACCCAGGTGTCCTCGCCAGGGTACGAACCCCGGCTGTTGCCGTGGTAAGCCAACCGCCTATCGATTGCGCTAACCGGACACCCAAACACAATGTGTGCTTTGTAAAATTTACAAAGGTGTCCTAGGATCGATGCTGTTTTTTTTTTTTTTAAATTTCGCCAATTTTCAAGAAATTGTTCTTTTTCTTTTCATCTTCTTCTTCTTCTACCTTTCAGCTCCCTGTGGAGCATAGGTCTTCAACAAACACTTTCCAAGTCTTTCTGTTTTTTTGCCATTCTTTTAAGATCATTCCATGTCTTCCCCATCATCTTCATCTCTGCTCCTATCTGTCTTCTCCAAGAATTCCTTGGTCTTCCTCTTTGTCTTTTCCCCTGGGGATTCCAAAAAAGGGCCTGTTGTGTAATACTCTCAGTTGGCTTCTGTAGTGTGTCCTATCCAGTGCCATCATCTTCGCTGTATCTCTTTATCCACTGGTATTTGACTGGTACATTTCCATAATTCTATGTTAGTGATTTTTTCCTGCCATTTCCATCCTTTTATTCTGAGTAAGCATCCATTAATGAAAGTCTGTATCTTCGTGATTGTCAGTTTTGTTGCTCTCCATGTTTCACAGCTATATAATAGGACCGACTTAACATTTGAGTTGAAAATTTTT
The DNA here is from genome assembly GCA_032433765.1 of Megaustenia siamemsis. Lineage (NCBI taxonomy): Eukaryota > Metazoa > Mollusca > Gastropoda > Stylommatophora > Ariophantidae > Megaustenia > Megaustenia siamemsis. The sequence goes on from JAVIAB010000025.1 coordinate 11,294,584, forward strand.
ATTGTTGTATTTAACCTAATTTCTTTGGATTTCCATATGTTTCCCAGTGCAACAAAAGCTCCTCTTGCTTTTGATATCCTTATTTTGGCATCATTTTCAGTTCCTCCCCCTTTATCTATATTACTGCCCAGATATATGTAAGATTGTACGTCTAGTAGAGGTATTTCTCTTAATTTTATTTCGTTATTGCCAACTGCATTAATTATCATAATGTTGATCTTATCTCTATTAATCTTTAGTCCTAGCTGTTGTGATCTCTCATCTAATATACTCATTTTATCCTGCATCTGTTGATGGCTGTGTGATAGGAGAGCTATGTCATCAACAAAGTCTAAATCATCAAGTTGTTTGGTCAGTAACCACTGGATCCCATTTCTGTTGTTTTGAGTTATTTTCATAATCCAATCTATGGCCAGTAGAAAGAGAAATGGAGACAGAAGGCATCCCTGCCTTACTCCTGTTCTTATTTCAGATGCTTCTGTAAGCTGTCCTTCATGCACCACACTACATTTTGTTCCTTCATACATTGTTTTTATCAGGTTAATAAACTTTATGGGGATTCCGTAATGACTCAGCAACTTCCAAAGCATTCTTCTGTCTAAACTATCAAATGTCTTTTCGTAATCTATGAATCCAATATAAAGTGGGATTTTAGTTCTAAACTTAGTTCAACTATTATACGTAGAGTAGTTATTTGATCATCACATGATCTGTTCTTCCGAAAACCTGCTTGTTCATCTCTCAAATGTTTCTCTATGGCCTATTTTAGTCTCTCCAGAATGATTCTGCTTAATATTTTTCCTGGCACTGATAGTAGCATAATTCCCCTATAATTTGTGCACTCCTGTAAACTTCCTTTCTTTGGTAGTTTGATCATATAACCTTCTCTCCAGTCTTTAGGTATTTCTTCCCTCTCCCAAATTTTATCCAATAGATTATGTAACATCTTGGTAGAGGTGTTAATATCTGCTTTGATGGCTTCCGAAGGAATTTCGTCTGGTCCTGTGGCTTTACCATCTTTTAATAGTTTGATGGCTTTCATTATTTCTTCTTTGCTTGGTTTTCCACAGTCAACGTGTAACTCTTATTCTGCTGGTAGTATATCTGGAGGATTATTTGAGCCGGGTCTGTTCAAAGGTTCTTCAAAATGCTCTTTCCATCTCTCCATTTGTTCCCTTATATTACTAAGCAGATTTCCTTTCTTATTTTTAATAAAGGCATTGATCTGTTTGTATTTTCCACTTAATTTCTTTGTGCTGTTGTACAGTTCTTTCATATTCCCTTTATTTGCTGCTTCTTCTGCCTCTTTAGCTAGTTCATCTATATATTTCCTCTTATCCCTTTTAATGCATCTTCTCACTTCTTTGTTCACCTCTGTGTAAGCTTCCTGTGTCTTGGCTATATTACTTCTTGTTTTGCTTTTATTTATGTCTGCTTTCTTGTTCTTTCTTTCTTTAATTTTATCCAGGGTCTGTGCTGTCATCCATGCCTTATTCTGGCGTTCTCTTTTCCCAAGGGTTTCTTTGCATGTCTCTTTCCATATATCTTTTACCTGTTTCCAATGATCTTCTATATTTATTGTATTTTCTAGTTGTTGGAGGATTTGGTATTTGTTTGATATTGTGACTGCGAATTTATCTTTAATTCCTTGTTCTTTAAGAAACCTTACATTGAAATACTTTCTACCCTTATTCGCTGTAGTATTCTTTTTTAGTTTAATTTTAAGTTTGACTATCAGAAGATGATGATCAGAAGCTACATCTGTACCTATATATACTTTTACATCCTGTAAGGATGACTTAAACTTATTATTAATACATATGTGATCAATTTGATTTTCCGTTCTATGATCTGGTGACACCCATGTAGCTTTGTGTATTCTTTTATGGTGGAATATCGTTCCTCCTATGCTTATTTGATTAAGGGCGCAGAAATTCACAAATATCTCTCCATTCTCATTTATATCTCCAAGTCTATATTTTCCCATAATCTCTTCGAAGCCTCTGTTGTCTGATTCTACTTTGGTATTTAGGTCTCCCATCAAGATTATAATATCCTTGGCTCATCTTGCATCCATCTGGCATTGTAGCTGTTTAATTCATCTTTAAATAAATCATTCTTATCGTTGGTTGGTGCATAACATTGGATAATGTGTAATTTTATTTTGTTTTTGGTTGTTTTAAATGTTGCTCTCTTTAGTCTTGGTCCTACTGCTTTTTCTTCTCATAATGGGGTAAATCTCTGGTTATGAGACTTAAACAAACCTTTGTAACATAGGGATAACAGGATAGGCAGTGAACAACACTAAGAGGAAGCCAAACATACGGCAATAATGACAGACTGACGGGCACTTTGATAATAGACAATGTTAACATCTTCTGTAGCAACCTTCGCCATGCATTTGAGTTTCAGGCAATGAATCGAACATAACCTAAGAGATGATTACCGCATTAGATTTCTGTGGGTCTCTCCTAGTGCAAAAACACAGCTATGTAGCAAAAGTTCAAAGAAAATACTATTTTTGGAATTCCAAATGCTAGCATTTAGGGTTCATAAATTTTACAAAGGTGTCATAAAAACAAATATTAATAATATAACATATATTAATATGTTAACCTCAGATGGTAGATGTACAACAGAGGTGACATGTAGAATGGCTCAGGCAAAAGCAGCTTTCCAAAATAATGAGGAAGATACTATGCAATCCATTTTTGACAATAGAAACAAGAAAAAGAGTTCTTAATTGTTCTGTAGAACCAGTCTTAACATACGGATGTGAATTATGGACAACAGACAAAAAAATCACTGCAAGCTGTAGAAATGTGGTTTTACAGGAATGTTGAGAATCCAATGGACAGCTAAGAAGAGTAATGAAAATGTTCTGAAAGAGGCCAAAGCAAAAATAGAGCTAATTTCCCAAATTTGGAAGAAACAATCATCATTTTTTGGCCACGCAACGAGAAGGGAACAGCTGGAATATATTGTAACAACTGGGAAAATTGAGGGACGAAGAGATAGAGGGAAGCAAAGAGTAAAGATATCAGACAGCTTAAGAGAATGGCTTGGTAGAAGTTCAACAATAGAAATGATAAATAACTGTCAAAATCAAAAGTTGTGGAGAGACATGATCACCTACGCCAGCAAGCATGGCACATGATGATAATGATGTTGTAAAAAACGTAATTCATGGATAGATGATGTAATCTAGGGTCTAAAAAAGTAAATGTTTTCTCTGCTGCCTTGCCAGGCATACGGGGAACACGGAGTTAGTGACCATATTTTTTTCTATAACAATAGCACATTTTTGGGTGATGTGGTCGGTATCATGTCAGACTGTCTTTACTTTCTAGAAAAATCTATGGTACCCATTTTTAGAGGCTGGGTGCACCCTGAATCCTTGTCGGTCTGAAAAAAAAAAATCAGCAGTATCTGGAAATCGATCCCGGACCCTTCTGATAAGGAAGCCAGCAACCAAGGTTTTGTATATATATATATATATATATATATATATATATATATATATATATATATATATATATATATATATATATATATATACCAAAGGGCAGACCAGTGCTGAGATATAAGGATGTTTGCGGGGCTTCATTGAGGGAATTTTCTATAAGTGAAAGGAACTGGGAAAATGTGGCTACAGCTCGTAGCACATGGAGAGCAAACATAAAAAATGGCACAGTAACTTTCAAGAGAGTAAGTAAAAAAAGTAAAGTACCCCCCGTCACGCCAAGTGGCGTATAGGGAAATATGGTGTTAGTGACCCTATATTTTACAGACCTTCAGCACATGATTTTTGGGGTAATGTGGTCGGTATTACGCCCGTGCTGCTTTTACTTTCCCAGAAAAAATCCGGTACCCATTTAAGGCTGGGTGAACCCGGAGCCGTCGGTTGGGATCGAACCCTACCGATTGTCCGTAGTAGTCCAGTTCACTAACCACTGAGCTATCGCGGCTCCCACTAATTTTTAGGGAATTAGTAAAACCCAGGTGTCCTCGCCAGGGTACGAACCCCGGCTGTTGCCGTGGTAAGCCAACCGCTTTCAAGAGAGTGCTGAAATCAAATTCAGAAGACAAAAGGCGAAAGAGAAAGGAGACTAGGCCGGGTACCGAGGGTACACTTTGCTCGTTCTGTGGATGGATCTGTCTTTCCAGGATTGGCAAATCACAGCCACGAGAAAAGATGTTCTGTAAAGCAGCACCCAGAATGAGACACTAATTCTTTACTAAACTACTGACTTATCATGATTGCTTGCTACCAACCATCTGTCAAGACGCCAAAGGCCATATATATATATATATATAAGTATATATAAGTATATATATATATATATATAGAAAACAAAAGTACTGGCATTATACATTTATATATATATATATATATATATATATATATATATATATATATAAATATTAGGAAGATTCCAATATTAGGAAGAAACAATCATCATTTTTTGGCCATGTAATGAGAAGAGAACAACTGAAATATATTGTAACAACTGGAAAAATTGAGGGATGAAGAGACAGAGGGAAGCAAAGAGAAAAAATAACAGACAGCTTAAGAGAATGGCTTGGCAGAAGGTCAACAACAGAAATGATAAATAGCTGCCGAGATTGAAAGTTGTGGAGAGACATGATCACCTACGCCAGCAGGCCCGGTACTTGATGATGATGATGATGATATATATAAATAACACATACTTCAAGATTGTACTGAATAAAGTAGACTGAGGAAAATCCATTGGCCCATAGATACTACAACACTACTGACAAAACTATATGGGCCACTGCAAGAATTACAAAAGACAGTAAAATTTATACAGGAAACGGCATTGCAGATATAGACAATACTTCAGGCGGACGGATGATAGAACAAAAGTATGATATTTCTATGTACAATTTGTGTACATATGCAAGTTTATACTCTAAACTTAGATATCAGATAAGTGCCACAGGAATGTGTACAAATGATCAAAAAGATTTAGTGGGGAACATGAAGAAAGCAAACAAAAAAAATAGGTTCATGTAAATTTGATATAATATTATAAATATTGAAAGAGATCATGAAATGATAAATGGTTAGAGTGAGAGAGAGAGATTTTCAATTCCAAAAGAAATGACAAAGGCACAGAGAAAGATAAAAATTTGGTAAAGTAAATGTTAAATAATGATAAATATATTGTAAATATTGAGAAATAAAGATAATAAAAGTTGGAAGAGATTGTAAAAATTGAGAATGCAATGATGAATGTCAGGAGAAATATAACAAATTGAGAATGCAATAATGAATGTCAGGAGAAATATAACAAATTGAGAATGCAATAATGAATGTCAGGAGAAATATAACAAATTGAGAATGCAATAATGAATGTCAGGAGAAATATAACAAATTGAGAATGCAATGATGAATGTCAGGAGAAATATAACAAATTGAGAATGCAATAATGAATGTCAGGAGAAATATAACAAATTGAGAATGCAATAATGAATGTCAGGAGAAATATAACAAATTGAGAATGCAATAATGAATGTCAGGAGAAATATAACAAATTGAGAATGCAATGACAAAAGCCGGGATATATAAATTTTATAAATGAAACAATAAATGTTGGGAGAAATAATTAAAAAATGATAATGTCCGGAGAAATATAAAAAATGTGAGAAAAGAAATTATAAATTTAATAAGTTGATAAAAAAAAAAAATGGTACTTCAACAAAAAGACGTGACACCACCATATCATAAAAGCATTTTTTAAAAATAAAGGAAAATGGAAATGAGTAGACATACATATCAAACTCAAGTGGTAAATATAATATTTTAAATTGTAAAAAAGTATATCTGATACTATCAAATGCAGAAAAAATTATATTCAACTTTGTCAAACAAAGGTTAAAATGTGTGGTCATCTTGAGATGGTACACCAATAGAAATGTTTACCAGAGAAATAAACAAAACCAGGAATTAAAACACCTTAGATGATTAAGTGGACAATACAAACCAGAACAAATCGTTTTGGTTTGTGTTATCCGCTTGTTACATAAAGCATAAACATTTTTTTTTTTATTTAACAGCAAAATTTGCTTCACTGCAGCTTTGCAATTTGATGTATTTATGTGCATTTCTTTGCTTTGACTGTAAAATGAGTACGCTATATATACCATTCAATCACTATAACCTTCACACATCATTCAATCACTACAACCACCACACATCGTGCAATCACTACAACCACCACACATCGTGCAATCACTACAACCACCACACATCGTGCAATCACTACAACCACCACACATCGTGCAATCACTACAACCACCACACATCATTCAATCACTATAACCTTCACATATCATTCAATCACTATAACCTTCACACATCATTCAATCACTATAACCTTCACACATCATTCAATCACTATAACCTTCACACATCATTCAATCACTATAACCTTCACATATCATTCAATCACTATAACCTTCACACATCATTCAATCACTATAACCATCACACATCATTCAATCACTATAACCACCACACATCATTCAATCACTATAACCACCACACGTCATTCAATCACTATAACCACCACACATCATTCAATCACTATAACCTTCACACATCATTCAATCACTATAACCTTCACACATCATTCAATCACTATAACCTTCACATATCATTCAATCACTATAACCTTCACACATCATTCAATCACTATAACCATCACACATCATTCAATCACTATAACCACCACACATCATTCAATCACTATAACCTTCACACATCATTCAATCACTATAACCATCACACATCATTCAATCACTATAACCACCACACATCATTCAATCACTATAACCTTCCCACATCATTCAATCACTATAACCTTCACATATCATTCAATCACTATAACCTTCACACATCATTCAATCACTATAACCATCACACATCATTCAATCACTATAGCCTTCACACATCATTCAATCACTATAGCCTTCACACATCATTCAATCACTATAACCATCACACATCATTCAATAACTATAACCTTCACACATCATTCAATCACTATAACCTTCACACATCATTCAATCACTATAACCACCACACATCATTCAATCACTATAACCTTCACACATCATTCAATCACTATAACCACCACACATCATTCAATCACTATAACCACCACACATCATTCAATCACTATAACCACCACACGTCTTTCAATCACTATAACCACCACACATCATTCAATCACTATACCCACCACACATCACTCAATCACTATAACCACCACACATCACTCAATCACTATAACCAACACACAACATGCAATCACTATAACCACCACACATCACTCAATCACTATAACCACCAAACATCACTCAATCACTATAACCACCACACATCACTCAATCACTATAACCACCACACATCATTCAATCACTATAACCACCACACATCACTCAATCACTATAACCACCACACATCATTCAATCACTATAACCACCACACGTCATTCAATCACTATACCCACCACACGTCATTCAATCACTATAACCACCACACGTCATTCAATCACTATACCCACCACACATCACTCAATCACTATAACCACCACACGTCATTCAATCACTATAACCACCACACAACATGCAATCACTATAACCACCACACATCACTCAATAACTATAACCACCACACATCATTCAATCACTATACCCACCACACATCACTCAATCACTATAACCACCACACATCACTCAATCACTATAACCACCACACATCACTCAATCACTATAACCACCACACATCACTCAATCACTATAACCACCACACATCACTCAATCACTATAACCACCACACATCACTCAATCACTATACCCACCACACATCACTCAATCACTATAACCACCACACATCACTCAATCACTATACCCACCACACATCACTCAATCACTATAACCACCACACGTCTTACAATCACAATAACAATTATCCTTTCCCCTTAGATCAAATTAGAACATATTCCATATAAACATTAATGTTATGTTTCCAACACAAAATTCCACTAAATTAGATGGATTTTTTATGATTATTGCCTGAGAACTAGGAATGCTAGCTTGTTTGCATTTGCCCAATGACTAAAGGAGTACACCTCTTTGTCATTCGCCCTTAAAAGGACGTTAAATGGATGTGTCTGCATTGTGTTGTGGTTTGTAATAAAATTGAGATATTTGCGCCTTTCAACCCAACACATCCCACTTTAGCACGACAACTCGGAATAAAATAATACCTATTCTGACAATGTCATGCCACAATAAGAAAGTCAACAAAACTTGAAATATCTATTCTGACAATGTCATGCCACAAAAAAAGTCAGCAAAACTTGAAAAATTATTTTTCAATAACCACCTATGGTATGTCGACACACGGAATAAAATAATACCTATTCTGACAATGTCATGCCACAAACAAAGTCAACAAAACTTGAAAAATTATTTTGAAATAACCATCTATGGTGCATTGGCACAGTGAGCACTAAAATATGACATTCATGCTCACATTTTCAATGTCAATTGCTTGTTTTTATGAGTGACATGGTTCCCATCCCACCAGATCACCCAACTTTTCTGGAAAAGCCAGTGGCCGTTTAGCACAATCCGTACCGCGAGCCGCATAAACTAGCTTTAGTTACTGATGTATTGAGCCCTGGAGCACATTTCTGTGGTTTTTATTTTATTGACATTTCACTTTTTCAACTAAAATATTATAATTCTCTTATTTAACATATTTCCTACAAAGGAATTTAACAATCTGTGGCCACGCTGTTTTTCGGAATTTAAAAAAATTTGAAATAACAGCGAGAAAATAAATGAAAATTCATTTAAATTATGCATTTTGTTGGGACCCTTCTCATTCTTAGTGTACACCCGTTAAGTGGACATGTGTATGTTGTGTTGCTAGTTTACGGCACAGCCGCGATATACGAGCCTTTCGGTCCAACAGTCTTCTGCATGGATGGGTAGATTTACTTAACAATTTTTGCTTGGATGTGCCCGGACAGCAGCCATTCTTTTGGCCTACTCTTTTCGACTTCAAATTGCCAGGGGTTTTTTAACATGTGAGTGTGCACACAGGACACCTCCTGTTTTTCGCGAGAGCTAGACATCAGATCTCATTCCCCAAAGACCAGGGGATGGTAAAGCCATGAAGGTACCTTGGATTCGATTTAAAAAAAAGATCCAACCCCTGAGGTGGGAATCGAACCCAAGACATTTTAGTTTAGAGTCCAATGTCTTACCTATAGACCACTCACTCTCCCCCATAGTGGGACATTACACGGTTTTAGTGGAAATAATTGAGAAATTAGAATCCGCTAGACTCTTGGGCTTGTGCGCTGAGGTACAAAATGTATTTACCTTTTTTCTGACCTCTGAGACAAATTGTCCGAACAAACCGTGTGTTTTTAGTTCAATTTTCATTTTTATTTTCTCATTATTTCAGTTTTTTTTTTAATTTGCGATAAACGACTATGCCACAGTATATTAACCCTACCAGATCTGTGGCCCTGAACCTAACTGTCCCATATACCTGGGCTCCTGAGCATTAAAGAGAAATAACCAACATGATATAGAAAAATGTTAGTTACATGCAAACAGGTGGTTAGAATAAGATAGAACTTGGAGACATTGTAGAAAATAGGTCTACCTTTCATCTAGGGCCAATTTTCCACAGTTGTGTGTCAATCCACCCAGCAGGATGAGCCTTGTTTCACACTGAGGTACCTCCAACAGCTATTTGAGGGACATGCCACCTCCCATCTCTTACTATCGATCTCGCTCTAGATCTATATAGTTCAAGATTCTCCTCATCACTCGAACTCTTACTTTGTGTGTTACTTGAACTGGAAACATATTTTTTATGAAAATCTGACTCCTCAAAGTCTGAATCAACCAAAGTATCGATCTCCTGTTGGAATGTGAAAAGCCTAGACCTACTTCACTTTCCTGTTGAAGTGCTTGGTTCATCAGCCGCTCATTTCATTGTGAATTTTCATAATTTTTTCGTGTCAAACCACACAAAGTCAATTCATACTCATGGTGGCAGACATTTGCAATGGCTAACTATGAGGTTTGACCACGATTGGTTGGTTATTTTTAGTTTGTGATGCATTTTTTCACGTACTAGGCAAAGTACCGAAAATTAGGGACTGAGGCACAGCGGCATATTCAGAAGTTACCAAAAACTAGGTACAGCGGTCTGGTAGGGTTAAGCCCCTTGGTAAGGAATGTGCTAATGGCTGGGTGAACCTAGAATTTATTAATCATGACTGAACCCAATGTCTTGTCTTCAGCAGTCCGATGTACTAACCACTGCTGTACAAACTCCCAAAAAATCTAAGAAATACATAAAACAAGACTAGAAAACATAATGCTAACCTAGAACTAGGCCAGAAAACATAAGCTATACTAATGTTATTTCAGCCCATTACGATTCCTTTTCGGAGCTAAAAATAAATCATCCTCATCGTTTCCTGAGCCTGTTGTATTTTCATCCTCATCGTCAACAACGTGAAGTATCTCTGGAATTTTCTTCTTGGAACGAAAATAAGTGTCATCTTCATCATCATTTTCAGAGTCAGCCGTGACATTCGTCATCTTAAAGATAGTATTTTTAACAGCTAGTCTGATTTCTCGGTCACGGACTTTCTGCTGTTTGCGTGACGACCTCAGAAGCAGATATGTAAGCAGAACATTCACAACGAGACTGACTGAGACGAGGACAGCAATTCCCAGCAAGCTTGCAACACACAACCTGGAAAAGAAAAATTAACAAATTAGCATCACAAAAACAGCATGTGAAATCAATTAAATGTAAAACTTTCTTTGTTTCTTTCTAACATTCCTCTTCATCACCCGCCGTTAAAAAGATGTTAAATAGGCATTGATATGCTGTGTTATTTTTTTATTTGCACCTTTTTTGGCCCAGAACATCCGACTTCAGCACAGGATTTTTAATACAGACTTGCCTTCCCTCTTCAATTCGCATTCACTTAATGAGACTGTTTAGCCTGCTTCCAGTAGCACTGCTGGGAGGTGGAATTAGAATGAATATTGTGTTGTAGAGTACCCATTTTGCCTTTAGTGTTATTTCCTTGTTTGAACAGCAGGGGAGACAGTTGTCCGATGATACAACAAGCTTTGTTGCATCTTGAGTCTATTTCTGCTGTTTGTGAATTGTCGTGTCACTAGACATCCTAGATATTTAAGTCCCTCCACTTGTTTTAACTGTCTGCCGTCTATCGTTATGTTGATGTTCTGTTATTCTTTTACAATGTTCATGATTTTTGTCTTGTTGATGCCGATTTTCATATTGTATTCTATGCCTGTGATGTTAAGTCTACTTAATCCTAGAATACAATACCTATCTGTGACTCACGTGTTTAAGATACTGTAGTAAAAATTACTACCACTTAATTGCAACATTAGGAGCTCCAAAAATAGCATTTTCTTTAAACTTTTGACACAGAGCTGTGTGTGTTTACACTAGGAGAGACATGGGTATTCAGATTTTATGCCTCAGGTTGATTTATGACCTGAATTTGATCGCTTGTACTGGTTGTGTTACATTGTCTATCGATGCGGACGCCGTAAGCCCGTCAATATGTTCGGCCAGCTCATAGTGTTGTTTGCTCCATTTTCCAAGCTACAAAACAAAGGGTTGTCATTTGTCGACTGAGAAATTTCCCTGGTACCAGCAAATTTATTGAAAATTTGAGTTTTTGTTTTTTGTTTGGCATTATAGATGATTATATCTCATGAAAAGGAAAGGGGGGGGGGAGAAATTAAATCCAACACCAAAGAAAACAAATTCAACACTAGGGGTCACAGGAAGTAGTAATTAGGAAGGTATACGGGGGGAAGAGGCCTCGCTAGCCGAGTTGGGAAAACCACCCGACTGGACTACCGACATTCGGACAACCCTTGTTCGATTCCCGGTTGGAGCAGTGTGAATTGTATTCGTGGTTGGAAAATAAAAAAAAAAATACCCCCACGGGCAACCCAGCCATTGGCAGAAATGGGTACCTGGGAAGGAGAGGAACGTTGCCTCGCATCTAAGTTTCAATGCTTGAGGCGACACTATACAGAAATTTCCGAACATTACTGGATAGGCAGCCGAGCACATATGGGTGGTAAACTCGCATGCTAAGACGCCGGTTCAAGTCTCGTACTTTACCTTACCTTTCACCTTACAGGGGGATGTTTGACCACAGCAAACTGCCAAATTTTGAAGAATTTGTAATTTGATGCAGTAATTTTTACAACAGTATCATAATATAGGGTTAAGTGTTCTTGTAGGTCTTCTATTTCTCCATGTTTTATTGCCTGATTGTGTTCACGTATATAATGATGATGGTGTTTTCAAGATGTACTCTCAAATTGTTAGTGTTTGCCAGCTTTACATAGCTAGTGATGTCCCGAGGGAATGAATTTTGCGTGAAAATCACGTTTTCCTACTTTTCACATCAGCATTTGTGTGCTCAGGTGTCCCCCACCCTACAGGCAGATATTCTCAGATTTCAGAGTTACTCTGAAATAATATTGTTATTGTTTGTTGAGAGGTTTAAAGTTGTTAGGTACATTTTTTTTACTATTAATATTTGTCAGGACAGCTGCCATTTTGGGCCTACTCTTTTCGATTTCCAATTGTCAAGAGTTCTTTAACATGTGCACAATGTATAAAAGACTTCCTGCTTCTTTGCCGTTTTTCGAGAGGGTTAGACGTGGATCTCACTGCCCAGAGACTAGGGGAAAGTAAAGCTACAGATTCTATTTTTTTTTAATTTATTAATATTTTTCACGGCCTGTGGCAGGAACCGAACCTGGCACCTTCTTGTTCAGATGCTTATGTCTTACCTCTAGACCACCCAGCATCTAGTGCCTGAAAGTCATTTCTGCCAAAAAAAATTATAATTGTATAAAAAAAAAATACTATCTTTACGACACATAGTACCATTGCTGGTGTATGTCGAGGGGCAACGATAGAACCAGAGGGATATAGGCCACTTGGTCAAGCAGTCGCCACGACGTGTGAGACTTAGGATTTTTATTTCACCCCCGATAGAAAAAATCCTTTCTGTCTACCGCGGGCTTCGAACACCGTACGTCAGCTTTTCAGCCAGCGGAACAGTGGTTTTAGCCGCACGACCACGCGCACCTCTATAATTGTATAATTGAGTAAATTGTGTGTGTCTAATAGGTCTACTTACTCATACTCTTGTCTTGTATCTGGTACTAGATGCTTGCTTGTCATTTCTTGTTTAGCAAGGCACTGACCAACTATGACAAGAATTATAAATGAGTTATATATGTGCAATAGCAAATTAGAATCAGTCATGTTATTGTTATAGAAGAATCAAAAATACAACCAGAATTACAAAAGTTGCACACAAGATTGTCATAATAATTGAGACCAATATTTGTAATAAAAAGTTGATACAAACTGGTATAATAAATGATCAATGTATGCAACAATAATTAAACATTCATATATTCTAGAGTAATAAAATAATTATGTACACAAATGTGATAAAAGATTCATGTATATTAATGTGGATGTTAACTAAGAATCAGACAAATAAACTTAACAACAGCTGGACATAGATGTAATAAAAGAGCAAAATATAAAAGAATAGAAAATAACGTGGTCAGAACATTTCCTAAGAATGAAGCCAAACCAAACACTATTACATGACAAAAGTAGCCAACGATCTGGTTCAAGGAGTGGGAAAGACAACATGGCATAAATCATGTATTGCCACATCAAATAACTTTTTTTGGTTACATATGCCAGCTTTTAGCTCTAGCAAGTCCCAAGGGAATTAATTTTGCTTAATTATTTATTTTATTCCCATTTCCACACCCGCAGATGTGCGCTCAACCGGCCTCCGACATATAGGCAGATATTCTCCGACTTTAGAAGTACTCTGTTTTTTTTATCAAGATTTTTAACATTTTGGGTAGATTTCAATTTTACCCAGGCAACGACTTTTTTTTTTTTTTGGGGGGGGGGGGAGGGTTTAAACTCTTTTCAATTTCAAACTGCTAATGGGTTCTTTAACCACTAATATCTTCAGTAATAAAGAAAAGACGATAGTCATATGTTGGACATGTGATGAGGAGAGATAATAACCGAATATCAAAGCAAGCCCTCATGTGGGAAACAACAGGTAAGAGGAAAATAGGAAGACCCAGAGAGACACTGAGAAAAACATTGATCAGAAAGGCAAGAGCATCAGGAATCGGCTCCCTCAATGAGATAGAGCTGCTTGCACAGAACAGAGACAAATGGCAAGATTTGATAAAGATAAGGATTGAAAACTGCTAGAATAAAAAATTTAGATAAGAGAAAGAGTCTCTGGGTCTATGCCATATGAGCCGACAATGGCTCGAAAGGTCAATAGATAGATATATAGAAGGGTTCTTTAATGTGTGCAGAACCTATTGTTTTTTTCAATTATTAGAGAAGGCTGGACATCGGATCTCACTACCCAAAAACTGAGGGAAAGTCAAGAAACAAAAAAACCACAGATTTGATTTTTTTTTTTTTATTCCTTCTGCCTGTGGATGGAATTGAACCTGGAATCTTGTTGTCCATGTCCAGAGGTCAGCGTCATGCCTGTAGACCACCCAACTTCTTGGACAAATTCAAATATCTGAATTTATAAATAGCCCAATAACTGCCACAATGAAAGTGGTCCTCTTACCTGCCAACATCTCTGAGTCTGTGACAGTGACATTACAGTCACCTGTGACAGGGTCACACAGGCAGCTGTCCTGGCAGGAACAAACTTCACGGCAGTCAGGGCCAAAATAACCAACAGGGCATACTGTGAACATTACAACATGATAAATATATACCGCACTTAGTTTGGCTCTTAAAACAAAATATTTCAACCACAATTTTTTAAAAGATCTGGCAAAATTAGAATTAAATGGTTTTGGAAAACATTTTTTTTAATTTAAGTATATTCTGGCCTTCCCCATTGTCTGAAAAAAGAAAAAGAAAGTCTGTCATGTTATACTTTCAGTTGTTTCCTAAGTGTATCCTATCCAGCACTATTGTTTTTGTCATTATCTCTTTGCTCACTGGTGTTTGTCTGGTACTTTTCCAATAGTTCTAAGATTATGTTTTTGCCCTGCCATTTCCATTCTTTTATTCTACACAAGCATCCATTAATAAAGGTCTGTATCTTCATGAGTATGGAAGCGAATCATGGACAATAGACAAACGAATGAAAAGACGATTAGAGGCCACAGAGATCGGATTTCTCAGAAGAATGTTGAAAGTTCCCTGGACAGCTAAAAAGACCAATGAGAAAGTTCTCAAAGAGGCCAACACAAAAAGGGAGCTCTTAAAAAACATCAGAAAAAAGCAATCAACATTATCCTCAAAGTAGCATCACAATGTCCTCATAGTGTCCTCACAGTATTCTCAAAGTAGCATCACAATGTCCTCATAGTGTCCTCACAGTATCCTCAAAGTAGCATCACAATGTCCTCATAAGTGTCGTTAGTGTCCTCAGTGTCCTAAAAGTAGCATCACAATGTCCTCATAGTGTCCTCACAGTGTCCTAAAAGTAGCATCACAATGTCCTCATAGCATCATTACAGTGTCCTCAAAGTAGCATCACAATGTCCTCAGTGTCCTCAAAGTAGCATCACAATGTCCTCAGTGTCCTCACAGTGTTCTCAAAGTAGCATCACAATGTCCTCATAGTGTCCTCACAGTATCCTCAAAGTAGCATCACAATGTCCTCATAGTGTCGTTAGTGTCCTCAGTGTCCTAAAAGTAGCATCACAATGTCCTCATAGTGTCCTCACAGTGTCCTAAAAGTAGCATCACAATGTCCTCATAGCATCATTACAGTGTCCTCAAAGTAGCATCACAATGTCCTCAGTGTCCTCACAGTAGCATCACAATGTCCTCACAGTGTTCTCAAAGTAGCATCACAATGTCCTCAGTGTCCTCACAGTATCCTCAAAGTAGCATCACAATGTCCTCAGTGTCTTCACAGTATTCTCAAAGTAGCATCACAATGTCCTCAGTGTCCTCACAGTATCCTCAAAGCAGCATCACAATGTCCTCATAGTGTCCTCACAGTATCCTCAAAGTAGCATCACAATGTCCTCATAGTGTCGTTAGTGTCCTCAGTGTCCTAAAAGTAGCATCACAGTGTCCTAAAAGTAGCATCACAATGTCCTCATAGCATCATTACAGTGTCCTCAAAGTAGCATCACAATGTCCTCAGTGTCTTCACAGTATCCTCAAAGTAGCATCACACTGTCCTCATAGCATCATTACAGTGTCCTCAAAGTAGCATCACAATGTCCTCATAGCATCATTACAGTGTCCTCAGTGTCCTCACAGTATCCTCAAAGTAGCATCACAATGTCCTCAGTGTCCTCACAGTATCCTCAAAGTAGCATCACAATGTCCTCAGTGTCCTCACAGTATCCTCAAAGCAGCATCACAATGTCCTCATAGTGTCCTCACAGTATCCTCAAAGTAGCATCACAATGTCCTCATAGTGTCGTTAGTGTCCTCACAGTGTCCTAAAAGTAGCATCACAATGTCCTCATAGTGTCCTCACAGTGTCCTAAAAGTAGCATCACAATGTCCTCATAGCATCATTACAGTGTCCTCAAAGTAGCATCACAATGTCCTCAGTGTCTTCACAGTATCCTCAAAGTAGCATCACAATGTCCTCATAGCATCATTACAGTGTCCTCAGAGTAGCATCACAATGTCCTCATAGTGTCCTCACAGTATCCTCAAAGTAGCATCACAATGTCCTCACAGTATCCTCAAAGTAGCATCACAATGTCCTCATAGCATCATTACAGTGTCGTCAAAGTAGCATCACAATGTCCTCAGTGTCCTCACAGTATCCTCAAAGTAGCATCACAATGTCCTCAGTGTCCTCACAGTATCCTCAAAGTAGCATCACAATGTCCTCAGTGTCCTCACAGTATCCTCAAAGCAGCATCACAATGTCCTCATAGTGTCCTCACAGTATCCTCAAAGTAGCATCACAATGTCCTCATAGTGTCGTTAGTGTCCTCAGTGTCCTAAAAGTAGCATCACAATGTCCTCATAGTGTCCTCACAGTGTCCTAAAAGTAGCATCACAATGTCCTCATAGCATCATTACAGTGTCCTCAAAGTAGCATCACAATGTCCTCAGTGTCCTCAAAGTAGCATCACAATGTCCTCAGTGTCCTCACAGTGTTCTCAAAGTAGCATCACAATGTCCTCATAGTGTCCTCACAGTATCCTCAAAGTAGCATTACAATGTCCTCAGTGTCCTCAAAGTAGCATCACAATGTCCTCAGTGTCCTCACAGTGTTCTCAAAGTAGCATCACAATGTCCTCATAGTGTCCTCACAGTATCCTCAAAGTAGCATCACAATGTCCTCAAAGTAGCATCACAATGTCCTCAGTGTCCTCAAAGTAGCATCACAATGTCCTCAGTGTCCTCACAGTGTTCTCAAAGTAGCATCACAATGTCCTCATTATGTCGTTAGTGTCCTCACAGTTTTTGCTGACTTTTCTCACAATTTTTTTTCGTTTGCCAGCTTTTACCTCTGACGAAGCCCCTAGAAACTAGGAACTGAATTTCGCATGTTAATCAATTTTTCCATGGCAACCGTGTGCACAGGGGTCCCTCGCCGCACATGCAGATAACTCCGTCTTCAGAGGTACTCATATTTTTAATGAGTAATTGACGTTTCAAGGCGATCCTCGCTGCTGAGACCAGGAGTGGTTGCCGCAGAGAGAAATCATAAATAAAAATCCCAACTGGCGCAGCCATGATTTGAACCCACAACCTCTGTCTCGAGGCCGGCGTCTTGCCTCGAGACTAACCAGTCCCCCTTTTCTCTAAATGAGGACAGCATATGTCACCATGTTGTGAGGTCAGACTGCCTTATGACAATTTTAATGCATGGTCTGCTTTATCCAGGTACTGTTGTTAGGGCAGAGGATTGCACATTCTGTTTTTAACAAGCCAGGGTTCCAGTCGCTGGATTACATTTTGTGGTCTTCCGTCCTTGTGGTGCTCAAAAATGGGTCACCGATGTGTTACGTATAAAAGTGATGATTTTATAATAATTTATTTATGAATGTACATGATAAAACAAACTGTTTAAGCAAACGTTGCGAGCACTCTGTTTACTCCTTTGGATTTATTATAATTTAAAAGATAAAACGTGAGGCTGGGTGGGCAAGAGGTAAGACAGCAGGCTCTGGACAGGAAGATCCTAAGTTCAAATCCCACCATGGTTGGTGGGAATTCTTCCAAATTGAACTGGTAGTTTCTTTATGCTGTTACCTTTCCCTGATCGACGGGTACGGAGAAATTAAAATTAATAAATAGAAAAAAATTGAATGGTTAAAGTTTTATGGAATTAATGGACGAGACAAATTAGAACGTTTCAGCTCAATAGGCCTTCAGCAGGAACAAACATACAACACAAACACAGATATGAATTTAAAATAATAAATAATAAATAATTTTTAAAATGCATAAACCGGAAGTTCCCACACACAGGCCCGTTTTCATACACAAAGTGCAAAGAACAGACCAGAAGAAAAATGTGATGTCTAGCTCTCTCAGAAAAAAGGCTAAAAAAAACAGGAGGTCTCATATGCACTTACGCAAGTTAAAGAATGCTTGGTAATTTAAAGTAAAAAGTCTCCTTTGTACCATCAAGAACATAAATGTTTGAAATAGAAAGTTGAAAAAGGATTGAAGTTTTCATTTTTTTTTTTTTAAACAAAAAAGAGTTTGAATTCTTCTGTTTAGGTGAACACGTTTTGTGTATGATTATATTAATATATAATATCTTCAGTAATTAAGAAAACACGATGGTCATATGTTGGACATGTGATGAGAAGAGATAATAACCGAATAACAAAGTAAGCCCTCATGTGGGAAACAACAGGTAAGAGGAAAAGAGGAAGACCCAGAGAGAGACTGATAAGAACAATGATGAGAGAGGCAAGAGCAGCAGGAATCGGCTCCCTCAATGAGATAGAGCTGCTTGCACAGAACAGAAACAAATGGCGAGATTTGATAAAATATCTTTAAAAGAATTGAAAACTGCGAGAACAAAAAATTCAGATAAGAGAAGGAGTATCTTAGTCTACGGTACGCCCTATGGGCCGGCTATGGCTCCAAAGGTCAATAGATAGATATTAATATATATATTATATAAGATATATTAATAAGCTGGAAGAAAGTATTCATCAGCTGAAGGCTGATGACATCTCCATAATAGCTAGCATTGTTAATTCGGGCATCTTGAAATGGCTTTTCAGAAATCATGAGCCACTTGTATCAAATCTTGGGTTTGAGAAGGTTAAGAGTACTAAGAGAGTGGAGTTCGAAGAGTTAACAAAGGGATGACCAGGTGATGTTAAGTTACTCCGACACGTTAAACACTGGTCAGTTTGAAGGACATCTTGAGATTGTGTGATGTGCTATAGACACGTGACAAAGTCGATGAGCCAAACTAGAGGGCTGGACTATTCAGTTCTTGTCAGAACTTCAAATAGACAAGACCTAGGGTTAGATTAGGAATTGTGCTGCAGGACAGATATCATCTATAATAAAAGGCTGACGCAAGGATAGAAGAGGGTTGTAGCTAGAATTGAAGTAGAAAGCTCAGCCAACAATGTAAGCATATGAAGTTTACATAGAGAATGATTTAGAACTTGGGTCCGTCCTGGACAGTTTGAAAGATGGGTCAAGGCAAACAAATAGCTTTTAAAAAATGGTAAAGCCACAGGACCAGATGAAATTCCTTCAGAACCCATCAAAGCAGATATTAACACCTCTACCAAGATGTTACATAATCCATTAGATAAAATTTGGGAGAGGGAAGAGATACCTAAAGACTGGAAAGAAGGTTATTTGATCAAACTACCAAAGAAAGGAAGTTTACAGGAGTGCACAAATTATAGGGGAATTATGTTACTATCAGTGCCAGGAAAAATATTAAACAGAATCATTCTGGAGAGACTAAAAGAGGCTATAGAGAAACATTTGAGAGATGAACAAGCAGGTTTTTGGAAGAACAGATCATGTGCAGATAAAATAACTACTCTACGTATAATAGTTGAACAAAGTTTAGAACTACAGTCCCCACTTTATATTGGATTCATAGATTATGAAAAGGCATTTGATAGCTTAGACAGAGGAATGCTTTGGAAGTTGCTGAGTCATTACGGAATCCCCATAAAGTTTATAAACTGATAAGAACAATGTATGAAGGAACAAAATGTAGTGTGGTGCATGAAGGACAGCTTACAGAAGCATTTGAAATAAGAACAGGAGTGAGGCAGGGATGCATTCTATCTCAATTTCTCTTTCTACTGGCCATAGATTGGATTATGAAAATAACTCAAAACAACAGAAATGGAATCCAGTGGTTACTGACCAAACAAATTAAGGATTTTTTATTTTGCTTATGATATAGCTCTCCTATCACACAACCATCAATAGATGCAAGATAAAATGAGCATACTTGATGACAGATCACAACATATTGGACTGCAAATAAATAGAGATAAGACCAAAATTACGAGAATTAATGCAGTTGGCAATAAGCAAATAAAAATAGGAGAAATACCTCTAATAGATGTACAACCTTACATATATCTGGGCAGTAATGTAGACAAAGAGGGAGGAACAGAAAATGATACCAAAATAAGGATATCAAAAGCAAGAGAAGCATTTGTTGCACTAGGAAACATAGGGAAGTCCAAAGAAATTAGGTTAAATACTAAAATAAATATTTTCAACCCCAATGTTAAGTCAGTCTTATTATACGGCTGTGAAACATGGAGAACAACAAAAATGACAATCATGAAGATACAGACTTTCATTAATGGATGCTTACACAGAATAAAAGGATGGAAATGGCAGGACAAATTCAATAACATAGAATTATGGAAATGTACCAGTCAAATACCAGTGGATAAAAGGATACAGCAAAGATGATGGCGCTGGATAGGACACACACTGCGGAAGCCAACTGAGAGTATTACACAACAGGCCCTTTTTTGGAATCCCCAGTAAAAAAGACAATGAGGAAGACCAAAGAATTCTTGGAGAAGACAGATGGAAGCAGAGATAAAGATGATAGGGAAGACATGGAATAATCTTAAAATAATGGCAAGAAACAGAACGGCTCGGAAAGTGTTTGATGAAGACCTATGCTCCACAGGGAGCTGAAAGGTAGAAGAAGAAGAAGGCAAAGAAATGCATAAAATAGTGAAGCTGCAGTGAAGCTAATAGTGAGGAGAAATGAAAAAAAATAGATATAGAAAAAAATGGTAGGGTTAAAGCGTGACGTAACAAGTGAACAACACAAACCAGAACAACATAGGGCTTTAAAGCGTGACGTAACATGTGGACAACACAAACCAGAACAACATAGGGCTTTAAAGCGTGACGTAACATGTGGACAACACAAACCAGAACAACATAGAACTTTAAAGCGTGACGTAACATGTGGACAACACAAACCAGAACAACATAGGGCTTTAAAGCGTGACGTAACATGTGGACAACACAAACCAGAACAACTTAGGGCTTTAAAGCGTGACGTAACATGTGGACAACACAAACCATAACAACATAGGGCTTTAAAGCGTGACGTAACATGTGGACAACACAAACCAGAACAACTTAGGGCTTTAAAGCGTGACGTAACATGTGGACAACACAAACCAGAACAACTTAGGGCTTTACAGCGTGACGTAACATGTGGACAACACAAACCAGAACAACTTAGGGCTTTAAAGCGTGACGTAACAAGTGGACAACACAAACCAGAACAACTTAGGGCTTTAAAGCGTGACGTAACATGTGGACAACACA
The DNA here is from genome assembly GCA_032433765.1 of Megaustenia siamemsis. Taxonomy (NCBI): domain Eukaryota; kingdom Metazoa; phylum Mollusca; class Gastropoda; order Stylommatophora; family Ariophantidae; genus Megaustenia; species Megaustenia siamemsis. The sequence continues at coordinate 11,316,539 of JAVIAB010000025.1, forward strand.
AACCAGAACAACTTAGGGCTTTAAAGCGTGACGTAACATGTGGACAACACAAACCAGAACAACTTAGGGCTTTAAAGCGTGACGTAACAAGTGGACAACACAAACCAGAACAACATAGGGCTTTAAAGCGTGACGTAACATGTGGACAACACAAACCAGAACAACATAGGGCTTTAAAGCGTGACGTAACATGTGGACAACACAAACCAGAACAACTTAGGGCTTTAAAGCGTGACGTAACAAGTGGACAACACAAACCAGAACAACTTAGGGCTTTAAAGCGTGACGTAACATGTGGACAACACAAACCAGAACAACTTAGGGCTTTAAAGCGTGACGTAACATGTGGACAACACATACCAGAACAACTTAGGGCTTTAAAGCGTGACGTAACAAGTGGACAACACAAACCAGAACAACATAGGGCTTTAAAGCGTGACGTAACATGTGGACAACACAAACCAGAACAACATAGGGCTTTAAAGCGTGACGTAACATGTGGACAACACAAACCAGAACAACATAGGGCTTTAAAGCGTGACGTAACAAGTGGACAACACAAACCAGAACAACATAGGGCTTTAAAGCGTGACGTAACAAGTGGACAACACAAACCAGAACAACATAGGGCTTTAAAGCGTGACGTAACATGTGGACAACACAAACCAGAACAACATAGGGCTTTAAAGGACTTGGAAATTCTGTTAGAGAAAGCCAGTTAAATGAAACTGAGCAGCAGTTGTTTTGTATATTCCATTATGGAGTGAGTAAGTATGATGGTTCAGAATGCAGAATGAGGAATTCAGGCAAAAGCAGCTTTCCAAAAAATGAGGATGATACTGTGCAATCCATTTTTGACAATAGAAACAAGAAAAAGAGTTCTTAAATGTTATGTAGAGCCAGTCTTAACATATGGATGTGAATCATGGACAATAGGATAACAGACAAGAAAATCACTGGAGTCTGTAGAAATGTGGTTTTACAGAAGAATGTTGAGAATACCATGGGCAGCTAAGAAGAGTAATGAAAATGTTCTGAAAGCAAAAAGAGAGCTAATTTCCAATATTAGGAAGAAACAATCATCATTTTTTGGTCAAGTAATGAGAAGAGAACAACTGGAATATATTGTAACAACTGGAAAAATTGAGGGACAAAAAGATAGAGGTAAGCAAAGAGAAAAAATACCAGACAGCTTAAGAGAATGGCTTGGCAGAGGGTCAACAACAGAAATGATAAATAACTGTCGAGATTGAAAGTTGTGGAGAGACATGATCACCTACGCCAGCAGACCCGGTACTTGATGATGATGATGATGAAGTAAGATGTGATTTGTGATTGCAGGTCTTTGTAATTGTTGGTCCATGACATTACATGCCATTAAACCTGTGGTACTGGCAATATAACAGGAAGTTGTCATTGGTTTTGTTGTCCAAGAATGTACAATTATGTCTATGACTGTCATCCAGTTCTGTGGCATCAATTTCAAAACCTGCGGTAGGCAGAAAGGATTTTCTCTATCAGGGATGTAATAAAAATCCTGAGTTTCAAACATCGTGGTGACAGCTGTGACCAAGCGGCCTTTATCCCTCTGGTTCTATCGTAAGCCTCCCGACATACACCAGCACTGGTACTATGTGTCGTAAAGATAGGACAGGTTTTATGTCTGGAAAGATCTGGCTTTACATCACAGAAGACAAATGACTATCTCTGTAATACACTGACCTGACAGGCAGTACTTTCCGGTGTAGCCAGGGGGACACTTGCAGGCACCTGTGACAGGGCTACATGATGCTCCAGCTCCACACCTGCAGGGAAGGCTACAGTTAGTGCCATACCAACCCTCGTCACAGGCCTGGGAGCAGTTGTCTCCTTTCCAGCCCAGTTGACACCGGCAACCACCTGTGGAGACAACAATTTTGTGTATAGTAAAATTGTTGGAATAATATGAAGAAAAGTTGTGGGAATATGGCACAATAGAGATGTAAGAATAAGTGGTGTGGGCATGAGACATAATATTGTATGTACATCTTCAGAGTTGAATAAGTGGTGTGGGCATGAGACATAATATTGTATGTACATCTTCAGAGTTGAATAAGTGGTGTGGCCATGAGACATAATATTGTATGTACATCTTCAGAGTTCAATATGTGGTGTGGACATGATACATAATATTGTATGTACATCTTCAGAGTTGAATAAGTGGTGTGGGCATGAGACATAATATTGTATGTACATCTTCAGAGTTTAATAAGTGGTATGGCCATGAGACATAATATTGTATGTACATCTTCAGAGTTGAATAAGTGGTGTGGGCATGAGACATAATATTGTACGTACATCTTCTTCAGAGTTCAAGTTTTGTGATCATACGAACTTGACATTTTGTCATGTTTCATAATGGAGAGGTGTTGTTGTTGTTATGGATCCAGCGACCTTTGAGCTGATGCCCTTCAGCCCAATGCCAAGTAGTAGTATCTGCAGGTATTTTTAAGTTCTGCTGTTGTTCCGTACAGAGTGTTCCATTTGGAGGGTCTTTGGGGAAATAGTGTTGTTCTGATGTCAGTGAGCTCAGGACATTGAAACAGGTGTTGTTCTACAGTTTCTTGTGGGTGATTACAGAGTGGACATACTGGGGTATGGTTTTGTTGTATTATATTAATGTGGTTATTCAGCATAACATGTCCTGTTCTCAGTCTGAAGATAATGGTTTGGTCTCTTCTTGTTAGGTTGTTGATGTTGTCTTGTGGATTTGGTCTTGCCATATATTTAAAAAGCTCTCTCCCTGTTTTCCCTAAGGCCCATCCATTCAGCTACTCCTCCCTACTGTTGGAGTTTATGACTTGTTTGGCTGTGTCTAGTGTGATGGATGTATGTATCTGTGTCTGTTTAGATCCTCTCTTAGCTAATGTATCTATAATGGAGAGGTAAGAACAACACCATGACACAAGATGAGCTTATTGCATGGTCGGTACTCATATATATGCATGTATATGTGCATAAAATTAGATCAACACATTCTGTACCAAGACCCGCAAATCACAGCTTTAGTAGCTGGTGCGCGGAACTTAAATGCCGCAATTTGCAGATTTTAATTTATCAATGTTTTTTGCAATTTATTTCTGCTAAAATCTTGTAAAAAAATTCACCGCATTGAACAATAAAGACTAGTGGAACAATATTAAAACAGGTAAATGAATTTTAATTTCTGGGAACAATGTTAACCTCAGATGGTTACAACAGAGGTGAGATGCAGAATGGTTCAGTTAAAAGCAGCTTCCAAAAAATGAGAAAGATACTGTGCAATCCATTTTTGACAATAGAAACAAGAAAAAGAATTCTTAACTCTTTCCGTACGTTTCGCTGCACTGTGCGCCAATATGATTTCGGCAACGTACGTTTTGCCACAAAGTGCGCCACGTTCAATTTGATTAGTGTGAATGCCATCAAACCATATTCTTTTTACACGTCTTGTATCATCTGGATACTGGTGAAATCTTATACCATGTTCAATTATCTAAACATTCATATATAATATGTTATATGTTAGATAAATATAAATATGTAGATTGATTCTTAAAACCATGAACAATTTTGTCTCTGAAATCTTATCTGTTGCTTTGATAAAAAGCTTCCGTACGGAAAGAGTTAAATGTTATAAAGAGCCAGTCTTAACCTATGGATGTGAATCATGGACAATAGGACAACAGACAAGAAAATCACTGGAGGCTGTTGAAATGTGGTTTTACAGAAGAATGTTGAGAATACCATAGACAGCTAAGAAGAGTAATGAAAACATTTTGAAAGAAGCCAAAGCAAAAAGAGAGCTAATGTACAATATTAGGAAGAAACAATCATCATTTTTTGGCCAAGTAATGAGAAGAGAATAGCTGGAATATATTGTAACAACTGGGAAAATTGATGTACGAAGAGATAGAAGGAAACAAAGAGAAAAGATACCAGACAGCTTAAGAGAATGGCTTGGCAGAAGGTCAACAACAGAAATAATAAACAACTGATGAGATTGAAAGTTGTGGAGAAAAATGATCACCTACGCCAGCAGGCATGGCACTTGATGATGAAAACCTTGTACTTCTCTTATTACCTGCTTTTCTGACTTTGTAAGTAAATTGTCCCAACAAAATGTATGTTTCATATCAATTTTTGATTTCCGTCTCCAAGATGGCGGATCTAGTCTAAGTCCTCTCGATCGCTGCAAAAAGTGCATTCAGGGTCTGTTTAATTTCGGTTCACCGTTGCACTTTTCTGCGTTAAGGTCAAAATGATGATATACTTAATACATCTATGTTGCTAAAGCGAGGCCGTAGGCCGACAACAGTCCGTTTTTTTGACAAATCAAGTGTTGTGGATGAGACCTTCATCTCACGGCTAATCTTACGGTCTGCTGTTTGATGTGCGACGGGGATAATCTGACGATTAACTGTGTGTCTATATGTTCAGAATTGGAGTCAACAACGATGGCCTAACATCATCAAGTGCTACGACGATCATCATTTTCAAGAGGACGTGACTTACCGGTATATGGGGATAGGCAGCGGGAACAATTGAAGGCTATGCATGAAAAGTTTTCCTTGTTGCAGTTTCCTCATATTCCAAGTCGCATGTCTGTGTTAGTCACCTCTAGTGACTCGGGCAGATGGTGCTCGTAAACCGGGAAGGGCCGACCATCTAAGGGCAGAATCCCCCTACAGAAAAGATCATCTGCTGCCTTGCAAGAAGAATGGGGACAATCAAATGCTAAGGAAAGCAAACCTGAACAAAATGCTGGCTGAAATCGGGTGCACTGGGCCACTGGCGCAGAACACAGTGCAATGTTTTAAAAGGTATTCAAGCGGAGTGGATCTAACAGGCTTAAACAGACAGCTGTCTTTGTGTGAAAGTCTGGAGTCCTACTCTGATTGAGTCCTGATCGCAGAGAGAGACAGATATCAATTTTGATTTATTTTATTGCTATTCCAAATTTTTTACAAATTCCAAACAGCTCACCCACAGCGTCTTAAGTCCCTTGGCAGCAAATGTGTTAACTGCCCTGTTTATTATGTTGTATGCACATCAAATTAGATTAATTGTTCTGTTAATCATGTTGTATGTACATCAAATTAGATTAACTGCCCTGTTCACCATGTTGTATGTACATCAAATTAGATTAACTGCCCTGTTCACCATGTTGTATGTACATCAAATTAGATTAATTGTTCTGTTTATCATGTTGTATGTACATCAAATTAGATTAACTGCCCTGTTCACCATGTTGTATGTACATCAAATTAGATTAACTGCCCTGTTCACCATGTTGTATGTACATCAAATTAGATTAATTGTTCTGTTTATCATGTTGTATGTACATCAAATTAGATTAACTGCCCTGTTCACCATGTTGTATGTACATCAAATTAGATTAACTGCCCTGTTCACCATGTTGTATGTACATCAAATTAGATTAATTGCCCTGTTCACCATGTTGTATGTACATCAAATTAGATTAACTGCCCTGTTCACCATGTTGTATGTACATCAAATTAGATTAACTGCCCTGTTCACCATGTTGTATGTACATCAAATTAGATTAACTGCCCTGTTCACCATGTTGTATGTACATCAAATTAGATTAATTGCCCTGTTCACCATGTTGTATGTACATCAAATTAGATTAATTGCCCTGTTCACCATGTTGTATGTACATCAAATTAGATTAATTGCCCTGTTCACCATGTTGTATGTACATCAAATTAGATTAACTGCCCTGTTCACCATGTTGTATGTACATCAAATTAGATTAACTGCCCTGTTCACCATGTTGTATGTACATCAAATTAGATTAATTGCCCTGTTCACCATGTTGTATGTACATCAAATTAGATTAATTGCCCTGTTCACCATGTTGTATGTACATCAAATTAGATTAACTGCCCTGTTCACCATGTTGTATGTACATCAAATTAGATTAATTGTTCTGTTTATCATGTTGTATGTACATCAAATTAGATTAACTGCCCTGTTCACCATGTTGTATGACAATCAAATTAGATTAATTGCCCTGTTCACCATGTTGTATGTACATCAAATTAGATTAACTGCCCTGTTCACCATGTTGTATGTACACCAAATTAGATTAATTGCCCTGTTCACCATGTATGTACATCAAATTAGATTAATTGCCCTGTTCACCATGTTGTATGTACATCAAATTAGATTAATTGCCCTGTTCACCATGTTGTATGTACATCAAGTCAAATTAATCACTCTTTTCACAATAAAAACCAAGTGTAACAGATGTCCAATGTCAAGTGCTGCATGAATTGTTGGTACATTCTGACAGATCATGATTGATTGATCTCGTAATGTTACTCTCCTATCTATAGCTTTGTCTGTCCCATGCATTATAGGTACATTCTGACAGATCATGATTGATTGATCTCGTGATGTTACTCTCCTATCTATAGCTTTATCTGTCCCATGCATTGTAGGTACATTCTGACAGATCATGATCATGAGCTGCAAAGTGTAAGTCGAGCTGCAAAGTGTAAACGGTAAGTCGAGCTGTAAAGTGTAAGTGGTAAGTCGAGCTGTAAAGTGTAAGTCGAGCTGTAAAGTGTAGGTCAAGCCAAGTGGTTGCTATTTCAGTCAAGAGAGATAACTCACAAATGTCACTCACCCTGGGTACATCGCCCATGCCAGCTACAATCTTCTGGGCATACCAGCTTGTCACAGGAAGGTCCAGACCAGCGACCTTGACAATGACATACTCCCATGTCACATGACCCATGGCCTGAGCAGTCTGGTGGTGTGCAATCGGGCATATGGACACAGAGGATAGTACTCACCATTCTGGGACAGTTGTACGAACTGTTAGTGCTGCAAGAACAAGTTTCAACAAATTAACTATAAATGAAAACGGAATCAAAAGAACACAAAATGGCCCTCAGAACTCAATGGGCACAAAGTGGTCAGTGACTCGTACCTGACTGCTTATGTCAGGATCAGTGAATCACAACTGGTCATGATCCTACTCCATATGTCAATGGTGGGTCTGGGAACAAACTAACCCGTCTGCCCATGTGAGAAACGACCAAAGAGGGACACTAGTCCATCACTCAAAAAAGTACACACTGAAGTTGGATGCGTTGTGTCAGTTGGATTATTTTCATCGCACATAAAACAACAGTTTATGAGCGTTCAGATCTCCTCCCTAGCAAGACCTGCAGTGTGAAATGATAATCTGGTTCACAAGTCTACCCCAAATCTCCCCGTAACTCTCCTAAATCTAGACATCCCTCCTGACTAACATGAAAATTTGGGAGTCGTACCAAGGCTGGAAATTCACAAACAAAACTCTACCATTTTGCCCTTCATTACGAGCGTACGGTCAGTTTAGGCATATACGATCATCCATCATAATGATGTAGCAAGCATAATAATGAATGCACCTACAACACTTGATTCACTCCAAAGAAAGCAAACAAAATGCACTAAACATCCTAGCAATGACGCAGAATCCCCATAGTGTAACCTTTGGTAGATCTGACAGAACAATCCATATTCTATCTATCTATCTATTGACCTTTCAAGCCGTAGCTGACCCATAGGGCGTAGACCCAGATACTCTTCCCCTTATCTAAATTTTTATTCTATCAGTTTTCAATCCTTTTAAAGATATTTTATCAAATCTCGCCATTTGTCTCTGTTCTGTGCAAGCAACTCTATCTCATTTAGGGAGCCAATACCTGCTGCTCTTGCCTCTCTGATCAATGTTCTTCTCAGTGTCTCTCTGGGTCAGCCTCTTTTCCTCTTACCTGTTGTTTCCCACATGAGGGCTTGCTTTGCTATTTGGTTATTATCTCTCCCTCATCACATGTCCAACATATGACCATCGTCTTTTCTTTATTACTGAAGATATTAGTGGTTGATTGGCGATTTCTCTAATTTCTTCGTTTGTTTTGAATTCATTCCACACTATACCAAGTATTTTCCTTAGACATTTATTTTCAAATGCGTTCAACTTTGTTTCTATGTCTCTTGTTGTTATCCAGCTCTCACATTAAGGAGCTATAAATAACTGGAAGTGTCGGACTGATGGCATAGACACCACAGTTTGCTTTAACCCTAGATCATGATTCCATAGTAAAAATTACCATTTCAAAATATATTTTTTGGGGGTGGGATCTGACAGTTTCCCCACAGGCAAACATTTCCCCTTTCTCCCTATACCTTCCTAATTATTATTTCCAGTGACCCCTGAGTTTTTTTATTTCTTTTCTTTGATGTTGAATTATTTCTTTTTTTTCATCCACGTAGTAAAAAGGAAGCCAATACCTGCTGCTCTTGCCTCTCTGATTAATGTTCTTCTCAGTGTCTCACTCAATACAACACACACGTTTCTTTTTTTAAAAAAACGCCAATTTTCAAGAAATTTGTTTTTCTCCCTTTTTTTTTTTCTCATGATGGAGGAAGTCTTGCCAGCCATCGGCAAAACATCAAAGAAACCTTTGTAACATGGGAAAGTCAGCAAACAATGTGAAGAGGGTGCTGAACATAAGGGCTGAACTGACAGCTTACAGCAGCTGTGTCAATAAACAAACGCAAGACCCCCTGGTAGCCATGGTGTGGATAAGGTCAATTTCAGGTCATAAATCGAATATTAGCCAGGAAATGGTTCATCATCATCATCATCATCATTGGGTGCCTTCTCCACATCGAAGGTTGGCTACCATGGAGCGCCATTCTACTCTGTCTCTTGCTTTGATGGTGCAGATTGTCAGAGGCTGACTTGTCCATCTTTTGATGTTACTCGTCCATGTTAGTCTTGGTCTGCCTCTGCCTCTTTTACCTTGTATTTTCCCCTCTAATATTACTTTTATAAGACTGTTATGTCTTTTAACATGACCAAAAAATGTCTTTGTCTTGCTCTAATTGTGTTTAGTAGTTCTTTTTTCACCCTTAGTCGTCCTAAAACTTCCTCATTTGTTTTCTTTTCTTTTCTTTCCATTCAATTCTACCTATTCTTCTGTAAATCCACATTTCAAAGGCCTCAATTTTCTGTTCTGTTTTCTGGGCTAATGTCTATGTTTCTGCACCATACAGGAATATTGAGAAGATGTAACATAGGAAATGGTTACAGCATCCGATTCCTGTGTCTCTACTGGGGTAAACGCATGGCTGTGTAGCAAAAGTTTTTTAAAAAAAAGTTTGATTTTCAAAACTCAGAATGTAAATTTAAGTGGTAGTAATTTTTACAACGGCATCGTGAGAATGTTTAGTCACAAAAAAGGTATCATAATCTGGGGTTAAGTCACATGTAGTGGGAAGAAAGAAAAGTCCCAGACGATTGGCAAAAAGCTATCATTGTCCCATTTTGGAAGAATAAAGGAAGCAAAAGGGAGTGTGAAATGTACAGAGGAATATCCCTATTGAGTCAAGTTGGTAAAATGTGTGCTAAAATATTAGAGAGGAGAGTAAGATACATAATAGAACCTCAATTAAGTAATAATCAATTCGGATTCAGAAAAGGCAAAAGCTGTACTGATGCTATATTTACATTGAGACAACTATGTGAAAAAACAATAGAATATGACAGAAACCTAAATATAGTGTTTATAGATCAGGAAAAAGCGTTTGGTCGTGTGGACAGGAACAAACTTTGGCAAACTTTAGAAACCTACGGGGTAGCAGGACAGCTACTAGATAATATAAGGGCATTATATAAAAACAGTCAAAGTGCCGTCAGAACATCGGAAGGTCTGTCAGAATGGTTTCAGGTTACAACAGGAGTAAGACAAGGATGTGTCCTCTCACCACTCCTCTTCATCATATATATGGACAAAATAAATCAGGAAACAACCAACAACAAGGAAAAATCAAATAATAACATAGAGGTAGAAAACTCTAACATCAATGAGCTACTCTTCGCAGATGACCAATGCCTAATATATGAGGATGAAAACCTGCTACAACAGCATTTAACATCTCTAGATAAAAGCTGCACAAACTACAGTATGAAAATTAACACAGCAAAAACAGAGGCTATGAGAATAAGCAAATTAAGACACCCATTAAACATTAAGATCAAAGATAAAGAAATAAAACAAGTAGAGGAATTCAAGTATTTAGGCACAATGTTCACAGAAGATGGAAAACTAGACAGAGAAATTGACATGAGAATACAAAAAGCAAATGCTGTTACATACCAGCTTTCACCATTGCTGAGACATCCAAACATTTCTATGCCAGCTAAACAACAAATGATAAATAACATTTTCATACCAACTTTGTGCTATGAAAGTCAAACATGGACCCTTTCTAAATCACAATTAAGAAAGATCAATACATGTGAGATGCGATGCTTGAGAAAAGTAACAAACAACACAAGAAGAGATAGAATACCAAATGAAACCATAAGAAAAATGGTAGGAACAAAACCCTGCCAAGAATATATAGAACAACAACAACTTAAATGGTTTGGCCACCTGGTCAGAATGAATCATCACAAATCACCATCAAGGGCGTTCTCAAGAATGCATGGAAAAGACCAAGAGGAAGACCCAAAAGAAGATGGATAGATGCAGTGACAGAGACATGTAACAACAAAGGAAAATCACTAATTCAGACAGTTCGAGCAGCTCAAGAACAACAAATGATATAAACCACGACACCTTTTTGGTATCAGTGAGAAGAGAAAAGAAGAAGATGGATAGATGCAGTGACAGAGACATGTAACAACAAAGGAAAATCACTAATTCAGACAGTTCGAGCAGCTCAAGAACGACAAATGATATAAACCACGACACCCAATGCAGATATCCCCGATGGAAGAATAAATTGTACTATTAGTCCCATAAATGATTCGCTTCCAGAGGTTTATGATGTAAACAAAGCAGTTTTGTCATTGCAAGTGAATAATGTCCACACCTATAATTGGTCAGGATTGTGTAGCAGCAGCAGCTTTATAGCGAACACAGAAAACATCACAGGATTGTGCTGTTCTGAAACAGCTATGCCATGCTACCCTAGAATTACCTTTAATGGGATTACTGTGACCACAAACCACTCTCCATGTGTGTGCCACATATTTACACCCCAGAAAGAAATACTGAATATAACAACACCATGTGCCGTCTGTGATATTAATGACCACAGACCAGGAGCCTCCAGTATGATTGATACAACTGTTGCACCAAGCACTTCATCAGCAGAGCCATATCTATGGAATATTAATCTGACATTGTTCTTGAATGATGTCCAAGTTAATGAGACATCAGAATCGTGTGGCAGCAGCTACAAGAAGGGAGCGGAGAACATCAAGTTCTGCTGCTATAAAGGAGACTTGCCTTGCTATCCCAGAATTGCCTTAAATGGAATCACTGTAGTTGAAAACTTCTCCTCTTGTGTAAACTACACATTCACATCTAAGAGTGAATCAGTGAAGGTCACAAAATCATATTCTCTCTGTGTTTTTACTAACTACAGGTCATGTGGCTTCAGTTGGATTGGAAATGACAAATTACCACCACTGTGTGTCTATATGTTTGGAATTGGAGTCATCAATGATGGCCTAACATCATCAAGTGCTATGACGATCATCATTTTCGGGAGGACGTGAACTCCCATGGTATATGGTGGATAGGCGGCAGGAACCATTGAAGGCTATGTCTGAAAAGTGTTCCTTCTTGCAGTTTCCTCATATTCCAAGTCCGGCTTGTTGCAGGAGCTACTGAGTTAAGTGCTCTGTGCACACCGTGAGCTGTGTGTCTCATCCGTTTTTATCGTGTTTCGATATCCCGCTTGTTTACGATGAATGATGATATCGTATGACAGGGAACAGTTGGCTGTGTTCACTTTCTGCGCGGTTTCGCCTTATGTCTTTTGGCGTGTGCTGAGACTGCTACGATGGAGACTACAGTTACCTTTCTTTGTTTGGGAGATGAGTTGGTAATTCGGATGATTCCACTGGCACGGGCGGTTGAGCAATTATGGATTTTAATTCGTTTGCTGTGATGCCGAGGCCTTCCATAACCAATAACCAATAACCTTTTAGGTATCAGTGAAAAGAGAAAAGAAGAAGTCACATGTGTCCATGACCATTATGTGACAACCATGCTTATTATTTCATGCCAAATACTTGTCTATGACCAAATTGTGACAACCCTGTCTATATATCATGTAAAGTCGCGAATCAATTAAGAGGAAGAGGTATGTTTACAGCACTCGGAAAAATTGACAAATAATCAATAACAGAAAAAAATATGGACCAAAGCAGGATCGAACCCATACTCAGTGGCACAGCGCCTTGCCACAAAAGGCCAAACGCTAGGGAACACTGCCACTAAGCTAACTAAGTTACTGAGTACGGGTTCGATCCTGCTTTGGTCCATAGTTTTTTTCTGTTATTGATTATTTATCATTTTTTCCGAGTGCTGTAAACATACCTCTTCCTCTGAATTGATTCGCTGATTATCGCCTCGGAAGTTTCCCTCTATAATAATATTCATTTATTATTATTTATCTCCATCATGTCAAGTATTTGTCTATAGTCTATGACCACTGTGACAAGCCCCTCTATAATATTACATAGAATTTTTGTCTATGCCCACCTTGTGACTACCTGTCTATGTCATCTGTGTATCCATATTTGTCTATGTCCACATTGCAACTACCTGTCTATATGTCATCTGTGTATCCATATTTGTCTATGCCCACCTTGTGACTACCTGTCTATATGTCATCTGTGTATCCATATTTGCCTATGTCCACCTTGTGACTACCTGTCTATATGTCATCTGTGTATCCATATTTGTCTATGTCCACTTTGTGACTACCTGTCTATATGTCATCTGTGTATCCATATTTGTCTATGTCCACCCATCTATGAATCTAGACACATTCAACAACTCACCATTGGTCTGATGGGTAACTAGCCAAAGTGCCATTGATGACTGTTGTGGTCGAACCTCCACCATCTAAATTAATGGCATTTACCAGGCCCAAGTCGATCAGCAGATCACTGAACTTATGCAAATCCATCCTGAAATAACATTTGAAAAATGTTCACACTGCGAAAATAAACATTTTTAACACTTGAAAAAATAAACATTTTTAACACTTGAAAAAATAAACGTTTTTAACATTTGAAAATGTAAACATAACATTTTTAACATTTGAAAAAGTTAACATTTTTAACACTTGAAAAGGTAAACATTTTTTACACTTTTTTAAATTGTGTGGGAGTAACACACTCTTCCGGCAACTGAGCCAGGTAGCGGCCAATGACTCACAGCTGACTGCATGAATTGGTGAACAGTAGAGCTGATCAGGTCTCTGCTCCACCTCCTGGTGGTGCTCTCGGAAACAGACTATTCAGCATGGCTAAGCAAATAGGGATCAAAGAGGGAATGCAACCCTACTCAAAAACAATGTGCTGAAGTCCAATATGTTGGGTCAAAATGCAAAAATAACCCACAGCACATAGAACTACACCCACTTTAAGCATATTTTTAGCGGCAGACGACAAAGAAGACTATTCACTCCCTTTAGTAGATATCAGGTGAATGTCAGAAAGAAAGAAAAAAATATATTTTATAACGGTTAAAACAGTGAAGACGTATGGTGAGATACAATACGGGTCCTGGTGCCAGGTCTGACATTATAGCAATGAGTCGGAAATGGAGAATCTAGAATTTGAGCTCTATGTGCCGTCTTCATTTTGAAAGGACAACAGAAAGATAACATGTACATGTAAAGTATAGAATTTCTGTCTTATCTTAAGCTTGAAAGTACAATAGATAGATAACATGTAAAGTCTAGAATTTCTGTCCTATAATAATTTCAAAAGTACAATTGATAGATATAGAGAGAGTCTACAAATTTCTGTCCTATCTCCAGCTTGAAAGGTCAATAGATAGATATCATGGAGAGTCTAGAATTTGTGATCTATGTGCCGTCTTCAGCTCAAAAGGACAATAGATGGATAACATGGAGAGAGTCTACAAATTTCTGTCCTATCTCCAGCTTGAAAGGACAATAAATGGATATCATGGAGAGTCTAGAATTTGTGCTCTATGTGCCGTCTTCAGCTCAAAAGGACAATAGATAGATAAAATAAGTGAAACATTTTTGTAAGATTTGATAAGATAAACATTTGTGTGTGACACTTGACAAGTTAATATTTTACCAGACAAAATACTTGAAACATTAAATATCTTTTTAATACTTTAACAAATTTTTAAATAATTTATACAACACATGAAAAATAAAATAATGTTTTGTAAAGGTTGGCGAGACACGGAGAAAACATTGTTGGAAGATTTGATAAGATAGATATTTTTATGACACTTGACAAGTTAAAATTTTACTAAATAAAATACTTGAAAAGTTAAATATTTTTTTACTACTTTAAACAATTTTTTTTATATTTTTACATTTGAAAAGTAAAATAGTGTTTCGTAAAAGCTGCTGAGATGCTGCAGAAAAGTGGTTAGTGGATTGGTCTAGCGAGGATAGGAGTTTTGGTTCAAGGTTCACACTGCTTTAATTGAGGGAGAAATGAAGAAAAAAATAGAACAATTGCATGGTTAAAGCTTTATGAAATTGATCTATCTATCTATTGTCCTTTCGAGCCGAAGACAGCACATAGGGCAGAATCACAATCTCAAAAACAGAAACCTTGCATGCCAAAATGGCACATTTTGCAGAGATCACTGCTTCTAAAATCTATAGCTGTTTCCAGAACAATACTTTTTACGGTCACAGCTTGTCAAGCCATCGATCAACCTCCTTAGTCACCTCTTATGACATGCCTGGAAGGTCACAGTGTCACTATTCTTTACTTCACTCATAATGAGGCCCCGGTAACACGTGCATTTTTACATAATTGATTGGCGACTCAAATTTGAACGACGTTTCGGCTCAATAGGCCTTCAGCAGGAACAAACAAACAAACAACACACACACACACATTTAAGTAAATAAAGCTAGTCCTACATAGCTAACTAATAATGAAGCATCCGAAACAAAATAATATCAAACTAGTACGTGAAACAAAAATAGAAATCTCTTCCCTGTAAACTGCACCATGGTCAGAAGGAAAATGAAAGAGTGGCGCGGAATAGACAAAGTGACACTCATGACCCCACACAAACATCCCTCACACTCATGACCCCACACAAACATCCCCCACACTCATGACTCTACACAAACATCCCCCAAACTCATGACTCTAAAAAAAATTTTAAAAAAGTAAAGAGCCCCATCACGCCAAGTGGCGTATAAGAAATATGGTGTTAGTGACCATAATTTTTATAGACCTTCGGCACATGATTTTTGGGGTAATATGGTTGGTATTATTCCTGTATCACTTTATTTTCTAAGAAAAAAATCTGGTACCCATTTAAGGCTGGGTGAACCCGGAAGCCATCGATCAGGATCGAACCCGACCTCTTGTTCTTTGCAGTCCAGTTCAATAACCCCTGAGCTATCGTAGTTCCCAGGACTCCACACAAGCGATTCCAAACAAGCACCCCCCCCCATACTCATGATCCCCACACAAACATCTCCCACTCTGGACCCCACACAAGCACCTTCCAATACTCATGACCTCACACAAGCACCCCCCACACCCATGACTCCACACAAAAATCATCTACACTCACCCAATTACACCAGTCTTGCCATTGACCTGCACCATATGAACTCTGCCCTCTGCATCATGGCCGACAGCAGTACGTGCAGACATGACCGTGATAAACTGTTCTACTGTGCCTACAGACAAATATGATTCAATCATTGAATGAAAACGCTTCACAAAACACCAATAATAGCCAACTACACAACCTAACCAATAAAAATGTTCAACTCCAATGTTAAGTCAGTCCTACTATATGGCTGTGAAACATGGAGAACAACAAATAAATAAATAAGTATAATATATAAAATGAATATTAAATTATATTAATAAAATAAATATATATGACCAAAATTATGAGAATTAATGCAGTTGGTAATAAGTAAATAAAAATAGGAGAATTACCTCTATTAGACGTACAATCTTACATATATCTGGGTAGTTATATAGATAAAGAGAGAAGAACAGAAAATGATACCAAAATAAGGATATCAAAAGCAAGAGGAGCATTTGTTGCACTGGGAAACATAGAGAAGTCCAAAGAAATTAGGTTAAATACTTAAATAAATATTTTCAACTCCAATATTAAGTCAGTCTTATTATATGGCTGTGAAACATGGACAACATTTAAAATGACAATCATGAAGATACAGACTTTCATTAGTGGACGCTTGAGCAGAATAAAAGGATGGAAATGGCAGGACAAAATCACTAACATAGAATTATGGAAATGTACCAGTCAAATACCAGTGGATAAAGAGATACAGTGAAGACAATGGCGCTGGATAGGACAGACACTGCAGAAGCCAACTGTAGCCGTCGGTTGGGATCGAACCCTGCCTCTTGTCCTTTGTAGTACAGTTCACTAACCACTGAGCTATCGCGGCTCCCAACTCTATACATAAATAGCCATTTTTGTCTTCACTGACGGTTAGAAACAGAAAGACTGCTCCACAAGAAGGGGAAGAGACAGAGGGAAGACTGTCGAGGTTGAAAGTTGTGGAGAGACATGATCACCTATGCCAGCAGGCATGGCACTTGATGATGATGTGGTCCACAAGGAGGCCAATGGTTAATTTTTTTTTTTTTTTTTTCATTCGTTTGCCAACTTTGACCTCTGACGAAGTCCATAGAGACTAGGAACTGAATTTTGCGTGTTAATCCATTTTTCCCTGGCAGTCGTCTGCACAGGGGTCCCTCGCCGCACAGGCAGATAACTCCGACTTCGGAGGTACTCATATTTTTTCCGTAGATAAGTAAATGACGATCAAACCAGGCCCTGCTGCTGAGGCCAGGGGTGGTTGCCATAGAGAGAAATTATGTTTAAAAATCCCAACCGGTATAGCCAGGATTTGAACCCACAACCTGTCTGTCTCGAGGCCGGCATCTTTAAAGGTTAATGATAATCATTATAGCAATCTACCTACTGCCCACCAGTTTCTTCTGTGTCTGGACACTCTATGGCCTTGCTCTCGTCCACGTAGTTCTCTCCATCTCTGACTAGCCAGACCACACCGCCAACGAGCTGCGTGAAGTCTTGTACCAAGAGGTCTAACTCCGAGAGGTACCTGTGGACCGAAAACAGCAACTAAGCTACAAGCTTCGAATCTTTAATTTACAAAACAAAGTCACAAAATGTGACATAGACACTCATGTGACGTATACGTCACATGTGACTTGATTCAAGAAATATGATATAAACTGCTCAAGAAAAGTGATATATGCGGCTCAGGAAATATGATTTAACTCTAGGAGTATGGCCCTTTTCGTCTTGTCAGACGGTCTAGTAGAGGCTATTGTGTATTTTTTTTTAAGTTTTGTTTTTGTCGAACAGATTCTCTCGTGGCTAATTCTACCAATGTTTGACAAACACACACGGTCACAGAATGAATAAGTCAGGCCCACTGGTTCACAGGGTTTTCCATCCTTTTTCATGAGTCTTTTCTCTTCTAAGTTTTGCCTTAGCACAGTCTCAAATGATAACTAACTCAAATGATGATGATTTAACCCTAGACTACAAGTCATATACCTTTGACTCACGTTGTCACAATTCCATAGTAAAGATTACTACCACTTAAATGTAACCAAGAAAATCAACATTTTTTTTGCACTCTTCAGTGTGTCTTTAGAAACAGACTAACTGGTCTGGCCAAGTGAGGAGGGATCAAGCAGGAAAGCAAGCAGGAAAGATAAAGCAGGAGGGATAAAGCAGGAAGGCAAGCAGGAGGGATCAAGCAGGAAGGCAAGCAGGAGGGATCAAGCAGGAAGGCAAGCAGGAGGGATCAAGCAGGAAGGCAAGCAGGAAAGCAAGCAGAAAGGATAAAGCAGGAAGGCAAGCAGGAGAGATCAAGCAGGAAGGCAAGCATATAAAGCAAGCAGGAAGGCAAGCAGGAAAGCAAGCAGGAAGGATAAAGCAGGAAGGCAAGCAGGAGGGATCAAGCAGGAAGGCAAGCAGGATGGATCAAGTAGGAAGACAAGCAGGAAAGCAAGCAGGAAGGATAAAGCAGGAAGGCAAGCAGGAGGGATCAAGCAGGAAGACAAGCAGGAAAGCAAGCAGGAAGGATAAAGCAGTAAGGCAAGCAGGAGGGATCAAGCAGGAAGGCTAGCAGGAAAGCAAGCAGGAAGGCAAGCAGGAAGGATAAAGCAGGAAGGCAAGCAGGAAGGCAAGCAGGAAGGATAAAGCAGGAAGGCAAGCAGGAGGGATCAAGCAGGAAGGCAAGCAGGAAAGCAAGCAGGAAGGCAAGCAGGAGGGATCAAGCAGGAAGGCAAGCAGGAAAGCAAGCAGGAAGGATAAAGCAGGAAAGCAAGCAGGAAGGCAAGCAGGAAAGCAAGCAGGAGGGATCAAGCGGGAAGGCAAGCAGGAAAGCAAGCAGGAAGGATAAAGCAGGAAGGCAAGCAGGAGGAATCAAGCAGGAAGGCAAACAGGGGGGATCAAGCAGGAAGGCAAGCAGGAGGGATCAAGCAGGAAGGCAAGCAGGAGGGATCAAGCAGGAAGGCAAGCAGGAGGAATCAAGCAGGAAGGCAAGCAGGAGGGATCAAGCAGGAAGGCAAGCAGGAGGGATCAAGCAGGAAGGCAAGCAGGAGGGATCAAGCAGGAAGACAAGCAGGAGGAATCAAGCAGGAAGGCAAACAGGGGGATCAAGCAGGAAGGCAAGCAGAAGGGATCAAGCAGGAAGGCAAGCAGGAGGGATCAAGCAGGAAGGCAAGCAGTAGGGATCAAGCAGGAAGACAAGCAGAAAAGCATGCAGTAGGGATCAAGCAGGAAGGCAAGCAGGAAAGCAAACAGGAAGGCAAGCAGTAGGGATCAAGCAGGAAGCATGCAGGAGGGATCAAGCAGGAAGGCAAGCAGGAAAGCAAGCAGGAGGGATCAAGCAGGAAGGCAAGCAGGAAAGCAAGCAGGAGGGATCAAGCAGGAAGGCAAGCAGGAAAGCAAGCAGGAGGGATCAAGCAGGAAAGCAAGCAGGAGGGATCAAGCAGGAAAGCAAGCAGGAGGGATCTAGCAGGAAGGCAAGCAGTAGGGTCAAGCAGGAAGCATGCAGGAGGGATCAAGCAGGAAGGCAAGCAGGAGGGATCAAGCAGGAAGGCAAGCAGGAAAGCAAGCAGGAGGGATCAGGCAGGAAGGCATACAGGAAGCCATGCATGCAGGAAGGCAAGCAAGAGGGCATGCAGGAAGGCAAGCAGGAAGACAAGCAGGAAAGCAAGCAGGAAGGCAAGCAGGAAAGCAAGCAGGAAGGCAAGCAGGAAGGCATGCAGGCTCTCAAAAACCTCATGATGAAGGCAGATATGTTGGGGTGAAAAGAGCAAATATTACAGCTCTTCTAGGGCTATCTATTCCATTGGGTGAGTGAAACGATAAAATAAAGGGGAGATGTACTACATTATAAGAGAATAAAAATTGCTAAAATATAAAAATTAGTAAACTAAAAAATATGTGCTTTCAAGCACAAATAAAGCTGAAACTTCATTCAGAAGCTCCCACTGTGTGGATGAGTGTAACTCAAATGCAAATGATGTGATGATACATTGGGGGGGTTCAAATCTCGGCTGCACCAGTTGGGATTTTTATTTACGATTTCTCTCTGTGGCAAACACACCTGGCCTCAGCAGCAAGGCCCGGCAAGAAATATAAATTACTCATCAAAGGAAAAAATGTGAGTACCTCCAAAGTCAGAGTTATTTCCCTGTGCAGCAAAGGACACCTGTGCACATAGCTGTCTAGGAAAAATGGACTAACATACAAAATTCAGTTCCTAGATTCTAGTGACTTCGCCAGAGGTGAAAGCTGGCAAACGAAAAAAAAAATTAATAAAACCACTTCAAACTGCATCTTGCCTCAATGGTATATGCTATCACTGATTTCTCTGTTTATTTTTTAATGTTATCAGTCCCTTTTAGTCTTGTCTGGTCTGCCTTATTTGCCATTTCTTTTCCCTTACATACGTCAGTGCCATCCTTTTGTCAATCTTCATACATACACGTAGTTATTAGACTGTGATCAAAAACAAACATACAGATAGTAACATATTTTACACATTAACTGAATACTTGTTCAATAACAAACAACACCCACACATCAACACCAACATACAAAATACCCTGTGTAGATGTATCCATCTCTCGTTAAACCAAAATGAACGTTTTGAATCCCTCCTGAATCCTGACTAAGATAACCATCGCTGACGACATTACCTGAAAAATAACTGGGAATGTGATAACCGAAAATAGTACAAGACAACAACTGAAACACTATCAATACTAAAGACTAACCTGACTAAAGACAAGACAACAACTGAAACACTATCAATACTAAAGACTAACCTGACTAGAGACAAGACAACAACTGAAACACTATCAATACTGAAGACTAACCTGACTAAAGACAAGACAACAACTGAAACACTATCAATACTAAAGACTAACCTGACAAAAGAATTTGGGAGAGGGAAGAAATACCTAAAGACTGGAAAGAAGGTTATATGATCAAACTACCAAAGAAAAGAAATTTACAGGAGTGCACAAATTATAGGGGAATTATGCTACTATCTGTGTCAGGAAAAATATTAAGTAGAATCATTCTGGGGAGACTAAAAGAGGCCATAGAGAAACATTTGAGAGATGAACAAGCAGGTTTTAGGAAGAACAGATCATGTGCTGATCAAACAACTACTCTACGTATAATGGATGAACAAAGTTTAGAACTACAGTCCCCACTTTTATATTGGATTCATAGATTACGAAAAGGCATTTGATAGTTTAGACAGAAGAATGCTTTATAAGTTGCTGAGTCATTACGGAATCCCCATAAAGTTTATTAACCTGATAAAAACAATGTATGAAGGAATTAAATGTAGTGTAGTGCATGAAGGGCAGCTTACAGAAGCATTTGAAATAAGAACAGGAGTAAGGCAGGGATGCCTTCTGTCTCCATTTCACTTTCTACTAGCCATAGATTGGATTATGATAATAGCTCCAAAAAAAAAGAAACGGAACCCAGTTGTCACTGACCAACCAACTTAATGATTTAGACTTTGCTGATGATATAGCTCTCCTATCACACAGCCATCAACAGATGCAGGATAAAATGAACATACTTGAAAAAAGATCACAACAGCTAGGACTGAAAATTAATAGAGATAAAACCGACATTATGAGAATTAATGCAGTTGGCAATAACCAAATAAAATTAAGAGAAATACCTCTACTAGACGTACAATCTTACATATATTTGGGTAGTAATATAGATAAAGAGGGAGGAACAGAAAATGATACCAAAATAAGGATATCAAAAGCAAGAGGAGGCTTTTGTTGCACTAGGAAACATATGGAAGTCCAAAGAAATTAGGTTAAATACAAAAATAAAAATTTTCATCTCAAATGTTAAGTCAGTCCTATTATATGGATGTGAAACATGGAAAACAACTAAAATGTCAATCATGAAGATACAGACTTTCATTAATGGACGCTTACGCAGAATAAAAGGATGGAAATGGCAGGATAAAATCACTAACATAGAATTATGGAAATGTATGAGTCAAATACCAGTGCATAAAGAGATACAGCGAAGATGATGACGCTGGATAGGACACACACTACGGAAGCCAACTCAGAGTATTACAAAACAGGCCCTTTTTTTGAATCTCCAGGGGAAAAGACAAAGAGGAAAACCAAGGAATTCTTGGAGAGGTCAGATAGAAGCAGAGATGAAGATGATGGGGAAGACATGGAATGATCTTAAAAGAATGGCAAGAAACAGAACGGCTTGGAAAGTGTTTGTTGAAGACCTATGCTCCACTGGGAGCTGAAAGTGTTTGTTGAAGACCTATGCTCCACTGGGAGCTGAAAGTGTTTGTTGAAGACCTATGCTCCACAGGGAGCTAAAAAGGTAGAAGAAGAACCTGACAAAAGACTAAAGACAAGACAACAACTGAAACACTATAGATACTAAAGACTAACAGTTTAATGAAAGAAACAAGTTTTAATGGGAGAAACAAGATTTAATGGGAGAAACAAGTTATAATGGGAAAAACAAGATTTAATTGGAGAAACAAATTTAAATGAGAGAAACAAGTTTTAATGGGAGAAACAAGATTTAATGGGAAAAACAAGATTTAATTGGAGAAACAAATTTAAATGAGAGAAACAAGTTTTAATGGGAGAAACAAGATTTAATGGGAGAAACAAGTTATAATGGGAAAAACAAGATTTAATTGGAGAAACAAATTTAAATGAGAGAAACAAGTTTTAATGAGAGAAACAAGTTTTAATTGGAGAAACAAATTTTAATGGGAGAAACAAGTTTTAATGGGAGAAACAAATTTTAATGGGAGAAACAAGTTTTAATGAGAGAAATAAGATTTAATTGGAGAAACAAATTTAAATGAGAGAAAAAAGTTTTAATGAGAGAAACAAGTTTTAATGAGAGAAACAAGATTTAATGGGAGAAACAAATTTTAATGGGAGAAACAGGTTTTAATGAGAGAAACAAGTTTTAAATTGTAAAAAAAAAAAAAAAAAAAAAAAAAACAGTTTCAATGAGACAAGCCACGCACACCATTTCAAGTGAATCACCGTCCACACAGATATCATAACCAACCTAAACACTGGCCGGTGTGGGTGTTGAAGAACCCGGCATTTGAAGCAACCACACAGGCTTTCTGTTGTGCTGAGATTTGGACTGTTGCCCTCTCGGCTGTCCCGTTTTGACAGGTCCCAGGATGAAGAGGTTCCAGAACTGACCAGGTGGTTAGTGGGCTGTTAACCACCTGGTGGTTAATGTAGACGAACTTCTTCTCCCAGCTAGAAACAAGCACCTGAAACAAATTCACATAGTAGTGCATGCATGCATTGATGATTTCACACAGAAAACAAAATGAAAAGAAAAGGAAAGGAATGGAAAGGAAAGGAAAGAAAAGGAAAGAAAAGGAATGGAAAGGAAAGAAAAGAAATGGAAAGGAAAGAAAAGGAAAGGAACAGAAAGAAAAGAAAAGGAAAGAAAAGGAATGGAAAGGAAAGAAAAGGAAAGGAAAGAAAAGGAACGGAAAGAAAAGGAAAGGAAAGAAAAGACAAGGAAAGACAAGAAAAGGAAAGAAAAGGAACGGAAAGAAAAGGAAAGAAAAGGACAGGAAAGAAAAGACAAGGAAAGACAAGGAAAGGAAAGAAAAGGAACGGAAAGGAAAAGAAAGAAAAGAAAGGAAAGGAAAAGGTGGAAGATGAAGGAACAGAACAGGAAGAGAAAAAGAGAGAGAAATTAAAGAAAATGAGGACGGCAATGAAACAAAACAATAGAAAATAAAATGAAGAGAAATTAAATGAGGATGATGATGAAACAGAATGAGAATAGAAAATAAAAGAAGAAGATTAGGAGGAAGAAAAGAGACAAAGAAGAGTAGAAGAGGGGGGAAAAAAGGTCAGGGAAGAAGATGAAATAGTAAATAATAGGAAAACGAAGAATAAAAAAGGAAAAGAAAGAAGTGGAAAAATTCTAAAAAAAAAAAAAAAAAAAAAAAAAAAGAAATTATATTTGAATAAGGAAGTTATTAGGGAGCCGCAATATCTCATGGTTAGTGAACTGGACTACAAAGGGACAAGAGGTAGGGTTCAATCCCAACCGATGGCTTCCGGGTTCACCCAGCCTTAAATGGGTACCAGATTTTTTTCTGGGAAAGTAAAGCGGCACGGGCGTAATACTGACCACATTACACCAAAAATCATGTGCTGAAGGCCTGTAAAATGTATGGTCACTAACACCATTCTATTATTATTGGCAACAAACTGCAGCTATACGAATTAACAACCAAACAGGACAATTCCAATATATAAAGCAAGGAGTCAGACAAGGCTGTGTTCTGTTGCCGGATTTGTTTTCACTTTACAGCGAATATATTATGAGATCAATCGTAGACAAAAAAGGAATTGAAGTCAACGGTCATAACATAAATAATTTGCGATATGAGGATGACACAGTCTTAATAGCAGAGACAGAGAATGAACTACAAGAAATGATAGACATAATAGTAAAAGAAAGCAACAAGAAGGGTCTCAGTCTGAATAGTAAGAAAACAGAAGTAATGGTTATATCGAAGAAACAATCATCACCATCATGCAGCATAAAAATAAACAAGACAAATCTGAAACAAGTGCAACGCGTCAAATACTTGGGCACAATAATAACATCATATGGGAGATGCACCACAGAAATAAAATGCAGAATAGCTCAGGCCAAAATAGCATTTCAGAAAATGAAAAATATCTTATGCAACAAATCTATGTCAATAAAAATGAGAAAGAGAGTTCATCTGTGCTATATAGAACCAATTCTGACTTATGGAAGCGAATCATGGACGGTAGACAAACAAATGAAAAGATTATTAGAGGCCACAGAGATGGGATTTCTCAGAAGAATGTTGAAAGTTCCCTGGACAGTTAAAAAGACCAATGAGGAAGTTCTCAAAGAAGCCAACACAAAAAGGGAGCTCTTAAAAAACATCAGAAAGAAGCAATCAACATTTTTCGGGCACATCATGAAAAAAGGAAAGTTGGAATACTTGGTTACAACTGGCAAAATAAAAGGAAAGAAAGATCGCGGACGACAAAGAGAGAAAATACTGGATAGCTTGGTGTCATGGCATGGAAAACAGTCAACAACAGAACTGATACGATGCACTGTAGATAGAAGATTGTGGAGGGACATGATCACCTACGCCAACCGGTATGGCACATGATGATGATGATGAACACCATATTCCCTATACGCCACTTGGCGGGAAGTGGGTACTTTGCTTTTTTTTACTGCATGAATGCATTGATGATTTCACACAGAAAACAAAAAGAAAAGAAAAGAAAAGAAAAGAAAAGAAGGAATAAGAAGAAATAGAAAATAATAGGAGAAAGAAGAATAGAAAAGGAAAAAGAAAGAAGTTGAAGAATTATTTTTTTTTAAAATAAAAAATAAATTATATTTGAGTAAGGAAGTGATTATAACATGACAAGACACATGATGATAGTGATGATAATTACCTCTTTCATCATGTAATGTGTTTCAACCAAAGGGAGCTCAGTCAGTGTGTCTTTATGAGCAGGGTGTTTGCTATGGGTTACATTTCCATACTTTACTGACTGGCAAGATTGAGTGTCTCTGTGTTCTCTGTGCAAGGGCCCATGACTAGATCGGTAAGGAGTTAGATTCTCATCAAATTGGAGTCCTCCGTTCACAGTTGCTGCACTGTAGAAATAAGAAAGACTATCTCGAAAATTGGGTCACTATGAGGCAGACCAGAGCAAGATCTGGAGTTATAAATGTGAAAAACGCGATATTTTTTTTTCATTCGCCAGCTTTGACCTCTGACGAAGTCCCTAGAGACTGGGAACTGAATTTTGCGTGTTAATCCATTTTTCCCTGGCAGCCGTGTGCACAGGGGCCCCTCGCTGCACAGGACAGATAACTCCGCCTTCGGAGGTACTCATATTTTTTTCCGTCCTTGAGTAATTGACGTTTCAAGCTGGGTCTCATTACTGAGACCAGGGGTGGTTGCCGCAGAGAGAAATCATAAATAAAAAATCCCAACTGGTGCAGCTGGGATTTGAACCCACAACCTCTCTGTCTTGAGGCCAGCGTCTTGCCTTAAGACCAACAAGTCCCCTAAAAACACGTTATTAAACGCAGTTGCGGACACAAGGTCAGGAGCGCATGTAGGCATGGACATTTTTTTTAATTTAAATTAGGAGGGCCTTGACTGTGTACGAGGCAGACATAAAAATATGCATGAGTGGTTAGACAATGAAAGTGGCCGGAAATGGTCTTCATATAAAAAGACAGACAGACAGAGAGAGAGAAAAACGCACATACTGGATACTCAACACGAGTCTTGCATACAGGGATACCCATACAGAGACACAAAATGGAGGCGTACAACCAACAGTCTAATATCATCATCATGATGTGCCATACCGGTTGGCGTTGGTGATCATGTCCCTCCACAATCTTCTATCTACAGTGCATCATATCAGTTCTGTTGTTGACTGTTTTCCATGCCATGACACCAAGCTATCCAGTATTTTCTCTCTTTATCGACCGCAATCTCTCTTTCCTTTTATTTTGCCAGTTGTAATCAAGTATTCCAACTTTCCTCTTCTCATGATGTACCCGAAAAATGTTGATTGTTTCTTTCTGATGTTTTTTAAGAGCTCCCTTTTTGTGTTGGCCTCTTTGAGAACTTCCTCATTGGTCTTTTTAGCTGTCCAGGGAACTTTCAGCATTCTTCTGAGAAATCCCATCTCTGTGGCCTCTAATCATCTTTTCATTTGTTTGTCTACTGTCCATGATTCGCTTCCATAGGTCAGAATTGGTTCTATATAGATAGCACCGATGAACTCTCTTTCTCATTTTTATTGACATAGATTTGTTGCATAAGATATTTTTCATTTTCTGAAATGCTTTTTTGGCCAGAGCTATTCTGTTTTTTATTTCTGTGGTGCATCTCCCATCTGATGTAATTATTGCGCCCAAGTATTTGAAACGTTGCACTTGTTTCAGATTTGTCTTGTTTATTTTTATGCTGCATGATGGTGGTGCTATAATATGAAGACTAAGAACCGAGACCAAGAAACATACAATGATAGACACTGAAAGGGTACAACAATAGATACAGAAAGAAGAAGCGAAAGGAATGCCATATTAAATGTAGTCACCATCACGTTCAAAATAGTCAAACATACACAGGGATCTCAGGGTCCCACTTCCATGTCTCTACGGTATTGTGGGGATCTCAGGGTCTCCACTTCCACGTCTCTATGGTATTGTGGGGATCTCAGGGTCTCCACTTCCACGTCTCTATGGTATTGTGGGGATCTCAGGGTCTCCACTTCCACGTCTCTACGGTATTGTGGGGATCTCAGGGTCTCCACTTCCACGTCTCTACGGTATTGTGGGGATCTCAGGGTCTCCACTTCCACGTCTCTACGGTATTGTGGGGATCTCAGGAGTCTCCACTTCCACGTCTCTACGGTATTGTGGGGATCTAAGGGTCTCCACTTCCACGTCTCTACGGTGTCGTGGAGATCTCAGGGTCTCCACTTCCACGTCTCTACGGTATCGTGGAGATCTCAGGGTCTCCACTTCCACATCTCTACGGTATCGTGGAGATCTCAGGGTCTCCACTTCCACGTCTCTACGGTATCGTGGAGATCTCAGGGTCTCCACTTCCACGTCTCTATCGTGAAGATCTCAGGGTCTCCACTTCCACGTCTCTACGGTATCGTGGAGAACTCAGGGTCTCTACTTCCACGTCTCTACGGTATCGTGGAGATCTCAGGGTCTCCACTTCCACGTCTCTACGGTATCGTGGAGATATCAGGGTCTCCACTTCCACATCTCTACGGTATCGTGGAGATCTCAGGGTCTCCACTTCCACGTCTCTACGGTATCGTGGGGATCTCAGGGTCTCCACTTCCACGTCTCTAAGGTATCGTGGAGATCTCAGGGTCTCCACTTCCATGTCTCTACAGTATCGTGGGGATCTCAGGGTCTCCACTTCCACATCTCTACGGTATTGTGGGAATCTCAGTTTTTTTTTGGAACGACAAGGCCCCGGGGTTCACCCAGCCTTAAAAAATGGGTACCAGAGATTCTTCTGGGAAGTAAAGGTGGCTTGTCGTGATCAGAAGGGTCCAGTTTGGATTCATAGAAGCGGCAGATTTTTTTTTTTTTTTTTTTTTTATGACAAGTTCCAGGGTTCACCCAGACTTAAAAAGTGGGTACCAGAGATTTTTCTGGGAAGTAAAGGTGGCTTGTCGTGATACCGACCACATCACCCGAAAATGTGGTATGGTCAAAAAAAATATGGTCACTACCACCATATTCCCCCATACGCCTAAAAGGCATGTAAACGGTAAAGGCTCCCTCCACACCTTGCTAGGCGTATTGGGAGTATGGTGTTTGTGACATATAAGGTATGAGGGAACCTTTACTTTTTCTTTTCTCGATCTATATTACTACAAAGATATACATTGCGATCTACTTTTATATATATGAAATACAATGAAGAAAGTAACATTCAGAATGACATACATAAAAGATTATAACAAATTAAGATTCAGAATGAAATACATAAAAGATTATAACAAATTAAGATTCAGAATGAAATACATAAAAGATTATAACAAATTAAGATTCCGAATGAAATACATAAAAGATTATAACAAATTAAGATTCAGAATGAAACACATAAAAGATTATAACAAAACAGTGGCGTATACTGGTTTTGGTGTCTGGGCTACCGCTGACATAATAAATAAAAACATACATTATATTCAGTGGGCTAACATTATGTAATATATTCTAATGACATCACTACATTTTAAATTACTTACTTATTTATGTTAATTATATCCGTCTTGTTTGGGACGAAAATGTCTTGATAACTTTGTCATTGAAAGTACTGTTGGGTTGGTTTCTAAGTTTCTGAGGGAATGATTTCTAAAAGGACATTAAAGCCAAACCAGATAAGCGTTCTTGTGTCTAAGTTGAGCAACAATAAGATTTGATTCTCTTGAGTGCAGAAAAATTTCTTTCCACAGATGCTGATGCGCATAATGTAGTTATAAATAGCTAAGGAAATTCCAATAATCAGGAATAGTTTCACTTTCACAACTTCTAATTGACTAGAGCTAAAAATAACCCATGAAACCGCATTCCTCCAGCGGTAGCTCCTGCTATATTATTTTGACTCCCATTTTTGAGTGTCAAGGTCGTTAATACTATGTCCGAATAGAGGAAAAATGTACCGCTAGCTGCTAGAGGTTTCAATGTAGAGTTGTTTCGGTTTCATTAACAAATGTTATAGTGGCCAGAGGAAAACCTTGCTTTAATAAATGCAAATCAAAGCAAATAAATCATATTGGCCTATGAAATGTGTAATAGAATATTATAAAATTTGTAATATAATTATAAAAAAATAAAATAAATTATAATTTCCTTTTGTAATTCGTTAATATGTTCAAGGCTACCGACGGTAGCTATGACAACATAGAGAATACGCCACTTTAACAACATTCAGAATGAAACACATAAAAGATTATAATAAAAAATTTGGCAAACTTACCTCAAAATTATCAGGCTGTGGAGGAGAGCCAGGTGTAAAATAGCCCCAAAAAGAGTTGATCTAATGAGCCAAAAATGGAAATGTTGCACAGCCATATGGTAGGATTGCCATGAGAAGGTCATGAATTCTGATGTCAACTCCTGGAGCATTCAAACCAAAAATAAGTTTTTGTTGGGAAAGACCGAACAGCAACACTGGTAAGTTATTGGAAAGAATAACACAAAGTACAGCAGCTATGGTAAGTTATTGGCAAGAATAACACAAAGTACAGCAGCTATGGTAAGTTATTGACAAGAATAACACAAAGTACAGCAGCTATGGTAAGTTATTGACAAGAATAACACAAAGTACAGCAGCTATGGTAAGTTATTGACAAGAACAACACACACTACAGCAACTATGGTAAGTTATTGACAAGAATAACACAAAGTACAACAACTATGGTAAGTTATTGACAAGAACAACACACACTACAGCAGCTATGGTAAGTTATTGACAAGAATAACACAAAGTACAGCAGCTATGGTAAGTTATAGGCAAGAATAACAAAAGTACAGCAGCTATGGTAAGTTATTGACAAGAATAACACAAAGTACAACAACTATGGTAAGTTATTGACAAGAATAACACACACTACAGCAGCTATGGTAAGTTATTGACAAGAATAACACAAAGTACAACAACTATGGTAAGTTATTGACAAGAATAACAAAAGTACAGCAGCTATGGTAAGTTATTGACAAGAATAACAAAAGTACAGCAGCTATGGTAAGTTATTGACAAGAATAACAAAAGTACAGCAGCTATGGTAAGTTATTGACAAGAATAACACACACTACAGTAACTATGGTAAGTTATTACTGTCAAGAATAATACATACTACAGTAACTATGGTAAGTTATTACTGTCAAGAATAACACACACTACAGTAACTATGGTAAGTTATTGACAAGAATAACACACACTTCAGTAACTATGGTAAGTTATTACTGCCAAGAATAACACACACTACAGTAACTATGGTAAGTTATTACTGCCAAGAATAACACACACTACAGCAACTATGATAAACCATTACTGACAAGAATAACAAAAGTACAGCAGCTATGTTGAGTTATTGACAAGAATAACACACACTTCAGCAAGTATGGTAAGTTATTACTGTCAAGAATAATACATACTAAAGCAACTACATTAAGTTATTACTGCCAAGAATAACATGTACTACAGCAACTATGGTAAGTTATTACTGCCAAGAATAACACACACTACAGTAACTATGGTAAGTTATTACTGCCAAGAATAACACACACTACAGTAACTATGGTAAGTTATTACTGCCAAGAATAACACATACTAAAGCAACTACATTAAGTTATTACTGCCAAGAATAACATGTACTACAGCAACTATGGTAAGCCATTACTGACAAAAATAACATGTACTACAGCAACTATGATAAGCCATTACTGACAAGAATAACATACTACACCAACTATGGTAAGCCATTACTGACAAGAATAACATACTACAGCAACTATGGTAAGCCATTACCAACAAGAATAACATACTACAGCAACTATGGTAAGCCATTACTGACAAAAATAACATGTACTACAGCAACTATTGTAAGCCATTACTGAGAAGAATAACATACTACAGCAACTATGGTAAGCCATTACTGACAAGAATAACATACTACAGCAACTATGGTAAGTCATTACTGACAAGAATAACATACTACAGCAACTATGGTAAGCCATTACTGACAAGAATAACATACTACACCAACTATGGTAAGCCATTACTGACAAGAATAACATACTACAGCAACTATGGTAAGCCATTACTGATAAGAATAACACATACTACACGTCATGACCACGAGTAGCATGACAATGGAGGTGATGGCAGTGACCAAGGCATTCAAATGGTTAGAGTCACATGACTACACCCACATATGTATACTGAGTGATTCAATAAGCATGATAAAAAAAGTGGAGGCAGGCTCTGTACGCATTCAATGGGTAGAGTCATTGCAGAAGTCCAAAATATGTAAGGTCACCTTTGTCTATGTCCCTGGACATGCGGGAGTATGGGGAAATGAAAGAGCGGACAGGTTGGTTAGCTGCGCTGTCATTGAGAACGGGCAACCAATGGATCGGGTGGACATCAATGCCCTCCGAGATGTGGGATGAGCACAGGACTTCGACAAACACAGATCCACGTCACTTGTTCGCATGATGGAAATGGGAGTTAAGATGGGCACAGCCAGAAATGAGACACTTAGTGGCCGTGTAAGAAGACTTATCAACCAACATAGAACTGGAGTCGTCAGTCGCTGGACACTGCTGAGGAGGGGATCTGAGCACCTATGGACATGTTCGGAGTGCAATGATGATGACCCACAAATAACTCAATAACTCAATAGTACATTTGATTTGAATAGTCTAAGTTTCATTTTTGTGCTGATGAGTTTTGATTTCTTCAACTTTTCAAGGCTTCTGAAAGACATTGTTACTTTAGCCATTCTGATACTAATTTCTTTACTTGTATCACCTCCTCAATCAATGTGACTTCCAAGATAGATAAAGTGATCGATCTCTTCCATTGGTTTGTTTTCCATGTAATATCATTATTCTTATTTTACTACCTTTCAGCTCCCAGTGGAGCATAGGTCTTCAACAAACACTTTCCAAGCCGTTCTGTTTCTTGCCATTCTTTTAAGATCATTCCATGTCTTCCTCATCATTTTCATCTCTGCTTCTATCTGTCTTCTCCAAGAATTCCTTAGTCTTCCTCTTTGTCTTTTTCCCTGGGGATTCTAAAAAAGGGCCTGTTGTGTAATACTCTCAGTTGGCTTCTGCAGATGAGTCAACATACTCAAAGGGTAAAAGAGATGGGAGTAAACATGGGTGGTACAGCCAGAAGCAAACATGAGGCTTAGTGGTCACATAAGAGAGGGCTTATCAACCAACACAGAGCTGAAGTCATCAGTCAGTCACTGATGGCATGCAGAGGAGGAAGGGATTTATTTGAGCACCTATGGACTGAATGGACATGTTCAGAGTGCAATGAATAATCTTCTTCTTTTCCTCCCCATTTGCCTTCCAGTGTCGAGGGGAAATATAATTTGTGATCTTTGCTCTTCTGTTCACCTCTGCTGCTTTCTTTTATGTTTCCTGTTTTTAATATTCGGTCGACCTTTCAAATGATAAATGATAAGCCTCAATATCATATATCATATATGATTTTAAAGATGATAATCCACAATTCTACTTTCTTCTCTTGCGATGATACAACAACAGATGGATGATAAAAAAAAAAAAAGAATAACACCATTAGAAGATTAACAACCTCCTAATTAATATTACCACATGGAAATACATCAAAGAAAGAAGAGAAGCGAAGAGAGCCATGACTAATGTAAAGACAGATCTTGGAAAGGTTCTGGCAAAAGCAACATACAAAGAATTAGACAACAAAGTGAAAAGTTCGGCAAGAAGAGATACAAGAGCTTATATAGACAACTTGGCAGAGAAAGCAGAGACAGCTGCAATTACAGGAGACAGCAGAACTCTTTATACTGTACAAAAGATGCTGACAAACACCTATACATCCAGTGGAACACCAATTCTAGACAAATCTGGATTAATGCTAACAACAAGCGCAGACATAAAAGCCCGTTGGGCGGAACACTTCAAAGAAATTCTTAACCGTCCACTACCTCACAGTTTAATAGATTTTGAAGCTGAAACACCAGCAGCAGAATTAGATGTAAATTTAGATGACTTCACCTTGAGTGAAATAGAAACCACCTTAAAGCTAATGACCAATAACAAGGCTGCTGGAGAGGATAAGTTAACAGCTGAGATCCTCAAGGCAATTGATAGCCATAATTTAATACATCTCCAAAAAATGTTCAACATCATTTGGAAAACAGAGAAGACGCCTCATAAATGGAAAAAAGGAATCATTGTTAAGATCCCAAAAAAGGGCAATCTTAGAGATTGTAACAATTGGAGAGGCGTGACACTTTTGTCAGTTGCCTCAAAATTATTCTGTAAAATCATCCTAAATAGAATAAAGGACTCAATAGATACAGTAATGCGTGAAGAACAGGCTGGGTTTAGAAAAGGGAGAAGCTGTCTTGACCACATTTTCACTCTACGACTTATATTGGAGGAACACATTGAAAAGCAAAAACCTTTTGTACTTAACTTCATCGACTTCAAAAAAGCATTTGATAGTATTCATAGAGATTCTTTGTGGAAAATTCTGAAGCAATATGGCTTACCATCAAAAATCATAAATATTATCAAAGACATGTATGATGGTTACACATGTGCAGTTCGAACAGAGGAAGGACTGAGCGAATGTTTCCCAATAGAAACTGGGGTTAAACAAGGATGTATTTTATCGCCCTTGTTATTTGGAATTGTTATGGACTTCATAATGAAGAAATGCTGCACTGGTAATAAAGGCATCGAATGGATACAAGGAGACCATTTGGAGGACCTGGACTTTGCTGATGACATAGTTCTCATCAGCAATCAGATAAAAACGATGCAGGAAAACACAAATGAACTATCATCAATAGCCAGCAAAATTGGGCTTGAGGTCAATCATGAAAAGACTAAAGTCATGAAAAGTTTAATTCCAACAAGTGACAAAATATACATGGAAAACAAACCAGTAGAAGAGATCGATCACTTCATCTATCTTGGAAGTCACATTGATCGAGAAGGGGATACGAGCAAAGAAATTAGAATCAGACTGGCTAAAGCAGCAATGTCTTTCAGAAGCCTTGAAAAGTTGTGGAAATCAAAACTCATTAGCACAAACACAAAACTTAGGCTATTCAAATCAAATGTACTATCAACCCTTACGTATGCGTGTGAAAGCTGGAAAACAACAAGAGATATAGAAACAAAGTTGAACGCATTCGAAAATAAATGTCTAAGGAAAATACTTGGTATAGAATGGAACGAATTCAAAACAAACGAGGAAATTAGAGAAATCGCCAATCAACCACTAATATCTTCAGTAATAAAGAAAAGACGATGGTCATACGTTGGACATGTGATGAGAAGAGATAATAATCGAATAGCAAAGCAAGCCCTCATATGGGAAACAACAGGTAAAAGAAAAAGAGGAAGACCCAGGGAGACACTGAGAAGAACATTGATGAGAGAGGCAAGAGCAGCAGGAATCGGCTCCCTCAATGAGATAGAACTGCTTGCACAGAACAGAGACAGATGGCGAGATTTGATAAAATATCTTTAAAAGAAAACTGCTAGAACAAAAATTCATATAGGAGAAGGTGTATCTTGGTCTACGCCCTATGGGCCGGTTACGGCTCGAAAGGTCAATAGATAGATAGAATTAATATTTACAACCGAATCCGAATACTACTACAAGTTGACATTCACTAAACCGTTTGACTGTATACTGTAGGGTGTAGTGGTCACTACTAACTACTTAACTGTGTAGTGTAGTACACTGTAACCGTAGTTAAGTTGTAGTCAGTGTAGTGTAGTAAAGTAGTGGTTAAGTTAACTTAAGTAGTGTCGTGTCTTACTTGGCTTACTTAGACTTAGTCTGTTACTTACGAATCGAATATTATTGGTGTTTGTTTCGACGTCTCTTCACAAAAATTACTTTTACCGTAAAATTACATCGGCCTCCTAGGGTGTTTAAATTTAAATCACAAAGCCTTGAACTACAAGCAATCAATACACAAACTGTGATCCACAACCACAAATATGATCTTTCGGTCTGTTTGATGACTTGACTGACTTGTGTTTTTCTGGTGGGAAGTTTACAAAAGTCGGCTTCCTGTTTTTCTACTGCTAGCGCCTAGCTCACAATTATATTTACTTTTTACAGTAACATTCTTAATCTTCTCCTTCCTCTTCTATCTTTTTCTTCTCATAACTCATAACTCTGAGTGTTGTTTGGACACTCCTGACAGACTTCGTCAACCTTCTCCAATTTCTCTTCTTCTTCTGTTATTCTTTGGGACTCTGCAAAGTCGCAGCTTGTCCATTTTAATCGTTGAAGTTGTCTCTCCGTCTTTTCCTCTACCTTCTTGATCCTCCTTCCACACTTCCTTGCAGAGAGGTCTTTGCCACGCCAGGCGATCGAAACACGTGACCAAACCATTTCATTTTGCCTTTCTTCACAAAAATCAAAAGATCATCATGTACTCCGATTGCTTGTATTCTTTCCTGAACTTTTCCGTTTGTGATACGATCTAAGTAAGAGATGCCCAAAACCTTACGGTAACATTTCATCTCCATAGCTTGTATTTTCTTATGTGACTCTGCTGTAATTGTTCATGTTTCGCAACCGTATATAAAAAAAAAGGTTCTAACAGTATGGTTATGGAAGGCCCCAGTATCACTGCAAACAAAGTAAAATCCATAATTGCTCAACGGCCCGTGTCAGTGGAATCAACCGAATTACTACCTTATCTTCCAAGCAAAGAATTGTAGCTGTAGTCCCCATCATAGCAGTCTCAGCACACGCCAAAAGACATAAGGCGAAACCGCTCAGAAAGTGAACACAGCCATCTGTTCCCTGTCATACTATATCATCATTCATCGTAAGCAATCGGAATATCGAAACACGATCAAAACGGATGAAACGCACAACTCACGATGTGCACAGAGCACTTAACTCAGTAGCTCCTACAAGCCGGACTTGGAATATGAGGAAACTGCAACAAGGAACACTTTTCATATATAGCCTTCAATGGTTCCTGCCGTCTATCCACCATATTGACCGGAAGTTCATGTCCTCCTGAAAATGATGATGATCATTTTTTTTTAATGTTTAGCAATTGATGATGTTAGGACATCGTTTTTGACTTCAAATGCGAACATATGAAACACAGTCGTCAGATTATCCCCGTCGCACATCAAACAACAGACTGTAAGATCTCCCTGCAATGTGAATTGGTGAAATGATAAACCAGTTCACACGTCTAACCGCGATTTCACAGTTGCCCTCTTGAATCTAGACAACATACCTCCTGACTAACATGAAACTCCGGGAGTCACACAGGGGCTGCAAAGTCATGTACAAAACTCCGTCATTTTGCCTTTCCTTATTAGCGTACGGCCGGTCTAGGTATATACGATCGCCATTATGATGACGTAGCACACACAACAATCTAACAGTATGTGTTCCGCCAATGAAAGAAAAGTTATAAAGAACGGCAGAACTAACAAGTTATAGAGAGCCATGGTCAGCTTCGAAAGCAGCAAAAATCCGCGTAGACTACTACAATTTATTCCATTCATGAAATGAGTTTTATTGCAGTCGGCGTATCCCCATATCTGCTCCACCGACCGTCCCAGCATTTCTCGAAGCGTATGCAGACTAACTGATTATTCCTGTAAGGCCACGATTATGGTTAGTCAGAATACCGTAATCCTAAATAATAACCCTAAAACTAAACCTAACCCTACTTCTAACCCTAACCCCAACTCCAACCCTAATCTTAATCCAAACCCTAAAACGAAACCAAACCTTAACCTTTATCCTAACCCTAATCCTAATCTTAACCCTAATCATAAACATAATCCTAACCCTAACTCTAACCTTAAACCCCAACCCTAATCCTAACCCTAACCTTAACCCCAACCCTAATCCTAACCCTAACTCTAACCTTAAACCCCAACCCTAATCCTAACCCTAACCTTAACCCCAACCCTAATCCTAATCCTAACACTATCCCTAACCCTAACCCTAACCCTAACCATAACCCTAATCATAAACATAATCCTAACCCTAACTCTAATTCTAACCCTAGACCTTAACCCCAACCCCAACCCTAACCCTAACTCTAACCTTAAAACACAACCCTAATCCTAACCCTAACTCTAACCTTAAACCCCAACCCCAATCCTAACCCTAACCCTAATCTTAACCCCAACCCTAATCCTAATCCCAACTCTAACCTTAACTCCAAACCTAATCCTAATCCCAATCCTAACCTTAACCTTAACCCCAACCCTAATCCTAACCCTAACCCTAACCCCAACGCTAATCCTAATCCTAACCCTAACCTTAACCCCAACGCTAATCCTAATCCTAACCCTAACCTTAACCCCAACCCTAACAATAAAACTAACCTTACCCTAAACTTTGTTAACAAATCAAATCAAATTGTCAAAACCTAGAAGCAGTTGTATATTCCAATACGTGTGTTTAGTCAGGGGAGTTAAACTAGGGCTATCATTCTGAAAATGTTCACAAGCAAAGAAGCTTTTAATTTTTGGGAGATTCTTAACGGCGCCCTTAAGCACATGGCGCCCCGCGGGGAATTATCCGAGTTGCCGGTACCTTGAGCCGGCCCTGTACCTAGTAAAAGAGGAAAAGTAGAAAGTGGGGGGGGGGGTGTGGATAGAGAAAAATATGATGGATGGTTTGAGTCTGTAACAAAGGGAAATAAATGACAAGTGGAACTATCGTGCAGCGCATAGTAGCGAGGGGGTTAGGGGAAGACGTGATATGTAGCGCGTCTGAGGATAAACCAGGATTGAGTTAAACATTTATGAATGAAATATAAGAAGATAATGAAGATGTTCTGAAAGAGGCCAAAACAAAAAGAGAGCTAATTTCCAATATTAGGAAGAAACAATCATCATTTTTTGACCACGTAATGAGAAGAGAACAGTTGGAATATATTGTAACAACTGGGAAAATTGAGGGACGGAGAGAGAGAGAGAAGCAAAGAGAAAAAAAAATACCAGACAGCTTAAGAGAATGGCTTGGCAGAAGGTCAACAACAGAAATGATAAATAACTGGTCTCAGGTACCGGGCCTGCTGTCGTTGGTGATCATGTCTCTTAAAAAATGTTCGATCTCGACAGCTACAACTTTTACTTACTAGAAGCCACAACACAACGTATCTATACCCACTTATATCCTTTTAAAGGTAGATGATAAAGAGACTATCTTGTTAGACTAAATGTTACATCTTCTCAATATTCCTATATGGTGCTGAAACATGGACATTAGACAAGAAAACAGAACAGAGAATTGAAGCCTTTGAAATGTGGATATATAGAAGAATAGGTAGAATTGGATGGAAGGAAATGAAAACAAACGATGAAGTTTTAAAACAACTAAAAATGAAAAGAGAACTTCTCAACACAATTAGAACAAGACAAATGCGATTCTTGGGCCATGTTAAAAGACACAATAGCATACTGAAAGTAATCCTGGAGGGGAAAATACAAGGTAAAAGAGGCAGAGGCAGACCAAGATAACATGGACGAGTAACATCAAAAGATGGACAAATCAACCGCTGACAACCTGCACCATCAAAGCAAGAGATAGAGCAGAATGGCGCTCCATGGTAGCCAACCTTCGTTGCGGAGACGGCACTCAATGATGATCATGATGATAAAGAGGCTATCCCAACGTTGTGCTACCAATGCCAGACCTGGACCCTAGATGCTAGAACAATAAGAAAAATAACCTCTACTGAGATGAAATGTGTTAGACGAATGACAGGAAACAGCCTGAGAGATAAGATCAGAAATGAAGAACTGAGAAAAAAGCTAGGAATAGTCCCTGCTATAGGATATATAAAGAAACAACAGATAAGATGGTTTGGCTACGTGATAAGGCAGAAAGATCAAAACACAACACAACTAGCCTTCAATAAACGTTATGAGAACACCAGACCCAGGGCCGACCACAAAAAAGATGGATTGACGGAGTAGTAGAAGCACTATGGAAAATAACAGCAACAGAGACGAACAGAAGAGCAAAAGATCGCAAATCGCATCTCCCGTCGACGCTGAAAGGCAAATGAGGAAGGAAAGAAGAGGAAGAAAAAGAATGAAAGAAAGAAAGAAAAAAGAAAGAAAAAGAGAAGTAGAAGAAGAAAAAGGAAGAGTTGAAATACTAGGTTACAACTGGCAAAATACAAGGAAAGAGATATCGTGGACGACAAAGAGAGAATGTATTAGATAGCCTGTTGTAGTAACACAGTACTCAGAAAACAACAGAATTGATACAATGCACTGTGGACAGAAGCTTGTGGAAGGACATGATCGCCCACGGCAAACGGTATAGAACATAAATGATGATAGTATTTTAATTTATTACTAGTCTATGTGGAGGCGCGATAGCTCAGTGGTTAGTGAACTGGACTACAAAGGACAAGAGGTAGGGTTCGATCCTAACCGACGGCTTCCGGGTTCACTCAGCCTTTAATTGGTACCGGATTTTTTGAACTGGTACAAAGGACAAGAGGTTCGATCCCAACCGACGGCTTCCGGGTTCACCCAGTCTTTAATGGGTACCGGATTTTTTAAACTGGACTACAAAGGACAAGGGGTAGGGTTCGATCCCAACCGACGGCTTTCGGGTTCACCCAGCCTTTAATGGGTACCGGATATTTTTCTGGGAAAGTAAAGCAGCACGGGCGTAATACCGACCACATTACCTCAAAAATCATGTGCTGAAGGTCTGTAAAATATAGGGTCACTAACACCATATTTCCCTATACGCCACTTGGCGTGACGGGGGTATTTTACCTTTACTACTAGTCTATGTGAATTCTGAATATTACGTGTTCTTCACTGCTGGCCTGTAGGTAAGTATCCCACCCTCACTTCTTCTTGTATCCGCCCCTGACAAAACCATAAACATTGTTAGATGTACTTGTATCTGATTGAGCTAAGTTCCTGTAATCCAAATTTTCCCGCCTCATTTACAGTAATGGTAGATTGAACCCACTTAATCACACGTTCCCTGCACTTCAGACGTGCTCCTTCTCAACTGTAAATTGGTTGCATTTAACAGGCCATCTTGGTTTGAACTACATTTTAGATGACCTTCGACCTCTGCAATGCCAAAGCAGCGGCGGACGGTGAGTTCCCAAACTGAGGAGACCATGACGTCAGACAGAACTTTCCGGTTGACCTTTAACCTCCTCATTTGCGACATAAACATTACTACAATTTAGTTACGATTATATCACCCACACAACAAATTACAACCAGAACTAGTTACGATTATATCACCCACACAACAAATTACAACCAGAACTAGTTACGATTATATCACCCACACAACAAATTACAACCAGAACTAGTTGCGATTATATCACCCACACAACAAATTACAACCAGAACTAGTTGCGATTATATCACCCACACAACAAATTACAACCAGAACTAGTTGCGATTATATCACCCACACAACAAATTACAACCAGAACTAGTTACGATTATATCACCCACACAACAAATTACAACCAGAACTAGTTGCGATTATATCACCCACACAACAAATTACAACCAGAACAAGTTACGAATATATCACCCACACAACAAATTACAACCAGAACTAGTTACGATTATATCACCCACACAACAATTTACAACCAAAACTAGTTGCGATTATATCACCCACACAACAATTACAACCAAAACTAGTTGCGATTATATCACCCACACAACAATTTACAACCAGAACTAGTTGCGATTATATCACCCACAAAATCAATGAACGAAATTTCACTCAAGCTGAACTCCCAACTAAATGACCATGATCTACGATGAGACCGATCGCCGAACCCTTGATCTCTACTAACTTAACCACTCACAAAAAGTGCCGTATGGACCAAATCCCAGTAGTAATTATCAACACTCAAGCAATCTCATTAAGATTCTTGATTGCAAGCTCGTTCTCTGATGAAACAATTTACAGTTGGCCTCTTGATTAGACTAATGTAATTAGTTGTAGCGTAGATAAGGTTTAATTGATGAAGTAGATGGGAGAAAACACAGGAGTAACAGTAAAAAATGTCCACTTATATATATATGTGATGTTGGACGTAGGCGATGCACAACGAAAGGTGGGAACTTTACAAATAAGGAATATAACAAAATTCTGACGCTTCTGTCTACATGCGACTTTCCTCAGCAAACAAGAACAACACAAACGAAATAAAGATAAACTACATCTAGGTTGAGCCAGCAAGATAAATCAAAGAGAAATAAACAGAGGGATAACAGAAGAAATGATGAAACG
The DNA here is from genome assembly GCA_032433765.1 of Megaustenia siamemsis. NCBI lineage: Eukaryota > Metazoa > Mollusca > Gastropoda > Stylommatophora > Ariophantidae > Megaustenia > Megaustenia siamemsis. The sequence continues at coordinate 11,357,828 of JAVIAB010000025.1, forward strand.
AAAGAGAGGTGTGCTACATATTGGAGGATACAAATAGATAAAATGTGGAAATTAGTGGGTTAAAATATCATCATCATCATCATGTACCCTGCCGGTTGGCGTAAGCGATCATGTCCCTCCACAATCTTCTATCTACAGTGCATCGTATCAGTTCTGTTGTTGACTGTTTTCCATGCCATGACACCAAGCTATCCAGTATTTTCTCTCTTTGTCGTCCGCGATCTCTCTTTCCTTTTATTTTGCCAGTTGTAACCAAGTATTCCAACTTTCCTCTTCTCATGATGTGCCCGAAAAATGTTGATTGCTTCTTTCTGATGTTTTTTAAGAGCTCCCTTTTTGTGTTGGCCTCTTTGAGAACTTCCTCGTTGGTCTTTTTATCTGTCCAGGGAACTTTCAACATTCTTCTGAGAAATCCCATCTCTGTGGCCTCTAATCATCTTTTCATTTGTTTGTCTACCGTCCATGATTCGCCTCCATAGGTCAGAATTGGTTCTATATAGCACCGGTGAATTCTCTTTCTCATTTTTATTGACATAGATTTGTTGCATAAGATATTTTTCATTTTCTGAAATGCTATTTTGGCCTGAGCTATTCTGCTTTTTATTTCTGTGGTGCATCTCCCATCTGATGTAATTATTGTGCCCAAGTATTTGAAACGTTGCACTTGTTTTAGATTTGTCTCGTTTATTTTTATGCTGCATGATGGTGATGATTGTTTCTTCGATATAACCATTACTTCTGTTTTCTTACTATTCAGACTGAGACCTTTCTTGTTGCTTTCTTCTACTATTAAGTCTATCATTTCTTGTGGTTCGTTCTCTGTCTCTGCTATTAAGACTGTGTCATCCGCATATCGCAATTAATTGGGTTAAAATATACATAAAGTTAAAGCGAGACTTAACTGAAGCAAGGTCCAAACACGCCGAGCGAGTAGATGACTGAGTTATATGAGGGGGCCGGTGTTTATATTAATTAGTAGGTAAGGCGCCCGGTAGCAACAGAGCTGGAAACTGTCAGCGACTCATAACTGATGGCTTTATTCCAGGATCAGTGAACCAGAACCATCCAGAAACTACTCCACCTCTTCGCGGTGCCTCTAGAGGCAGAGTAACCAGTCTAGTCTGGCCAAGCGAGTAGGGATCAAGAGGGAAGGCCAACCCGGTACTCAAAAATACCGTGCTGAAGTCGGATATATTGGGCCGAAAGGCACAAAGATCACAGTCTCTCCGCCCACTTCACGTTTTTTATGGACGGATGGCGAAGAGGAGAACCAATTAGCGAAAGAAGGAATGAAAGAGAGAGAGAAAGAAAGAAATAAAGAAAGAAGAAAAGAAATAAAGAGCGAAAGAAAGAAAGAAAGAAGTAAAGAAAGAAATAAAGAGCAAAAGAAAGAAAGAAAGAAGTAAAGAAAGAAATAAAGAGCGAAAGAAAGAAAGAAAGAAAGAAAGAAAGAAAGAAAGAAAGAAAGAAGTAAAGAGCAAAAGAAAGAAGTAAAGAAAGAAATAAAGAGCAAAGAAAAAAAGAAAGAAGAAAAGAAATAAAGAGCGAAAGAAGTAAAGAAAGAAATAAAGAGCAAAAGAAAGAAAGAAAGAAGTAAAGAAAGAAATAAAGAGCGAAAGAAAGAAAGAAAGAAGTAAAGAAAGAAATAAATAGCAAAATAAAGAAAGAAAGAAGTAAAGAAAGAAATAAAGAGCAAAAGAAAGAAATAAAGAAGTAAAGAAAGAAATAAAGAGCAAAAGAAAGAAATAAAGAAGTAAAGAAAGAAATAAAGAGCAAAAGAAAGAAAGAAAGAAGAAAAGAAATAAAGAGCGAAAGAAAGAAAGAAAGAAAGAAGTAAAGAAAGAAATAAAGAGCAAAAGAAAGAAAGAAAGAAGTAAAGAAAGAAATAAGAGCGAAAGAAAGAAAGAAAGAAATAAAGAGCGAAAGAAAGAAATAAAGAGCGAAAGAAAGAAAGAAAGAAAGAAAGAAAGAAAGAAAGAAAGAATTCAGTCATTTCCCTCTCGGGTCGATGACGACAACTAGGGCAGAAAGTCCTAGTCCTCCACGGTTTTCTGTGAGTTCCTGGTTGTGTTTTAGTCCCACGATTTAGTCTTCCATATTATTTATTATGTGTAGCGATTCTCTGGGTCTGCCTTGTTTTCTTTTACCGGGTGGTTTCCACGTGAATTCCTGTTGGGGAAATCTTTCTTCATTCCTTCTCAACTCATGATAGATGTATCTCCGACGCCTACTTCTATGTTCATATCTTTGCTGAATATATGTCACTCAAATCATCGAACCAGGTTTTCATCTTTTAACTGGAGAGTGTCTGGGTAGAACTGAACCCACTATCATTGTATTGCCAGGTCTGGGGACTAACCACAAGGCTACTGCTTTTTTCAAGATGTGACGTTATCCCTATCAAACCAAATATTTGTATATTTACAAATATGCAATCAATAAATATTGAGTCCTGTTCTGATGCCATCAGACAGGTATGGTATAACATCATTTGAGACTGTGCTAAGGCAAAACATAGAAGAGAAAAGACTCATGAAAAAGGATGAGAAACCCTGTGGATCAGTGGGCCTGACTTGTTCATTATGTGACCGCATGTGTGTGTCAAACATTGGTAGAATTAGCCATGAGAGAAGCTGCTCGACAAAAACAAAACCTCAAAAAAATACACAATAGCCTTCACTAGCACTAGACCGTCTGACAAGACGAAAAAGGCCATATATATATATATATATGTTGTGAGGCGCATAATAATAACTTTTTTCCCATCTATTCATATTATGAAAGACAGTTTGCTTTGAGGTGTGTGATATTCTGATTGATTTGATTATCTGTTATCTGTTTCTTCTGTTGGTGTGTAACCGGTGTACCTAGTTGTGTCCATGTTGAACCTTCCTTTGCCAGCTGACATGGTCTCTCATTTCCTGGTATTCCACAGTGAGATGGGATCCACTGCAAGACGACCCTGTGGTGCAGAGTTCAGTCAATAAGGTCTGCAGATGTGGTAATTTTCTGGATTGCAGTGCCTGGAGTACTGATCTTGCATCTGTCAAAAACACTACAGGCTGTGGGCTAAGATTACTGTTCAGCAGTTTTTCTATTGCCAACTTTATTGCTTGGATTTCTGTATCATAATTGTGACAATATTTCCCCGTTTGCTAATTTATTAATATTCCTAGTATTATTTAGGTACTCTATGTATGCACCTGCTCCCCCATTCTTTACTGCATTCTGTGCTGATCCATCTGTGTACACACGAATCCATAGGTCTTGTGGGTATTCTTCATCCAGGAAACTGAGAGTTATTGTTTTTCGCTGTAGACTATTTTGCTCCTCTTTGTCAACTATTCCTTTCACTTCTGTCCGTATTTGAACTGATAATCCTGATTCCTCTGTCCAGTGAGTCTGTTCTGGTATGGGCAGTAGGGGGTTAACAACTCTTGGCATGTCTGGTGTTTGTCTACTAATACGCTTGGCTTGTGGATAAAACTGCTTCTCTTAAGTCGTCCCAATGCAAGATTTTGGAATCGGTCCTTCATTGGATGTCTCGGCATGCAAGCAAATTTTTCTGCCTGTATCAGCACCTTTGTGTCTCTCCGTTCTCTCAGTGCTGGTATCCTCCACAATTTCTCAATCTCCAATATTGGTGTTGATTTCATTACTCCTGTGATGACCCTCAGTGCCTGGTTTTGTACTTTATCCAGCTCTTGCAGTGTGGTGTTTGATGCTGAGCACCATGCGGATGATCCATATTCTAAATGTGGGCGTATACTCTGTTGGTAAACCTTACTGAGTATTTTCCCACTCGCACCCATGTGGTTCCACACAACTTTCTTAGAATAGCCAATTTCCTCCTTGCTTTTTGGGTTGCCTTATTTATCTGCTGTTTCCAAGATAGTTTGTTATCAAACGTGACTCCAAGATATGTAGCTTGTATGTCTTCTTTCACAGGCTCATTGTTTATGTAGATGTCTCCTGCTTTTTGTTTTGGGGAGAGAGTGAAAAGTGTAGTACTGCATTTGTCTGTATTGATGTTGATTCACCATCTGTTACGTTTATTAATGTTTCGTTGTGTTTTGTTTTGGTATTTCTGTCTTCTCGTGTAGCCAAAACCATTGTATCTGTTTTCTTTGTGTATTCTATACATATATATTCATCCTTCTCTTAAATTGTATCTCTCCTCTCTTTAACACTCACATTTTTATCGCTCACTTTACAAATAAGAATGCACAAGTCATATTTGTGTATATTTTTTTTATTACATCTGCAAGAATCGTAAAAAAAAAAAAAACATTCATCAATCTCTCACGAATACAAACAAGCCCTCGCTTCAGCCTCAGTATTTCCTTTTAATCACAAAGCACATCACTCGCCCTCCAACCATCATAACTCAACCGTCTATGTTGCTTAGCTCTAATCCCAGTCTCTCTTCAATGAGCAGAGACATCCGTTGGTCGAAGGGAACACTGTAACTCACGAATACCTGCTTGTTCAGTTTCTTGGCTGCGGACAGAACAAATTACAAAATAATGATTTCCAATCTTTAGTGAAGTACTGCAAAACATCGAGCACAACAGCGAGGGCACAAATAAAGTTTGAGTGTTGCAATAAAACTAATACCAGTGGACAAAGAGATAAGTCGAAGACGATGGCGCTGGATAGGACACACATTGCGGAAGTCAACTGAGAGTTTTACACGACAAGGCGCATTTTAAATCGCATCGGAGGAGATAGAGGAAAACCAAAATACACTTGGAAAGACAGTTGGAAGCAGAGATGAATAGGATGGGGTAGACTTGCAACAATCTTTAAAAATGAGAAGCTGGACGACTTGGAAGGTGTTTGTTGATGACATTTGCACCAATAACGCTGAAAGGAATAATAATAATAATAAAACTGGATGGAACCAAGGTAGTATGAAGAAAATATGAGACATGTTAGTTTAGTATCGGGTGGAAGAAGGGCCAGATCGGACTTGGTCAGGCTCTAAGCTAATCTAAGCTAAATACTAATCTAAATACTAATCTAAGCTAAATACTAAATCTAAATACTACTCGAATCTAAATACTAATCTAGGCTAAATACTAATCTAAATACTACTCTAAGTTAAATACTAATGTTAATACTACTCTAAACTAAATACTAATCTAAATACTACTCTAAGCTAAATACTAATGTTAATACTACTCTAAGCTAAATACTAATCTAAATACTACTCTAAGCTAAATACTAATCTAAGCTAAATGCTAGTCTAAACCAAATACTAATTTAAGCTAAATACTAATCTAAGCAAAATACTAATCTAAGCTAAATACTAATCTAAGCAAAATACTAATCTGAGCAAAATACTAATCTAAACTAAATACTAATCTTAGCTAAATACTAATCTAATCTAAGCTAAATACTAATCTAAGCTAAATACTAATCTAAACTAAATACTAATCTTAGCTAAATACTAATCTAATCTAAGCTAAATACTAATCTAAACTAAATACTAATCTAAACTAAATACTAATCTTAGCGAAATACTAATCTAATCTAAGCTAAATACTAATCTAAGCTAAATACTAATCTAAGCTAAATACTAATCTAAGCTAAAAGAAATTCTGACCATAAACATAAGCCAATTTATCCTAGGCCTAAATTCCGTTGTAGGGAGCCGCGATAGCTCAGTGGTTAGTGAACTTGACTACAAAGGACAAGAGGTAGGGTTCTATCTATCTATCTATCTATCTATCTATCTATCTTTCGTTCGCCTGAAGTATTGTCTATATCTGCAATGTCGTTTCCTGTATAAATTTTACTGTCTTTTGTAATTCTTGCAGTGGCCCATATAGTTTTGTCTGTAGTGTTGTATCTATGGGCCAATGGATTTTCCTCAGTCTACTATATTCAGTGCAGTCTTGAAGTATGTGTTCAGCAGTCTGGGTGCCTGTCCACATGTACAAGTAGTTGATGTGCCGATCTTGAATTTTGTATACATGTGACTATGGAGTCGGTTGTGTCCTGTTCTTAGGCGTATAATGATAACTTGTTCATATCTAAGAGGTAGGGTTCGATCCTAACCCACGGCTTCCGGGTTCACCCAGCCTTAAATATGTACCAGATATTTTTTTTCTGGGAAAGTAAAGCGGCACGGGTGTAATACCGACCACATTACCCCCACAAATCATGGGCTGAAGGTCTGTAAAATTTATGGTCACTAACACCATATTCCCTATATGTCACTTGGCGTGACGGGGGTAATTACTAATGTTTTACTTACTAAATCTCGTTCTGGGTGGAAGAAACGGTAAGTAAAATATGTGTTTCTCACATAATTATGAAACTGTAACAATTGTTTATCGCATACGCCCATGGCAATAGCCCAAGTCTTGAGCTTTTGTGCCTATCTTCTATGTAGAGAAGATTCTCTTAATCTATCTATTGACCTTTCGAGCCGTAGCCGGCCCATAGAGCGTAGACCAAGATACTCCTTCTCTTATCTCAATTTTTGTTCTAGCAGTTTTCAATTCTTTTAAAGATATTTTATTAAATCTCGCCATTTGTCTCTGTTCTGTGCAAGCAGCTCTATCTCATTGAGGGAGCCGATTCCTGCTGCTCTTGCCTCTCTCATTAATGTTCTTCTCAGTGTCTCTCTGGTCTTCCTCTTTTTCTCTTACCTGTTGTTTCCCACATGAGGGCTTGCTTTGCTATTCAGTTATTATCTCTTCTCATCACATGTAATTTATAACAATGACAAGATAGTTCTCACATCTGTCGCTGAACTGAACACGTATAATCGGAACAAATGCGGCTATGAATATCGATTGTTCTATATTTACAAACAGGGGGCATTGTGACTCGTCGAGCCATTGACCGTGAGATATGAAGTAAACACGCCACTGAAGCCAACACGCCACTGAAGCCTTAACAGGAAAAAAATACAGATACACTATGTATTTCCGAGCTGTGATCGCGGCCTTATGCTATAGTCATGAGAACACATGCGCGAAAGACATTGCATACAAAGCTAATTTTTTATTTAGCTGAGTAGCAGTGTTCCCTAGCGTTTGGCTTTTCGTGGCAAGGCGCTGTGCCACTGAGTACTGGTTCGATCCTGCTTTGGTCCATATTTTATTCTGTTGTTGATTATTTGTCAATTTTTCAGAGTGCTGTATACATACCTCTTCGTCTGAATTGATTCATCAACAGGAATAGCGGAAAAGTTGGGCCGAAAGGTAAATAATATTACAAGGGTTGGGGGATGAGTAGCATGTGTGCTGTAAGGAGACGAGCAAACAGGGTTTGTTTAATATATAAAAAGAAAACAATTAAAAAGATGTGGAAGAGACATCATCATCATCATCATCAAGTATCCTGCATACAGGCGTAGGTGATCATGTCTCTCCACAACTATCGATCTCGACAGTTATTTATCATTTCTGTTGTTGACCTTCTGCCAAGCCATTTTCTTAAGCTGTCTGGTATCTTTTCTCTTTGCTTCCCTCTACCTCTTCGTTCCTCAATTTTCCAACTTGTCAAAATATGCTCCAGCTTTTCCCTTCTCATTACATGGCCAAAAAATGATGATTGTTTCTTCCTAATATTGGAAATTAGCTCTCTTTTAGCTTTGACCTCTCTCAGAACATCTTTATTACTCTTCTTAGCTGTCCATGGTATTCTCAATATTCTTCTGTAAAACCACATTTCTACAGACTCCAGTGATTTTCTTGTCTGTTCTCCATGATTCACATCCATATGTTAAGACTGGCTCTACATAACATTCAAGAACTCTTTTTCTTGTTTCTATTGTAAAAAATGGATTGTACAGTATCTTCCTCATTTTTTTGGAAAGCTGCATTTGTCCGAGCCTTTCTACATCTCACCTCTTTTGTACATCTACCATCTGAGGTTAACAAAGTTCCCAAATATTTAAATCCATTTACCTGTTTTAATATTGCTCCACGTATCTTTATAGTGCATTGCGGTGAAGTACTTGTCTTTGTTGTTACCATTACTTCTGTCTTGTTGCTATTAAAGCTGAGTCCTTTATTTTTGCTTTCCTTTACTATAATCTCTAACATTTCGTGTAGCACAAATGGGAGAGACAGCAAGAGAAGTTGTGAAATTGAAAATGTGATATTTATTGTGTGAAATTGAAAATGCGATATTTATTGTGTGAAATTGAAAATGTGATATTTATTGTGTGAAATTGAAAATGTGATATTTATTGTATGAAATTGAAAATGTGATATTTATTGTGTGAAATTGAAAATGCGATATTTATTGTGTGAAATTGAAAATGCGATATTTATTGTGTGAAATTGAAAATGTGATATTTATTGTGTGAAATTGAAAATGCGATATTTATTGTGTGAAATTGAAAATGTGATATTTATTGTGTGAAATTGAAAATGCGATATTTATTGTGTGAAATTGAAAATGCGATATTTATTGTGTGAAATTGAAAATGCGATATTTATTGTGTGAAATTGAAAATGCGATATTTATTGTGTGAAATTGAAAATGCGATATTTATTGTGTGAAATTGAAAATGTGATATTTATTGTGTGAAATTGAAAATGCGATATTTATTGTGTGAAATTGAAAATGCGATATTTATTGTGTGAAATTGAAAATGCGATATTTATTGTGTGAAATTGAAAATGCGATATTTATTGTGCGAAATTGAAAATGCGATATTTATTGTGTGAAATTGAAAATGTGATATTTATTGTGTGAAATTGAAAATGTGATATTTATTGTGTGAAATTGAAAATGCGATATTTATTGTGTGAAATTGAAAATGCGATATTTATTGTGCGAAATTGAAAATGCGATATTTATTGTGTGAAATTGAAAATGTGATATTTATTGTGTGAAATTGAAAATGTGATATTTATTGTGTGAAATTGAAAATGTGATATTTATTGTGTGAAATTGAAAATGCGATATTTATTGTGCGAAATTGAAAATGTGATATTTATTGTGTGAAATTGAAAATGCGATATTTATTGTGTGAAATTGAAAATGTGATATTTATTGTGTGAAATTGAAAATGTGATATTTATTGTGTGAAATTGAAAATGCGATATTTATTGTGCGAAATTGAAAATGTGATATTTATTGTGTGAAATTGAAAATGCGATATTTATTGTGTGAAATTGAAAATGCGATATTTATTGTGCGAAATTGAAAATGCGATATTTATTGTGTGAAATTGAAAATGTGATATTTATTGTGTGAAATTGAAAATGTGATATTTATTGTGTGAAATTGAAAATGTGATATTTATTGTGTGAAATTGAAAATGCGATATTTATTGTGCGAAATTGAAAATGTGATATTTATTGTGTGAAATTGAAAATGCGATATTTATTGTGTGAAATTGAAAATGTGATATTTATTGTGTGAAATTGAAAATGTGATATTTATTGTGTGAAATTGAAAATGCGATATTTATTGTGCGAAATTGAAAATGTGATATTTATTGTGTGAAATTGAAAATGCTATATTTATTGTGTGAAATTGAAAATGTGATATTTATTGTGTGAAATTGAAAATGTGATATTTATTGTGTGAAATTTCTCGTGAGCGTAAATCTTGCTGCCTTTCAACCTCACACGGGATTTCATCATTTATGGCTTCTGCAATCTCTAAGCCACACAAAAAATGTTTTCTTAAATCACATGTACACATATATTAAGTTGCACATGCAATATCTAAGCTGTATATACAGTTGTTAATATGTACACATAACTACGAACTTGTACATTCAAGATGATTTACACACAATCTAAAATAAGTATAACTCCAAGATGCCAAGAAATCGCTATGTGTTAACAGTTAAGACATAAAACCAAAGTTTGTGTACATACAATCTTTGAAAAGTACACACTATCTCTACGATGTACACTAAAGCTGATTAACGTAACTTCTAAATCAATCAATCAATCAATCAATCAGTCTGTCTGTCATTCGTTAGCCAAGTATTGTCTATATCTGCAATGTCGTTTCCTGTATAAATTTTACTGTTTTTTGTAATTCTTGCAGTGGCCCATATAGTTTTGTCTGTAGTGTTGTATCTATGGGCCAATGGATTTTCCTCAGTCTACTATATTCTGTGCAGTCTTGAAGTATGAGCTCAGCAATCTGGGGCGCCTGTCCACGTGTACAAGCAGTTGAGGTGCCGATTTTGAATTGTGTATACAACACTTCTAAGTAAAAGCTACGCTCAATCGCTAATGTAAAAACACATAAACACTAAAATATGCAGCAGTTCTTTTAGTCATTATCAGCTCTCCCCTCTCTCTCTCTCTCTCTCTATATATATATATATATATATATATATATATATATATATATATATATATATAATCATTCTCTCTCACTCTCTCTCTGTATATATATACAATCATTCTCTCTCTCCCTACATATATATAATCATTCTCTTTATATATATATAATCATTCTCTCGCTCCCTATATATATATATATATATATATAATCATTCTCTCTCACTCTCTCTCTGTATATATATACAATCATTCTCTCTCTCCCTACATATATATAATCATTCTCTTTATATATATATAATAATTCTCTCTCCCTATATATATATATATATATATATATATATATATATATATATATATATATATATATATAATCATTCTATATATATATATATATTCTATATATATATATATATATAAAATCATTCTCTATCTCTCTCTCTATATATATAATCATTCTCTCTGACTCTCTCTCTATATATATATATATATATATAAACATTCTCTCTCTCCCTATCTATATAGGTTATATATATATATATATATATATATATATATATATATATATATATAAAAAATCACACTTTCTCTCTCTGTATATATATATATATATATACACACATATAATCACTCTCTCTCTCTCTCTATATATATATATATATATATATATATATTTATATATATATATATATATATATATATATATATTATCATTCTCCTACCTCTAGGCTTTTATCTCTTTCCCGTCTCTCCTTTATTACAAATTACTCACCTTCTCCATCCCCCCCCCCCCACCACTCTCTCTCTCCTATCTCCTCACATGTTTTGCTGTCACTCCCTCAAAGACAGACCCATTACACAACCGGTCTTCGCCAGTTTTCCACCCAAATAAAACCTCACCTCAAACTCAACTCCCGTTCCCATCATCCTCTACCTCACTCACTCAACCTCCCCCTCACACAATCGGACTGCACACCCAAAAAAAAAAAAAAAAATCAACGCCCTATCCACACACACACACAAACACACACGCAATATTCCAGCTGCACCTGTACAGGTGTACTTCCTCAACACACGCAGTTGAAACATTCACGAGCACACCCCACACAGACAGACAATTCTCGTGCGGAGATTCACTCACCGAGCTTTTTGGCCAACGATTCTGACGTGTTCTCGAGCTCTCGTCCAAAAAGGCGGGTGCTGGTGGGAATGTTGTCCTGTTTGTGGAGAGGAAAACAAATGGAGCACATTCTTTCTTTATCTTTCTGGAACACTAACATATGCAGTAGTTCTCTTAGCCGTTATTTGGTCTTCTTCTGATGACAACTAAAGGGATTGTTAGACCCCTTCGGTAATCGCTCTAGGTCTTCTATATCAACAGTAAATCGTAAAGCTACTACAGTACTAGGTCTATACAATACTAGGTCTATACAATACAGCTACTAGAATACTAGGTCTATACAGTGCTAGGTCCATACAATACTATGTCTATACAATACAGCTACTACAATACTAGGTATATACAATACAGCTACTACAATACTAGGTCTATACAGCGCTAGGTCCATACAATACTAGGTCTATACAATACAGCTACTACAATACTAGGTCTATACAATACTAGGTCTATACAATACAGCTACTACAATACTAGGTCTATACAATACAGCTACTACAATACTAGGTCTATACAATACTAGGTCTATACAATACTAGGTCTATACAATACTAGGTCTATACAATACAGCTACTAGAATACTAGGTCTATACAATACTAGGTCTATACAATACTAGGTCTATACAATACTAGGTCTATACAATACTAGGTCTATACAATACAGCTACTACAATACTAGGTCTATACAATACTAGGTCTATACAATACTAGGTCTATACAATACTAGGTCTATACAATACTAGGTCTATACAATACAGCTACTAGAATACTAGGTCTATACATTACTAGGTCTATACAATACAGCTACTAGAATACTAGGTCTATACAGTACTAGGTCTATACAATACAGCTACTAGAATACTAGGTCTATACAATACAGCTACTAGAATACTAGGTCTATACAGTACTAGGTCCATACAATACTAGGTCTATACAATACAGCTACTACAATACTAGGTCTATACAATACTAGGTCTATACAATACAGCTACTACAATACTAGGTCTATACAATACAGCTACTACAATACTAGGTCTATACAATACAGCTACTACAATACTAAGTATTCTATACAATACAGCTACTACAATACTAAGTCTTCTATATCAACAGTCCATCCTAGAGCTACTACAATACTAAGTCTTCTATATCAACAATCCATCCTAGAGCTTCTACAATACTAAGTCTTCTATGTCAACAGTCCATCCTAGAGCTTCTACAATACTAAGTCTTCTATATCAACAGTCCATCCTAGAGGTACTACAATACTAAGTCTTCTATATCAACAGTCCATTCTTGAGGTACTACAATACTAAGTCTTCTATATCAACAGTCCATCCTAGAGCTACTACAATACTAAGTCTTCTATATCAACAGCCCATCCTAGAGCTTCTACAATACTAAGTCTTCTATATCAACAGTCCATCCTAGAGGTACTACAATACTATGTCTTCTATATCAACAGTCCATTCTTGAGGTACTACAATACTAAGTCTTCTATATCAACAGTCCATCCTAGAGCTACTACAATACTAAGTCTTCTATATCAACAGCCCATCCTAGAGCTACTACAATACTAAGTCTTCTATATCAACAGTCCATCCTAGAGGTACTACAATACTAAGTCTTCGATATTAACAGTCCATCCTAGAGCTACTGCAATACTAGGTATTCTATATCAAAAGACCCCAGTGCTACAGCGATTCTTAAGCTAGTCTATCTTGATGCAAACTGTTACATGGGAGATCTACTTGGAGGTGAATATAGATCTTAATCAGCTATGAGTCGCCAACCTTACCGTAGCTCAAGTTGTCAAATTGACTAGATCGATAATTTCCAATCAGGTGTGTGTGGGTGTGATCACTGTTAGGTTACCGTTTTTCTTTCTTTCTTTCTGTCTTTCTTTCTGCCTATCCGGGTGATTTAACAAACAATTCAAATTATTTTAAGGGGCTTTGGATTTTTCCTGGGAAAACTGGACGGCCTGTCGTGATACCGACCACACCAGCAATACAAGTACCTTTGGTGATTGGAAAATATGGGCACTGACACTGTATTCAGCCACAATCTTAAAAAGGTGTAGAACTATTTAGTAATGAACATATGCTACAATCATGCTTAACATATACTACAATCATGTTCAACATATGCTACAATCATGCCTAACATATACTACAATCATGCCTAACATATACTACAATCATGCCTAACATATTGTAGCATGCTCAACATATACTACAATCATGCCTAACATATACTACAATCATGCCTAACATATGTTACAATCGTGCCTAACATATGCTACAATCATGTTCAACATATGCTACAATCATGCCTAACATATGCTACAATCGTGCATAACATATGCTACAATCATGCCTAACATATGCTACAATCATGCCTAACATATACTACAATCATGTTCAACATATGCTACAATCATGCCTAACATATACTACAATCATGCCTAACATATTGTAGCATGTTCAACATATACTACAATCATGCCTAACATATGCTACAATCATGTTCAACATATGCTACAATCATGCCTAATATATGCTACAATCATGCCTAACATATGCTACAATCATGCCTAACATATGCTACAATCATGTTCAACATATACTACAATCATGCCTAACATATACTACAATCATGCCTAACATATGCTACAATCATGCCTAACATATGCTACAATCATGCCTAACACATACTACGATCATGCCTAACGTATGCTACAATCATGTTCAACATATGCTACAATCATGCCTAACATATACTACAATCATGCCTAACATATGCTACAATCATGTTCAACATATGCTACAATCATGTTCAACATATGCTACAATCATGCCTAACATATGCTACAATCATGCCTAACATATGCTACAATCATGCCTAACATATACTACAATCATGCCTAACATATGCTACAATCATGTTCAACATATGCTACAATCATGCCTAACATATACTACAATCATGTTCAACATATGCTACAATCATGTTCAACATATGCTACAATCATGCCTAACATATGCTACAATCATGCCTAACATATACTACAATCATGTTCAACATATGCTACAATCATGCCTAACATATGCTACAATCATGCCTAACATATGCTACAATCATGCCTAACATATACTACAATCATGCCTAACATATACTACAATCATGCCTAACATATGCTACAATCATGCCTAACATATGCTACAATCATGCCTAACATATGCTACAATCATGCCTAACATATGCTACAATCATGCCTAACATATGCTACAATCATGCCTAACATATGCTACAATCATGCCTAACATATGCTACAATCATGCCTAACATATGCTACAATCATGCCTAACATATACTACAATCATGCCTAACATATACTACAATCATGCCTAACATATACTACAATCATGCCTAACATATGCTACAATCATGCCTAACATATGCTACAATTATGCCTAACATATACCACAATCATGTTCAACATATAATGAACAGAGAAAACTTATCGAGAGCTCTGTACTAATGCAATGGGTAGAGTCAATGAAGAAGTCAAAAATACGTAAGGTCCGCACCTGTCTACGTCCCAGGACATGCGGGAGTACGGGACAATGAAATAGCGGACAGGTTGACATAATTTACAGTAAAATATAATGTTTAGAACACGCGGTTTGATATTTTCCTAAAATTATGTAACAAAAAACGATTTGTGCACAATTCAGACTACCTTTGTACTTAAATGTTATAAAATCTGAAGATCGGTGAAAACAAAAAATAAGATTTCATGAAAAAAGAATTACAGAAATTCATCAAACAGTTTCCGAGATAATTAATCAACTCTGTGGGCACGAATTTGTGAACGAACTATAGCCGTGCTTTTGTGAGGACGGTCAACCGATGGATCGGGCGGACATCATCAATGCCCTCCGGGAAGTGGGAAGGGCACAGGATTTCCATGGCGATGAGTCCACGTCACTCCTTCGGATGAAAGAGATGGGAGTTAAGATGGGCGCAGCCAGAAACGAGAAACTTAGTGGGCGTGTAAGAAGACTTATCAACCAACATAGAACTGGAGTCGTCAGTCGCTGGACACTGTGAGACTTGCTGAGGAGGGGATTTGAGCACCTAGGGTCATGCTCTGAGTGCAATGATGATGACCCGCGAATAACTCAATAACTCAAACTTGTGGTCAATGAGACATGCCGCAGACCTTATCTATAAGAATCTTCAAATGTGGCACCACCTCATGGTGTGGAGCCACCAAATTTGGCGCAGTATCGCCTTTATAGACACACGCCTCACTGTGAAATGCCAAATCGATAAGGCCTGGACCGCACGCGCTGGTAGAAAGGATAGAAAAATCAATACATATTAAGACCAATCCTGGACTATACGTGTCCCAACTGTGTCATATGAATGAGTGCTAAACTGGACTTAAAGGCAAAACTGCCACGTTCTTCGCTGTCCTGCAGCTTGTCTCAACAGATAGTTCATCAATGAGTCACTCGCGGTTTGTCCTGCACTCAAACACTTGTCTCCACAGTTGGTAGATTATAATTTTCAGCGTGTCTAAAAATTTAAGGTTCATTAGATGCAAGTTAGTTTATGATTTTCTTAAAAGGAACCTGAAATTCGGTATTTTGAACGGCCTAGTGGTTACTACAACAATATGGTCTGTAAATCACATAAACAGTAACCAAGCGAGGATTAATATACATTCTTATATCTCGAAGAAGCATACATCTTTCCTAATTACCTGACAGGAGGGAACAAAATGTAACATAGGGTTGATTATGATATCAATATAAATATGTATTTTCAACAATTTTTACTTTACAAATGCTGAGATATACGTTTTCAAACAATGAGCCTGTCTTCACATAGGGTAGATCGATGACTCATGGTTTGTTCTGAACTCGAGCTTGTCTCCACAGATGGTAGATCAATGAGACATCTCGTGGTTTGTCCTACACTCGACTTTGTCTCCACAGATGGTAGATCAAAGAGTCACTCGTGGTTTGCCCTACACTCGACCTTGTCTCCACAGATGGTAGATCAATGAGTCACTCGTGGTTTGTTCTGAACTCGAGCTTGTCTCCACAGATGGTAGATCAATGAGTCACTCGTGGTTTGTCCTGAACTCGACCTTGTCTGCACATATGATAGATCAATGAGTCACTCGTGGTTTGTCCTACACTCGACCTTGTCTGCACATATGATAGATCAATGAGTCACTCGTGGTTTGTTCTGAACTCGACCTTGTCTCCACAGATGGTAGATCAATGAGTCACTCGTGGTTTGTCCTGCACTCGACCTTGTCTGCACATATGATAGATCAATGAGTCACTCGTGGTTTGTTCTGAACTCGACCTTGTCTGCACATATGATAGATCAATGAGTCACTCGTGGTTTGTTCTGAACTCGACCTTGTCTCCACAGATGGTAGATCAATGAGTCACTCGTGGTTTGTCCTGCACTCGACCTTGTCTCCACAGATGGTAAATCAATGAGTCACTCGTGGTTTGTCCTGCACTCGAGCGTGTCTCCACAGATGGTAGATCAATGAGTCATCTCGCGGCTTCAAGACTCATTAAATTGAATGGACAAAGCGATTACGTGAGGTCAAGAGTCAGACTTTCCATTTCGCAAATTCTTCCTACTTTCTTACAAGTAATGACTGGTGCTAATTTTCAAAGGATGGGTTAACTTCGAAGCCGGACCGGTCCAGAAAAAAAAAGGTCGCAAAATCTGGCAACGGAACCGTGACCAGCCTAATCTTTAGAAAGTACACTAATCATTAACCCCAGTGCAGTCGCAGCGCATTAAACATGGTATAGTTTCACTAGGGAATAATAGAACAAAGAAGTATATCCTATTTATGTATTATTATTTGTACCCAGTATATAACCACTGGAAACTACTATTCGTGCTGTTTCGTCCAATAAATGTTTGTCTACAACACAAGTATTCAGCCCTACTGGGAGATACTTGTATTAATAGGAAAGTACAAATATACAATTTATTTCCGGTCTGTGATCGTTACCCTATGCTATAGTCATTGAGATCGCCTTTCGTGGAAGACACTACTGCAATAGCCAATTTTTTAGTTGGCTGCGTGGCAGTGTACCAAGCGTTCGGCTTCTCGTGGCAAGGCGCGGTGCCACTGAGTACGGGTTCGATCCCACTTCGGACCATATATTGTTCTTCGTTTTTTTCTATGTTTATAGTTTCACTATCATCACCGGGGGCAAGGTGCATCACAGTAACAGAGCTGGGAGCTGCCAGCGACTCGTAGCAGATGGTTTGCGCCAGGATCAGTGAACCAGAATCAGAAGGCATCCCTGCCTTACTCCTGTTCTTATTTCAAATGCTTCTGTAAGCTGTCCTTCGTGCACTACACTACATTTCATTCCTTCATACATTGTTTTTATCAGGTTAATAAACTTTATAGTGATTCCGTAATGACTCAGCAACTTCCAAAGCATTCCTGTATCTAAACTATCAAATGCCTTTTCGCAATCTATAACTAGTGCAGTCGACGCGTACTAAACATATTTTAGTGTCACTATCACCACAATTTATATTAGGAAGAAACAATCATCATTTTTTGGTCATGTAATGAGAAGAGAACAGCTGGAATATATTGTAACAACTGGAAAAATTGAGGGACGAAGAGATAGAGGGAAGCAAATAGAAAAAATACAAGGCAGTTCAAGAGAATGGCTTGGCAGAAGGTCAACAACAGAAGTGATACATAACTGTCGAGATCGAAAGTTGTGGAGAGACATGATGACCTACGCCAGCAGGCATGGTACTTGATGATGATCAGCACAGATTGAGACCATCTTTCTCCTGACAGGAAGTGTGTACACGACTGGATAACTTCCGTTCTGACTATTGCTCTCCGACTCTCCTATTCATCGTCCGCACTTAAAAGAACGCTAAGTGGTGTAGATGCTCTCTGAAGTTAACAGCCAATTTGTGATATCTGTATCTGTCTACCCAACACATCCTGCATCTTCTTCTACGTTCTCCCGCCTTTCTTTCTTTCAAAATGCTAAACGTTCTTTTAGGAACGAAAGAAGAACGAATACACCTCTGACAGATAAACTAGAGAAACCTCACTTCTCTACTCTCTACTCTCTTTTGAAAGAAGTCCGCACTGCCGTCCTGTGACGTAATACATTAGTCCAGGCGCCCATGAAAAGCCAGAGTTTGATTGTCGCGCCCTATAGCAACGCAAATACTGTAAACAATCCAAAACTGTGTGCTGCATAATCAACTCCTAACCTATCGCTACATTCGCTAGAAATAACCGTTGCAGGTACTTTATCCCCGTACTTGCCAGGTCATTACGAGTTTCCTATTCACCCGACTCTGTTAATTGTGAATATACGAAAGTGTAGCGTTGGGGTTAATATTCTTGTCCTGAGTGCCTGAAGGTTCGAGGCTATCTCTTTGTCTATCTATCGTCCGTTCGCCTAATGTACTGTCTGTATTGGCAATATATTCTTGTATACATTATACCGTTTTTGTTTGAGTTCTCGCAAAAGCTCATTTAGTTTTGTCAACAATGTTCTTGCATCTATTCATCATCATCAAGTACCGGGCCTGCTGGCGTAGGTGATCATGTCTCCCCACAACTTTCGATCTCGACAGTTATTTATCATTTCTGTTGTTGACCTTCTGCCAAGCCATTCTCTTAAGCTGTGTTTTTTTTTTTCTCTTTGCTTTACTCTATCTCTTCGTCCCTCAATCTTCCCAGTTGTTACAATATATTCCAGCCGTTCTCTTCTCAGTACATGGCCTGAAAATGATGATTTACTCTTCCTAATATTGGAAATTAGCTCTCTTTTTGCTTTGGCCTCTTTCAGAACGTTTTCATTACTCTTCTTAGCTGCCCATGGTATTCTCATCATTCTTCTGTAAAACCACATTTCTACAGACTCCAGTGTTTTCTTGTTTGTTGTCCTATTGTCCACGTTTCACATCCATATGTTAAGACTGGCTACTATCATTTAAGAATTATTATTCTTATAATTATAACATTTAAGAACACTTTTTCTTGTTTCTATTGTCAAAAATAGATTGCACAGTATCTTCCTCATTTTTTTTTTTTGGAAAGCTGCTTTTGCCTGAGCCATTCTGCATCTCACCTCTGTTGTAAATCTACCATCTCACCTCTGTTGTACATCTACCATCTCACCTCTGTTGTACAGCACGGGCGTAATACTGACCACATTACCCCAAAAATCACGTGCTGAAGGTATGTAAAATGTATGGTCACTAACACCATATTCCCTATACGCCACTTGACGTGACTGACTAACATTACATTTACCCTATATACCTTAATGGTAATTGCTATAAGACTAACATTACATTTACCTATATACCTTAATAGTAATTGCTATAAGACTAACATTACATTTACCCTATATACCTAAATGGTAATTGCTATAAGACTAACATTACATTTACCCTATATACCTAAATGGTAATTGCTATAAGACTAACATTACATTTACCCTATATATCTCAATGGTAATTGCTATAAGACTAACATTACATTTACCCTATATATCTCAATGGTAATTGCTATAAGACTAACATTACATTTACCCTATATATCTCAATGGTAATTGCTATAAGACTAACATTACATTTACCCTATATATCTCAATGGTAATTGCTATAAGACTAACATTACATTTACCCTATATACCTTAATGGTAATTGCTATAAGACTAACATTACATTTACCCTATATACCTTAATGGTAATTGCTATAAGACTAACATTACATTTACCCTATATACCTTAATGGTAATTGCTATAAGACTAACATTACATTTACCCTATATACCTCAATGGTAATTGCTATAAGACTAACATTACATTTACCCTATATATCTCAATAGTAATTGCTATAAGACTAACATTACATTTACCCTATATATCTCAATGGTAATTGCTATAAGACTAACATTACATTTACCCTATATACCTCAATGGTAATTGCTATAAGACTAACATTACATTTACCCTATATATCTCAATAGTAATTGCTATAAGACTAACATTACATTTACCCTATATATCTCAATGGTAATTGCTATAAGACTAACATTACATTTACCCTATATATCTCAATAGTAATTGCTATAAGACTAACATTACATTTACCCTATATATCTCAATGGTAATTGCTATAAGACTAACATTACATTTACCCTATATACCTTAATGGTAATTACTATAAGACTAACATTACATTTACCCTATATATCTCAATGGTAATTGCTATAAGACTAACATTACATTTACCCTATATATCTCAATGGTAATTGCTATAAGACTAACATTACATTTACCCTATATATCTCAATGGTAATTGCTATAAGACTAACATTACATTTACCCTATATACCTCAATGGTAATTGCTATAAGACTAACATTACATTTACCCTATATATCTCAATAGTAATTGCTATAAGACTAACATTACATTTACCCTATATATGAACAATAACAAACCAAACATCTTGTGCAACAACAATTGTTAACTCTTTCCTCACGTTTCACCGCACAGTGCGTCACTTTCAATTTGATTAGTGTGAACGGTCATTAAGACATATTCTTTTTTACACGTCTTGTATCAACTTGGTATTGGTGAAATCTAATTCCTTGTTCAATTATCAACATTTCGTATATAATATTTTATATGTTTTAATAAATATATCAGCTTTCACCATTGCTAAGACATCCAACATTTCTATGCCAGCTAAACAGCAAATGATAAATAGCATCTTCATACCAACTTTATGCTATGAAAGTCAAACATGGATCCTTTCTAAATCACATTTAAGAAAGATCAATACATGTGAGATGCGATGCTTGAGAAAAGTAACAAACAACACAAGAAGAGATAGAATACCAAATGAAACCATAAGAAAAATGGTAGGAACAAAACCCTGCCAAGAATATATAGAACAACAACAACAACTTAAATGGTTTGGTCACCTGATCAGAATGAATCCTCACCAATCACCATCAAGGGCGTTCTTCTCGAGAATGCATTGGAAAAGACCAAGAGGAAGACCCAGAAGAAGATGGATAGATGCAGTGACAGAGACATGTAACAAGAAAGGAAAATCACTAATTCAGACAATTCGAGCAGCTCAAGAACGACAAATGATATAAACCACTACACCTTTTAGGTATCAGTGAAAAGAGAAAAGAAGATGGATAGATGCAGTGACAGAGACAAGAAACGACAAAGGAAAATCACTAATTCAGACAGTTCGAGCAGCTCAAGAACGACAAATGATATAAACCACGACACCTTTTAAGTATCAGTGAAAAGAGAAAAGAAGAAGAAATATAAATATATAGATTGAATCTTAAAGAATGAAAGGTTTTGTCCCTGAAATCTCTTCTGTTGCACTGATAACAAGATTCCTTACGGAAAGAGTTAGAAAAAGTTGAACAACTCGTCATATTCCAGTAATCTGGACATACAAATGATAATAATAGGTCTAATAATGTAATAGCTCCATTAAAATAATCATGAATAATTAAATAATCATGAATAATTAAATATTACGAGATTACAACTCTGGACCACCCATTTCAAATGTAAAACATTCCCTACTATTGGTAATGTCATGTTGTATCGTATTACAGTCATCCCTCGCTACTTCGCGGTTCATTTATCGCGGCCTCAGTACATCGCGGATTGTTCAAAAACTCAAAATTGAGGAATTATAATTTTAAAAAACCCATTATTTTATGTATGTTATTTATACTATTAATATGTTATTTACATGTTTGAAACTATTCTTTAATGTTCTAATGATAGCATATGCAATTATATGGTTTCATATACACTTATTGATATTATACATACACAAAAAATGTACGTATGTTAAAAATGAGAGGGTGACACTACTTCGCGGTATTTCACTTATCGCGGCCGGTTCTGGTCCCTATTAACCGCGATAACTGAGGGATTACTGTATATCGTTGATTTAACTTGTGATATGATACACTTTTTACTGCAAATAAAATTATTCTGCTATATTCTGTCGCTACACCGTATGAAGATGGCAACATACCAAAAGATATACTTTATGGATAACTAGCAAATGGCATTTAAATATTAATTTTTTATATTTGGGAACTTTGTTACCCTCAGACGGAAGTTGCACAAAAAGAGGTGAGATGCAGAATGGCTCAGGCAAAAGCAGCTTTCAAAAAAATGAGGAAGATACTATGCAATCCATTTTTGACAATAGAAACAAGAAAAAGAGTTCTTAAATGTTATGTAGAGCCAGTCTTAACATATGGATGTGAATCATGGACAATAGGACAACGGACAAGAAAAATCACTGGAGGCTGTAGAAATGTGGTTTTACAGAAGAATGTTGAGGTTACTGTGGACAGCTAAGAAGAGTAATGAAAATATTCTGAGAGAGGCCAAAGCAAAAAGAGAGCTAATTTCCAATACTAAGAAGAAACAATTTTCATTTTTTGACCATGTAATGAGAAGAGAACAACTGGAATATATTGTAACAACTGGAAAAATTGAGGGACGAAGAGATAGAGAGAAGCACAGAGAAAAAATACCAGACAGCTTAAGAGAATGACTTGGCAGAAGGTCAACAACAGAAATGATAAATAA
This sequence comes from Megaustenia siamemsis, assembly GCA_032433765.1. Lineage (NCBI taxonomy): Eukaryota > Metazoa > Mollusca > Gastropoda > Stylommatophora > Ariophantidae > Megaustenia > Megaustenia siamemsis. The sequence continues at coordinate 11,380,981 of JAVIAB010000025.1, forward strand.
CTGTCGAGATCGATAGTTGTGGAGAGACATGATCACCTACGCCAGCATGCCCGGTACTTGATGCTGATAAGCAAATGGCAAAAGAACAAGGGGGCGCCAAAAACTCCGATTTATAGACTTGTATAGACGTGACATGAAGAATTAGATTAACCATGTAGCCTGTAGAAACACACTCTAAAGCTTCAACTCGAGCAAGAAGCAGACAGATTCACAGAAAATGAGAAAACAGTGGAAGAAATGAAAAAAAAAATGTCCTATGGGCGCTGCAAAATCCATAGTCACCAATAACTTATGGATGCTACTAGTCATTTTGAAATTGAAATAACGTTTGATATGACTACATTAACAAGTACTCTACGTCAAACTAGGAAGCTCCAGATGTCTAATTTCGTGTTTGATAATTCTAACCAAACCAGTAAACAGTTTCCGGAACTCAAGAGTTAACGATAAAATTACATGTAATAAGGAAGTGGTTATCTCGATTTGTTTAAACCTCTGACCTCAGTATAAATGAAATCGAGTGCTTAATTCATTGTACAAAGAAGATAAAAAGGAGATCCAATGTTCAAGTTGAGTACGTGAAATCCGCTGTAAAGTATGTCAATGCCAGGGGATACATTTAAAGAATTAAAAATGTCATCACCATGAAACTATATTAACCGGGAACTTTCTAAAAGTACCCCAGAGATACACGCAGGCGTGTACGGAGTCCGTGCACTGTGCGATGGAGACAGAGATATGAGTACTGACATTGTTTAAGTGCCATAGATTTTAGAAGCAGTGATCTCTGCAATATGTGTTATTTTGGCACGAAAGGTTTCTGTTTTTGAGATTGTGGTTCTGCCATATGTGCCGCCTTCGACTCGGAAGGACAGTAGACACATTAGATGGATGGGTGGGTGTGGATGGATGGATGGATAGGTAGGCAGGCAGGCAGGCAGGCAGGCAGACAGATAGATAGATTGGATGGGATGGAAGGATGGGTGGATGGATGGATTAGACAGACAGACAGGAACTTTATTTTCTTCTCCGCTGCGGTATCGAGATGTGGAAACTTGGGGTTTGTGGGATGTTGAAGAGTTAACATTCTGTTTCCATGGCAAGTGCCGTTTTTATTTTTCTCTGTGGAGGGACTGGTTGCTCTCGACACCAGCCTCGAGACAGAGAGGTTGTGAGTTCAAATCCCGACTGCACCAGTTGGGATTTTTATTTCTGATTCCTCTCTGCTGGAACCATTCCTGGCCTCAGCAGCGAGGCCCGGCTTGAAGTGTCAGTTACTCATGGACGGGAAATGAAGGAGTTATCTGCCTGTGCGGCGAGGAACCCTGTGTACACGGCTGCCAGGGGAACATGGATTACGGCGGTTCCTAGTCTCTAGGTTCTGCCAGCGGTGAATGCTGGCGAACGCAACAAATAAGTTTCCTCTGTGGGGTGTGGGAACTGACATTTCACTTCTTGTTGTAGCCAATTACTGTAATTCCTGAAACCATAAATACACTGCACTATAACTAATGTTATGTTCTATATATAACAATCGGTCGACCACGATAAAGATGGACTGATGGAATAATAAAAACACTTGTAACAGCAAATGTTAACAGAAGAGCGAAAAAAGCAATCTCACATTGACGATGAAAGGCAAACGATAAAGGAAAGAAGAAGAGATTCAAGAATCTCAATAGAAGTGAGTAAGAGAGTTCATCGGTTCTATATAGAACCAATTCTGACCTATGGAAACGAATCATGAACAATATATTTTTAAAAATTAAAAGACAATTAGAGGCCACATTTATCAGAAGAATGTTGAAAGTTCCCCTGAACAGCTAAAAAAAATAAACGAGGTCATTCTCAAAGAGACCAACACAAAAAGGGAGCTCCTAAAAAAGAAACATCAGAAAGAAACAATCAACATTTTTCGGGCACATCATGAGAAGAGAGGAAAGCTGGAATACTTGGTTACAACTGGAAAAATACAGGGAGAGAGACAACGCGGACGACAAAGAGAGGAAATACTAGATAACTTGTGTCATGGCATGGAAAACAGTCAACATAATTTGATACGATGTACTGTAGATAAAAGATTGTGGAAGGACATGATCGCCTACGCCAACCAGTATGTCACAATATCGGTCCCCTGATGTACATCCGAATGATTAAATTCCTCAATATTTAATCACAACCGGAATACATTTTTAGAATGCCTACAGTAACAAGTCATTTAAAAAAAAAAAACAGCCCTACTTACATAGTTAGCCGCAAAGCGACGCCCATGTTTGATAACACAGGACTGAAGCCGACCCAAACAAATAAGCTTTGGTCAAGGTGTATGATTTGAAATGTACAACTTTGTCTAGAATATTATATGAAAAGTCTGATATGGATATCAGCGGAGAACTGGCCATATTGAGAAAGTCCCAGAGTGAGTCACGCTGCCCAACCTAGTTAGTGCCAGCCGATTTACCGCCGTGCGCCCGAATAGCTGTGCTCTCTGCCATAAGAAAATTCATACGCGTGGACATTTTAACTCTTAGGGTAACGCTCATAGCAAAATGTTATGTCTTCTGAACATTCAACTATATGGTGCAGAAACATTGATATTAGACAAGAAAACAGAACAGAGAATTGAAGCATTTGAAATATGGATGCATAGAGAATAGGTAGAATTGGATGGAAGGAAAAGAAAACAGACGATGAAGTCTTAAAACAGCTAAAAATGAAAAGAGAACTACTAAACACAATTCAAACAAGACAAATGAGGTTTTTGGGCCATGTTAAAAGACACAACAGCCTACTAAAAGTAATCCTGGAGGGGAAAATACAAGGTAAAAGAGGCAGAGGCAGACCAAGGCTAACATGGACGAGTAACATCAAAAGATGGACAAACCAGCCAATGACAACCTATTTTTCTAGTATCCACCTATATTCTAATTTCTATGCTTGTATCCCCTTCTCGATCAATGTGACTTCCAAGATAGATAAAGTGATCGATTTCTTCCACTGGTTTGTTTTCCATGTATATTTTATCGTCTGTTGGAATTAAGCTTTTCATGGCTTTAGTCTTTTCATGATTGATCTCAAGCCCAATTTTGCTGGCTGTTGATGATAGTTCATTGTGTTTGAACATATACATACAGATACTAGAAAAAGAGGAAAAGAAAACCAATCATACTCAGAGGTGCACAGATAGTGTTGATGCCATTTTTTTGTTTATTATCGAATGTGAGTAAGGTGGCCAGTATTACGCCAGCATCGTTGTTCTTTCCTAGAAAAAATCCAGTATGCATTATATCTAAGTAAAAAAAGTAAAGTACCCCCATCACGCCAAATTGCGAATAGGGAATATGGTGTTAGTGACCATAACTTTTACAGACCTTCGGCGCATGATTTTTAGGGTAATGTTGTCGGTATTACGCCCGTGCCGCTTTACTTTCCCAGAAAAAAAATCCGGTGCCCATTAAAAGCTGGGTGAATCGGAAGCCGTCGTTTGGAATCGGACCCTACCTCTTGTCCTTTGTAGTCCAGTTCAATAACCACTGCGCTATCGCGGCTCCCTATCCATTATATCTAATCCCCACTAAAACTTGAGATTGTGCAGGCCTATATATCGACGTAAAATGAGCGGCATGGTTCCAGGATGATGAGGCAGTGGCAAGCAAGAAGGTGGTTTAAAGACACCAAAGCGACACTGAACATGAGCAAAGAAGAAGTAAAAGATTTGGCTAGAGACAGTAATTCTTTTAGATCTGCTGCCATGAGTGCAACATTCTGTGAGAGATCTTGGTAGAAACAGAGATTCTTTCAGACCTGCTGTGATGAGTGCAGCTTTCTGTAAAGGACATATTACCCGACGACAATGATGAGATTCTAAGAGTTAACATCCAAATTTCTAATTCCATTTATTAAAAATTCGTAATCAAAACCCGTAAAATACTATACCATTTCATAAATTATTAACTCCTGATCAAAATATTTTCAAACACACATTATAATCCCCTGTTGTTTCTTTAATTTAATTTTAATCCTTGCACTATATTTTTGTGCGGACGGATATAAAAAAACCCCGCTATTTTTCCCTCCTTGTTTCTACTGTAAAAAGATCAAAATCTGCCGGCTCCAGCAGGCATCTGTTCCTTCCTCATCCCTGCAAGCTATTGACCAGCACTAGTCTCAGCCAAAATGCGTGAAATTGTCCATCTTCAAGCCGGACAGTGCGGAAACCAGATTGGCGCAAAGGTAAGATTATAGATGAATAATAAAGTGTTGGTTAATATTTGTTGTATGTTAGTTTGTGAGGGATTTAAATTACGGTTGTAGTGTGTGACGAGACGGGAGTTTGGGGCGCCAAGATTAGAATAAGACCGCCTAGATCAGACGAGAACAAAGCGAGGGTTGAAGTCTCCGGTGCTTGAATATTTTTGTCGACAGAAGTGAAATTGAACACCACTCTCCCCCGCAGAAAAAAAAATGAAATTGAAATAAATATAATTAATTACATAATAAGTTTATTTTATTCGAGATGTTATCTTATAAGCAAATTAAAGAATTTCTAGTAAATTAACACTTAAAATAATCATCACAGTCTGAGTCAACAAGTTATTAAAAATGACTTGTCTGTGTCTGACTCATTTTCAAAATTCTGTCATCAGTAAAAATCAATCAAATAATCGATCAATATTGTGTGTCAATAAATCAATTAATAATTCAGATAAAATTATGAACAATGTTGTTGGAGTTATTTTGAATAAATAGTAAATGTAAATAAGTAAATGTAAATGTAATTGTATCATAATATATAATACATAACTAATAATTAATTATTATAATAAATAAAATGCGTAAACCGTAATGGTAATGACGGTAATGCGTTTGTTTTGAGAAAAGTGTTATTTAATCTTATTTTTAAGCAAATCTTCTTCTTCTTCTTTTCTCTTCTCACTGATACCTAAAAGGTGTCGTGGTTTATATCATTTGTCGTTCTTGAGCTGCTCGAACTGTCTGAATTAGTGATTTTCCTTTGTTGTTACATGTCTCTATCACTCACACTGCATCTATCCATCTTCTTCTTTTCTCTTTCTCACTGATACCTAAAAGGTGTCGTGGTTTATATCATTTGTCGTTCTTGAGCTGCTCGAACTGTCTGAATTAGTGATTTTCCTTTGTTGTTACATGTCTCTATCACTCACACTGCATCTATCCATCTTCTTCTTTTCTCTTTCTCACTGATACCTAAAAGGTGTCGTGGTTTATATCATTTGTCGTTCTTGAGCTGCTCGAACTGTCTGAATTAGTGATTTTCCTTTGTTGTTACATGTCTCTATCACTGCATCTATCCATCTTCTTCTTTTCTCTTTTCACTGATACCTAAAAGGTGTCGTGGTTTATATCATTTGTCGTTCTTGAGCTGCTCGAGCTGTCTGAATTAGTGATTTTCCTTTGTTGTTACATGTCTCTGTCACTGCATCTATCCATCTTCTTCTTTTCTCTTTCTCACTGATACCTAAAAGGTGTCGTGGTTTATATCATTTGTCGTTCTTGAGCTGCTTGAACTGTCTGAATTAGTTAATTAGTGATTTTCCTTTGTTGTTACATGTCTCTGTCACTGCATCTATCCATCTTCTTTTCTCTTTTCACTGATACCTAAAAGGTGTCGTGGTTTATATCATTTGTCGTTCTTGAGCTGCTCGAACTGTCTGAATTAGTGATTTTCCTTTGTTGTTACATGTCTCTGTCACTGCATCTATCCATCTTCTTCTTTTCTCTTTTCACTGATACCTAAAAGGTGTCGTGGTTTATATCATTTGTCGTTCTTGAGCTGCTCGATCTGTCTGAATTAGTGATTTTCCTTTGTTGTTACATGTCTCTATCACTGCATCTATCCATCATCTTCTTTTCTCTTTTCACTGATACCTAAAAGGTGTCGTGGTTTATATCATTTGTCGTTCTTGTGCTGCTCGATCTGTCTGAATTAGTGATTTTCCTTTGTTGTTACATGTCTCTGTCACTGCATCTATCCATCTTCCTCTTTTCTCTTTTCACTGATACCTAAAAGGTGTCGTGGTTTATTATAATATCATTTGTCGTTCTTGAGCTGCTCGAACTGTCTGAATTAGTGATTTTCCTTTGTTGTTACATGTCTCTGTCACTGCATCTATCCATCATCTTCTTTTCTCTTTCTCACTGATACCTAAAAGGTGTCGTGGTTTATATCATTTGTCATTCTTGAGTTGCTCGAACTGTCTGAATTAGTGATTTTCCTTTGTTGTTACATGTCTCTATCACTGCATCTATCCATCTTCTTCTGGGTCTTCCTCTTGGTCTTTTTCCATGCATTCTCGAGAAGTACGCCCTTGATGGTGATTGGGGAGGATTCATTCTGACCAGGTGGCCAAACCATTTAAGTTGTTGTTGTTCTATATATTCTTGGCAGGGTTTTGTTCCTACCATTTTTCTTATGGTTTCATTTGGTATTCTATCTCTTCTTGTGTTGTTTGTTACTTTTCTCAAGCATCGCATCTCACATGTATTGATCTTTCTTAAATGTGATTTAGAAAAGGTCGATGTTTGACTTTCATAGCACAAAGTTGGTATGAAAATGCAATTTATCATTTGTTGTTTAGCTGGCATAGAAATGTTTGGATGTCTTAGCAATGGTGAAAGTTATTTAAGCAAATACAAATATTTATTTTGTACTTTCTAAACTTTTTTGACCTAAATTAAATGTGTTTTCATAAGTATCTTAAATAAAATAAATAAATCTACAATAGTAATTTAAAAATCTGTCTTCTTCTTCTTCTACCTTTCAGCTCCCTTTGGAGCATAGCATAGGTCTTCAACAACTTTCCAAGTCGTTCTGTTTCTTGCCATTCTTTTAAGATCATTCCATATCTTCCCCATCATCTTCATCTCTGCTTCTATCTGTCTTCTCCAAGAATTCTTTGTCATCCTCTTTGTCTTTTCCCCTGTGGATTCCAAAAAAGGGCCTTTTGTGTAATACTCTCAGTTGGCTTCGCTGTATCTCTTTATCCACTGGTATTTGACTGGTGCATTTCAATAATTCTATGTTAGTGAACTTGTCCTGCCATTTCCATCCTTTTATTCTTTGTAAGCATCTATTAATGAAAGTCTTTTTCTTCATGATTGTAAGTCTTGTTGTTCTCCTTAACTTACTGACTTAACATTGGAGTTGAATATTTTTATTTTTGTATTTAATTAATTTCTTTGGACTTCCATAAGTTTCCCAGTGTAACAAAAGCTCCTCTTGCTTTTGACATCCATATTTTGATATCCATATTTTGATATCATTTAAAGTCTGTCAAGTAGTGTGTACTGTAACAATAAACAGCTGAAGTACTTCATCACATGTATGTAATAAGACTATTAATAAAATAATTATAACATTTTAACCTCCCCTAGTTACCGGGGCCTCATTATGTGGGATATAAAAGGAGGTTGATCGATGGCTTGACAAGCTGTCATTGTAAAAAGCATTGTTATGGAAACAACCTTATATTTTAGAAGCAGTGATCTCTGCAATATGTGTCATTTTGGCACGCAAGGTTTCTGTTTTTGAGGTTGTAGTTCTGCCCTATATGCCGTCTTCGGCTCGAAAGGACAATAGATAGATAGGTAGAACCTACAATGAAATGGATTATTTTTATGATTTCATTTTCATTCCAGATTTAGATTACATTCCAACTGTGTCAATCCTCCCTTGTTCTTAATAAAGAATAATGTTATATTTATACAATTAATAATTAATCCCCAGTTGGGATTTTTATTTGTGATTTCTCTCTGCGGCAACCACCCCTGGTCTCAGCAGCGAGGCCCGGCTTGAAATGTCAATTATTCATCGACGGAAAAAATATGAGTACCCCTGAAGACGGAGTTATCTGCCTGTGCGGCGAGGGACCCCTGTGCACACAGCTGCCGGGGAAAAAGGGATTAACATGCAAAATTCAGTTCCTAGTCTCTAGGGACTTTGTCAGAGGTCAAAGCTGGCAAACGAAAAAAAAAAAAAAATCAGTCTTATTATATGGTCGTGAAATAATGGAGAACAACAAAAATGAGAAATCATGAAGATACAGACCATCATAAGTGGATGCTTGCACTGAAGAAAAGGATGGAAATGGCAGGGCTAAATCACTAAAGTAGAATAATGGAAAGTACAAGTCAAGTACCAGTGATCAAAGAGATACAATGAAGATAATGGCACTGGATAGGACACACTGTTGAAGCCAACTGATGAGTATTACATTACAAGACAGTCAATATTGTGGAAAGGCGGCAGGGACCAGTGAGGCTCTGCCTGAAAAGTCTTCCAGTTGTTGTTGCAAGTTCCTCATATTCCAAGTCTGGCTTGCTACTGAGTTTAATTTTCTGTGCACACCGTGAGCTGTGTTTTTAAACCGGATCGTATTTCGACATTCCAATTGCCTGCGATGAATAATGATATCGTATGATGGACAGTTTAGCTGCATTCACTTTCGGTGCAGTTTGCTGTGGCTGCTATGATGGGGACTGCAGCTGCCTTTCCTTGTTTTAATCCTTCAATGAGATGAGTTTTAATTCAGATGATTCCACTGGCACGGGCAGTTAAGCAAGTATGGATTTTAGTTCGTTTGCAGTTTGGGCCTTTGATTAACCGTAACCAAAAGTTTTCAGTCCTCTAGAGAGGAAACAAATAGGAGGACCAAAATATACACACTTTGGGAAGACGTGTGAAGACATGGTGCGATCTTAAAAGAATATAGACACAGAGAGAGAGAGAGATCGACCTGCACCACAGTGACCTGATAATTTAACGACATGCTATTTCTCGCTGGCAGTCAGGCAATATTCTGCGATCCAGAAATACTTCCTCCTAATTAATTAACTACGCTGTGTTTAAGTTGCTAAAGATTTTGTTGTTCTATTAAACATGCTCACACACACAATCTATTAAACATGCTCACACACACAATCTATTAAACATGCTCACACACACAATCTATTAAACATGCTCACACACACAATCTATTAAACATGCTCTCACACACAATCTATTAAACATGCTCACACACACAATCTATTAAACATGCTCATGCACACAATCTATTAAACATGCTCACGCACACAATCTATTAAACATGCTCACGCACACAATCTATTAAACATGCTCACGCACACAATCTATTAAACATGCTCACGCACACAATCTATTAAACATGCTCACACACACAATCTATTAAACATGCTCATGCTCACAATCTATTAAACATGCTCATGCACACAACAAAATTGTTGATTCATCGTTAATGGGAACACAATGACCTTAAATCCATGCATTTTCTGTTGTTGACTCATTGACTAGTAGTGGTGGAATTACTGTAAACATGTTCTGCTTTTTCTGTTGGTCAAATTATTTATTAATTATGGCAGCTGATGTGCCATCTACTGCTATTATAATTATACTGTTCTGTTACGTTGGAATATATTGTAACAACTGGGAAAATTGAGGGGCGAAGAGATAGAGGGAAGCAAAGAGAAAAGATAACAGACAGCTTAAGAGAATGGCTTGGCAGAAAGTCAACAACAGAGATGATAAATAACTCGATTGAAAGTTGTGGAGAGACATGATTAACCAAAGCTAGCAAGCCCAGTACTTGATGATGGTTATAGAAGGCCCAGGTATCACTGCAAACGAATTAAAATCCATAATTTCTCAACCGCCCGTGCCAGTGAAATCATCCAAATTACTAACTCATCTCTCAAAGAAAGGGAGCTGTAGTCCCCATCATAGCAGTCTCAGCATACGCCAAAAGACATAAGACGAAACCGCACAGAAAGTGAACACAGCCAACTATTACTTGTCATACAATATCATCATTCATCGTAAACAATTGGAATGTGATGATGATGTTACAACCTTACTTTGGATGCTTTATTTTGTTTTGTATTTAGAAAGTTTTGATCTCAGACAAAAAGGGATATCTTTCACAGCTGTTTGTTTTCATCTAGTATTTTAGTTCTCATCTTTGCAATCTGGCAGTCTTTTATGGGTGATGTCCTGTGTCTAGTACATTCTATTCATTCTTTAAATATTTTGTGGAAGTGGTTTCAATTTTACACCAGGCACAACACGTAAATATTTTTAGCAAACGTAAACTTTTATGTATGAACGATTTTTTTTAAAAAGTAGTTTATGTACCTTTCGGGCCGTAGTTGGCCCATAGGGCATACACACAGATACTCTTTCCCTGTTTGAAATTTTCTTTCTAGCAGTCTTATTTCTTTGCAAAGATCTTTTATCAAATTTCTCCCCATTTGTCTCTTCTGTGCAAGCATTTCAATCTCATTGAAGGAGCAGAGTGTAAAGTAGTTAATGCTCATAATACAAAGATTGAATATAGGTAAATATGAGAGTTTCAGCAGATGTAATGTGCAGTTTTTAACAACAAAAGTTTATACATTTTCAAATACAACTTTTTATAATCACTTGAAATATGCAATGGAAGCAAGATGTGCATTTTATCTTCCTGGAAAGATGCAAATTATTTAATCAACTAAACTATCAATGTCAAACAACTGTGCTTTCCTTCTACGGCAGGACAAAATCACTAACGTAGAATTATGGGGAAGTACCAGTCAAATCTTGGTCTACGCCCTATGGGTTGGCAATGGCTCGAAAGGTCGATAGATAGATAGACCAGTCAAATACCAGTGGATAAAGAGATACATCGATGGTGCTGGATAGGACACACACTGCGGAAACCAATTCACAGTATTACACAACAGGCCCTTTTTTGGAATCCCCATGGAAAAAGATAAAGAGGAAGACCAAAATATTCTTGGAGAAGAGGATTGAAGCAGAGATGAGGATGATGGGGAAGACATGAGACGATCTTAAAAGAATGGCAAGAAACAGAATGACTTGGTAAGTGTTAGTTGAAGACCTATGCTGAAAGGCAGATGAAGGAGATGGTCACTGGTGCTCTGACTTTATGTCTCAGAAGAACTTTTTCATTCTCAGGCTGATTTGCTAGGGGTTTGTACCATGTGTAGATTGGTCCAGACACATTCTGGTCTGTAATTTGTGATTTTGAATTTTTGTTTGTTCTGGTTTTTAATGAGCTTAATTAATTTGTTAATTTTTCTTTGTTCCTGAATTAATTTGTTAATTTTTCTTTGTTCCTGAATTAATTTGTTAATTTTTCTTTGTTCCTGAATTAATTTGTTAATTTTTCTTTGTTCCTGAATTAATTTGTTAATTTTTCTTTGTTCCTGAATTAATTTGTTAATTTTTCTTTGTTCCTGAATTAATTTGTTAATTTTTCTTTGTTCCTGAATTAATTTGTTAATTTTTCTTTGTTCCTGAATTAATTTGTTAATTTTTCTTTGTTCCATGTAGTTCTGGGAGGTGATCTCAGACGAACATGGCATTGACCCAACCGGGACATACCATGGAGACTCCGACCTTCAACTTGAGCGCATCAATGTCTATTACAATGAGGCTTCAGGTAAGCTTGATTTATTATTAGTTCGTTCTTTAATTTCTGAATGTCTTGTACCTATTAACAGCTGGAGCATGTTTGCGTTGTGATGCAAGAAAAGTATTACCAGAGTATAACTTTAATGTACAATTTCTTCATTGGCTGTTATTGTATGTCATATGTTTTATATTTTGTTGTTCAGTGCATCTCTCTTCAGCACTCATTTCTTTGGGACTGCTTCCCTGGCCTTGGCTTTGGCTACATGTTTCCTGCATGGCAGAAATTTCTTCCGGGAGAGCGAGAGCCATCTTTGTAAATGGCTGTTTGTTGGTATTTGAGTGTTCTTGGTGAATTTTATCAGCTCTGAAAATACGACTAAAGTATAAATCTGATATTTAAAGCAAAAATCCATAAAAGACTTAACATATTTATATTATTGGAGGTTAAATTATTATTTTATACCAGAAACGGTCAAATTTTAAAATATTTATTTGCTGCTGGGAGCTACTGAGTTTAGTGCTCTATGCACACCGTGAGCTGTGCTTTTCATCCGGATGGTGTTTCTATATTCAGATTGCTTACGATGAATGATGATATTGTATGATGGACAGTTCACTTTAGGTGGTGATACGTCTTATGTCTTTTGACTTGTGCTGTGTTTGCTATTATGTGGACTGCAGCTGCCATTCTGTTTTTTGGATGTTCAATGAGATGTTAATTCGGATGATTCCACTGACATGGGTGGTTGAGCAATTATGGATTTTCATTCGTTTGCGGTGATAACAGAGCCTTCAAATAACTATAACTTTCATTCACACATGTAGCAATGTTATTGTGCTTAGAAACTAATATACCGCTGTTGATTGAAGCAAGCAGCAATGTGTAAAGTCTAATTATTCTTGGAGGTGCTGAACATCTCATGTCACTGCTATAAAAAAACTTGCTTTAGGATAAACTTTTCCCTGCGGATGGTTGCTTGCTTGCTTGCGTTCGCCCGATGACTAAAGTATTCTAGAGTATTCGTAGACTAGAATTCCTCTTCGTCATCCGTCCTTAAAAGGACGTTAAGTGGGCGTGTCTGCGTTGTGTTGTGGTTTGCAGTATAACTGTTATATTTGGCCCTTTCAGCCCAACACATCCGACTTCAGCACGCCTGCGGATGGTTAGTTATATCTCAGATTAGTGCTGATCTATCGCTGAAATATGTCTTAATTGTGGAGGAAAATTACGGGCACTAATACCATATTTCTCATACGTAATAAGATGAAAGCACTTTATTCTAAACAAGGCTGGTCGTATTGTGATGAATCAAATCAGTGCCCTAAAATATAGGGTGTTTATAAAGTCTCACTACACTTGGTATCTAGGTCAATTTGAAAAAAATGTTTATGACGTCATCACAATATGTGCTCAATGGTAAGTTCACTTGTTGCGACAGTTTTCTTAATGACTTGTCTGGACTTTTAAGGATTCTGTCTTGGATATCTAAACATATTTCATCATTCACAGCAGGCCTACCAGATCGTGGAGCATCTTCCACATTTCCAGTAGCAATAAACTTATTCAACAAATTTCATTGACAGTGGGAGCACATATTGTGATGACGTCATAAACATTTTTTTTTCAAATTGACCTAGATACCAAGTGTAGTGAGACTTTATAAACACCCTGTAGAATAAATCCAAATTACCCTCCCTTGTACAGTCACTGGAACACATGCATTTATATGAATGTCCGAACTTGAAAGAAAGGGGGGGATAAAATACAGAAATGAGATCTGCTCCCTCCGCAAGCCATATGGTGTATTAGGCCTAGTGTGGTTGCTGCAAAGAGAAATCACAACTTCTCTGTCTCGAGACTAATGATCTCCTGCTACTCATTTAAGGCTAGGTGAACCTGGAAGCTGTCTGTCAGGACTGAACCTGACCTCTTCCTTAGTATGGTCCAGTTCAGTAACTAATGAGATATTGCGGGGCTGCCGCTCTCCCCGAACAAACCAAAAAAAATGCTACTGGGGTGCACCCTTAAATACACATTGTTTTATGGCTGTGACTTGGTCATAGGCTAGCGTATACAACATAAATAGGAGTGGGAAGCAAGAGCAGACCATTGTTGTAAGTCCCTAGTATAGTGATGTCCCGCTGCAACATAAGCTAGATACAAAAATACATTTATTTTACATTATTGCTTTCTTTCATTCTTAGGTGGCAAATATGTTCCTCGTGCTGTCCTTGTTGACCTTGAACCTGGTACCATGGACAGTGTTCGGTCAGGACCATTTGGCCAGATTTTCCGTCCAGACAACTTTGTGTTTGGCCAATCAGGTGCCGGAAACAACTGGGCCAAAGGTCATTATACAGAGGGAGCTGAGCTTGTAGATTCTGTGATGGATGTCGTGAGGAAGGAATCGGAGAACTGTGACTGCTTGCAGGTATGTCGTTACTTTGATTATGTTGACTTTTTACAATTATGTATTAAACAGATAGGCACTAGTTGTTCTTAGAAGAAACTTGCCAGAAGGTAAAGAAACGAAGTTTAAGAATTCAGAAATAGACTAGTATGTTCTTGCATTTAGTTTGACGAAACATTGTTTCACAACAATATGTCTACCATCATCCAGTTTGACGGTAGATCTTCCCAGCCCTTTGAGATGAACTGTGGAGTCAAACATGGATGTGTGCTTGCCCCTACTATACTCGGCATGTTTTTCTCTGCTCTTCTACACAATGGGAGCCGCGATAGCTCAGTGGTCAGTGAACTGTGGAGTCAAACAAGGATGTGTCCTTGCTCCTACTATACTCGGCATGTTTTTCGCTGCTCTTCTACACAATGGGAGCCGCGATAGCTCAGAGGTCAGTGAACTGTGCAGTCAAACAAGGATGTGTCCTTGCCCCTACTATATTCGGTGAGACCCTAATCAAGGAGCTTCTATTCACTGATGATGCAGCACTGGTTGCTCATGATGAATCCGTCCTGCAGTCAATGATCGACAATCTTGCTACTCCGTGTGATTTATTCTCCCTATCAATAAGTATCCAGAAGACTGTGGTGCTTCAACACAAGGTGTAGCCAGCCCCGCAGCTATTTCATTAAATAACATACCCCATGAACCTGTGAGAAAGTTAACCTATCTCGGTTCTATGGTCACAACCAATATCTCCCTTGAAGAAGAAATAAATTCCCGATTTGAAAAGACAGATTCCACATTTGGTTAACTTAAAGATAGAGCATGGGCTAACACCAATGTAACATTCAGGACTAAGATTCACATTTACCAAAGTTGTGTGCTTAGTACACTTTTATACGGATCAGAAACTTGGACTTCCTAAGCATGGAAAGAGAAAAGGTATTATATATATATATAGCTTGCTGTGCTGAGTTTCACGTCTGTTGAGAAGTTTCGTGTCCAACTGTCTAATAAATGTATGGTCACAGCAATCTCAGTATAAATGTTCTGAAATGTTTATAATCGCATTAACCGTTGAGTTTTACAAAAAAAAATTAAAATAAATAGGTCCCAGAAAGACAGCATAAAAACCTTTGGACTAAACCTTAGTACCATTTTTTAAAAAAATCCTCCAATCTGTCTTTCTGCAGCCCTCCTTTACAAACCATTCTGTACTCATTTTCGTGTTCCACAATTCTGTTCCGCCTTCTTCTTTTCACTTTCTCTTATAGATCTTTATGACTGATGTTTCTGAATTTTTGGGGGGAAATTGAGTAATACAATACTTAACTCCTTCCTTTCTGTCTTTGTAACTCTCAGTACGCCTCTGATGTGCTTCTACCAAGTGGCAGAGGAGCCTGCATGCCCATATTCCCAAGAGCTGTTCTAGAAGTAACAATGCTACCAAGGGATCACCCTAACTAGATAGGTCAGAACACTCTTCTCCACCTCTTGGTGCCTTTAGTCTGGCCAAGTGAGCAGGGATCAAAGCAGGGCAGCTTGATAATTAAAAAATGTGGTGCTTGTATTCGCCCAATAAAGGCATATACCTCTTGTGTCATCTGCCCTTAAAAGGATGTTAATGGGCGTGTCTGTGTTGTGTTGTGGTTTACAGTATAACTGGTTTTTGGCCCAACACATCCAACTTCAGTACATTTTTGAGTACCGGGTTGTCTTCCTTCCCTCTTCGATCCCTACTCGTTTGGCCAGACTAGACAGGCTAGTCTTTTACTGGAGGCACCACGGAGAGGTGGAGAAGAGTCTGGATAGTTCTAGTTCCCCAATCTACACTCCCCTACAGTTCCCCAAATCACAGGCCATCAGCTATGGGTCGCTGACAACTTCAAACTCTGCTGCTGTGAAGCGTGCCTTCGCCTCTAATGCTGTGCTGAAGTCAGCAGTGTGTGTCAGCGGCCACATCGCAGGCAGGGGAAAAAAATTAGGACTCATATGTACATGTACCATGTGACCAGCTCATCTAATGTCATGATGTTGTTCCTATGTCATTATAAAACAGGACAGGGTCAAGTTCGCTTGATCAAAAGACTTTAATGCCGAAATCAAAGAAACATCTAATCTTTAGAGTAACATTCTGTGGGAGATCAGGCTAGAGACAGGTCATTTCCAACCTACTGTGATGATTTCAACGTTCTGTGGGAGATTAGGCTAGTGACAGATCATTTCTGACCTGCTGTGGTGATTGCAACATTCTGTGAGTGATTAGGCTAGTGACAGATCATTTCTGACCTGCTGTGGTGATTGCAACATTCTGTTGGAGATTAGGCTAGTGACAGATCATTTCCAACCTACTGTGATGATTGCAACGTTCTGTGGGTGATTAGGCTAGTGACAGATCATTTCTGACCTGCTGTGGTGATTGCAACATTCTGTGAAAGGACATACCACCTGATGATGAACAGAATTTAGTTTCTTTTGGTAGAGTTTTGTTTTGTCTGTTTCCCAGGGTTTCCAATTAACCCACTCTCTTGGAGGCGGCACTGGCTCTGGAATGGGAACACTTCTGATCAGCAAAATGAGGGAGGAGTATCCTGATAGGATCATGAATACTTTTTCTGTTGTCCCTTCACCAAAGGTAAGTGCCCTACTTACACAATTATGTCTGGTTTATATGTAGTTTATGGGTAACAGACATTCTAGTAAATTATCTGTGAAATATCTGATGAATTAGAAGTCTAATTGATGTGATTAAATTTATGAGAAAAATTTATATGATTATCGAGTGAGCAAAGAGAAATCTAAAAAAATAGAGACATTGATGTAAAGAAGCGCTGTACTTATTTTAAAAATAAACAATTAATGGGGGCTTTTGTGTTTTGCTAATTAGTCTTTGTTTCTGGTTAGATCCAAAATGGAGGAATTATTTTTCTCCGGCTTGGTATAGAACTGTTGATCAGAGGTTTAACAAGCCGCTATTGTAAAAACAATTTTGTTAATCAAACGTAGACCTGATACAAAAGACAATGGTCATATGTTATACATGTGATGAGAGGAAATAATAACTGAATAGCAAAGCAAGCCCTCATGTGGGGAAACAGCAGGTAAGAGGAAAAGAGGAAGACACTGAGAAGAACATTGATGAGAGAGGCAAGAGCAGCAGGCATTGGCTCCCTCAATGAGATAGAGCTGCTTGCACAGAACAGAGACAAATGGCGAGATTTGATAAAGGATATTTACAAGGATTGAAAACTGCTAGAATAAAAATTTAGATAAGAGAAGGTGTATCTTGGTCTACGCCCTATGGGCCAGCTACGGCTCGAAAGGTCAATAGAATAGAATTAGTCTTGTCCTCAAAGTTAAAGTAACAACATTTATGTTATGGGAAGCCATCTGAGAATTTTGTCTTTTATTGTTTTGTTTCTAGGTATCTGACACAGTTGTGGAACCATACAATGCCACGTTGTCTGTGCATCAGTTGGTTGAGAACACGGATGAGACCTACTGTATCGACAATGAAGCCCTTTATGACATCTGCTTCCGCACTCTCAAACTGACCACTCCTACCTACGGTGACCTCAACCATCTGGTCAGTGCAACCATGTCTGGTGTGACCACATGCCTCAGATTCCCCGGTCAGCTAAACGCAGATTTAAGGAAGCTCGCCGTCAACATGGTTCCCTTCCCTCGTTTGCACTTCTTTATGCCTGGCTTTGCTCCCTTGACCTCACGAGGCTCTCAGCAATACAGAGCCTTGACAGTTCCTGAGCTCACTCAACAAATGTTTGATGCTAAAAACATGATGGCCGCCTGCGATCCTCGTCACGGTCGGTATCTGACCGTGGCCGCCATCTTCAGAGGCCGCATGTCAATGAAAGAGGTCGACGAGCAAATGCTGAATGTCCAGAACAAAAACTCCTCCTACTTTGTGGAGTGGATCCCCAACAACGTGAAGACCGCTGTCTGCGACATTCCACCACGCGGCCTCAAGATGTCTGCAACCTTCATCGGCAACAGCACCGCCATCCAGGAGCTCTTCAAGCGAATCTCCGAGCAGTTCACGGCTATGTTCCGCCGCAAGGCTTTCCTTCACTGGTACACCGGGGAGGGCATGGACGAGATGGAGTTCACCGAGGCGGAGTCCAACATGAACGACCTGGTCTCTGAGTATCAGCAGTACCAGGATGCAACTGCTGAGGATGAGGGGGAGTTTGATGAGGAAGAGGCTGAGGCTGAAGGTGCTGATTTCTCCTAAAACAGGGATATAGTTCAGCTACCCAGCATGCACAACACCGGAAAAATCATTAAAATACTTTCAACAGCATTTTTAAAAATTGCATTTAGCTGTCTTTTTTTTTTCTTTCTTTTTTTTCCAAGAATAGAATCAAGAGGTTTCATTTAATTGCAACAAAAGTTTGATTAATGGTGTAAGAAAGTTTCATTGAACTGCATCATAATTTTAATTTTTTTTCGGTGTATACGATGGTAACAGTCTTATCCGTATTTGTTTGATTGCTTCATTATTTTGTTGTATTATTGTTTTAAATTAACTGTCATTGATTTCACAAACCTATGCATCATTTGTTACTAGGGCATCAATTTTTCTATTGAACTTTCAACCGACATCAAGATTCATCCAGGTATTATTTAAATTCTGTGTGATTGTCCATCATTTTTAAGTCATAACTTTGTACTAATCAATGAAATGTTTCAGTCATTTGGGATGTTTTATCCTGTCGGGTATTCACCAATAGATTTTGTTTGTTGTAAGTTATTTAAAACTTGAATCTGTGAGCTAGAATTTGTCCTAGGCTCATTTGATTTGACGACCAATATTTGGCTAACCAACCATTTTATTTGATTCGCTAATTTCTGGTCATTGAGATCATTATTTTTCATCCAATTCTTTTTACGTCCAACAATCATTGGTTTATGAAACATTTGTAAATGTTACTATTCAATGACAGCTTGTATTTGACCAAAATGTCATCAATACTCATCTATTGTGGTGCAGCATGGAGATCCAGCAATGAACTTGCTACACATTGCAGATACTTTTGTATCTTTTGCTTGCCTTTTCTACAGCATTTATTGTCAGTACATATTTCTAGTCGTGTTTTTTTACACTTTTTTTTTTTGGTCATTTCTGTAAAATTCTTCACTAATTTTCACTTTAACAATAAATTTTTAGTGCTGTTTGTCAGTTTTGTAGTCTTTTTTTAAAAATATTTTAAAAATATATTTTTTTAAGTTTTAAAAATTGTTTTAATGTTCCGTTTGGCTTGATTTAGCTAGACTTAGATCATAGAATTTTATGTTCATCAGTACCTATTCTGTTCAGGGATCAGCAACTCTACAGTCAGGAATTCCCCATTACTGCTCCACTCATGTCACAGCTCCTGCCAAAGCACGTTGGCAAATTTTGTTGACAAAGTCGACTTCCATGCAACCCTGAGTGGCACCGATGATTCAGATCATCACTTCCTAATTACCAATAATGCCTTGGCGAGCTTGAGGATGGTCAATCAATGCTCTCCGAGATGTGGGAAACGCCACAGGACTTTGACAACCATGAGTTCACGTCACTCCTTCGGATGAAAATTATGGGAGTTAAGATGGGCAAGGAAACGAGAATCTTAGTGGCCGAATAAAACGACTTATCAGCCAATCAGAACTGGAGTCGCCAGTCGCTGCTTAGTTGCAGGACTTGCTGAGGAGGGGATCTGAACACCCATGAACATGTTCGGAGTGCAATGATGATGACTCGCAAATAACTAACTATAGAATGTCATAAGTTAACATTTTTTAAATAATTTAACATGAATGTATATATATTTTTTTTTTGGCCAGCTTTGACCTCTGATGAAGTCCCTAGAGACTAGGACCTGCATTTTGCGCGTTAATGTTTTTCCCTGGTAGCCATGTACACAGAGGTCCCTCGCCACACAGGCAGATAACTCCGTCTTCGGAGGTACTCATATTTTTTTCCATCTATGAGTAATTGATGTTTCAAGCCTGGCCTCGCTGCTCAGACCAGGGTGGTTGCTGCAGAGAGAAATCATTAATAAAAATCCCAACTGGTGCCGCCGGGATTTGAACCCACAACCTCTCTGTCTCGAGGCCGGCGTCTTACCTCAACACAAACCAGTCCCCCAAAATTATTTTGAACAGCTTTTGTTTCAATCGTAACTCTGTAGATATGACATAAGACTGAACATAAACACTGCAGCCTGGGAAGAAATAGCTGCAGACCGCAATCTTTGGTAACACACTCTAAAGGTTCACCTCAAGCAAGAAGCAGACAGATTCATAGAAAAAGAGAATACACTGTGAATGAAAAGAAAAAAAATAACATTTCTAAGGTCGCTGCAAAATCCATAGTCAACTATGACTGACGGAGGCTACTATTATAAACTCCATAGTCAACTATGACTGACGGAGGCTACTATTATAAACTCCATCGTCAACTATGACTGACGGAGGCTACTACTATCAAATCCACTGTAAACTATGACTGACGGAGGCTACTGCTAACAAATCCACTGTCAACTATGACTGACGGAGGCTACTGCTAACAAATCCACTGTCAACAATGACTGACGGAGGCTACTACTATAAATTCCATGGTCAACTATGACTGACGGAGGCTACTACTGTAAATTCCATGATCAACTATGACTGACGGAGGCTACTGCTAACAAATCCACTGTCAACTATGACTGACAGAGGCCCCTACTAACAAATCCACTGTCAACTATGGCTGACGGAGGCTACTACTAACAAATCCACTGTCAACTATGGCTGACGGAGGCTACTGCTAACAAATCCATGGTCAACTATGAATGATATGCTACTCGTAGTCACAACATATGCACCGCTGTCTTTGACTATTCTGCCTGCCGAGCGTGCTGTAAATGCCCATGCACTCCTGTGGTGTTGTATATTATTACACAACCATCAGTATAGATGACTGCATCTTCCTCTTCAGTGCAACATGTGTATTTATCCTCACTCGATAAGTATATGTGTATTTGTTCAGGTGAGTCTCATGAGAAATGTCACAAAACAACGAATTTTGACATTTTCACAATAAATTGCAACGAAATTTCAGATATATAGAACCAATTCTGACCTATGGAAGCGAATCATGAACAGTAGACAAACAAATGAAAAGACGATTAGAGGCCACAGAGATGGGATTTCTCAGAAGAATGTTGAAAGTTCCCAGGACAGCTAAAAAGACCAATGAGGAAGTTCTCAAAGAGGCCAACACAAAAAGACAGCTCCTAAAAAACATCAGAAAGAAACAATCAACATTTATTGGGCACATCTTCAGAAGAGGAAAGTTGGAATACTTGGTTACAACTGGCAAAATAAAAGGAAAGAGAGATCGCGGATGACAAAGAGAGAAAATACTGGATAGCTTGGTGTCATAGCATGGAAAACAGTCAACAACAGAAATGATACGATGCACTGTAGATAGAAGATTGTGGAGGGACATGATCGCCTACACCAACCGGTATGGCACATGATGATGAATTTCAGATATGCTGATGACACGGTCCTCCTCTCAAACAGTAAAAAAAAAAAAAAAAAGTAAAGTACCACCGTCACGCTAAGTGGCATATAGGGAATATGGTGTTAGTGGCCATAACTTGTACAGACCTTTGGCACATGATTTTGGGGTAATGTGGTCAGTATTACGCCCGTGCCGCTTTACTTTCCCATAAAAAAATCCGGTACTCATTAAAACTGGGTGAAGCGGAGGCCGTCGGTTGGGATCGAACCCTACCTCGTGTCCTTTGTAGTCCAGTTCACTAACCACTGACCTATCGCGGCTCGCCCTCTCAGACAGTGCAGAAGGATTAAAAGAGATAATTGAGTATTGAAAACAGTGAAGAGCAAAACCTCTAACTAAACAGAAAACTAAGATAATGTCCATTGACAAAACAAAAAGCCAACCCAAAATCATCAACAGTGAAGAACTTAAAATTGTAACAAAATATGAATATCTGGGATCTGTAGTAGCTAATTAAATATCACAGTTGAGGGAATACATCTGGGGACAGTCCAGAAAGAATGGCAAAATGTTACGTCTTCTCAATATTCCTGTATGGTGCAGAAACATGGACATTAGACAAGAAAATTGAAGGCTTTGAAATGTGGATTTATAGAAGAATAGGTAGAATTGGATGGAAACAAAAGATAACAAACGATAAAGTTTTAAACAACTGAAAATAACAAGAGAACTACTAAACACAATTAAGACAAGACAAATGAAATTTTTGGGGCACGTTAAAAGACACAACAGCCTACTAAAAGTAATATTGGAAGGGAAAATACAAGGTAAAAGAGGCAGACCAAGACTAACATGGACGAGTAACATCAAAAGATGGACAAGTCAATCTATGTCAGCCTGCACCATCAAAGCAAGAAACAGAGTAGAATGGCGATCCATGGTAGCCAACCTTCGTTGCAGAGAGGGCACACGATGATGATGTAGTAACTAACAACGGAGACCGCCAGAAAGAGATCAAAAGAAGATTAGCAATAGCAACACAAACATTAAACGCAATGAAGAACAGGTGCCACAATACCAGCAAGACAGCAAAAATAAACACCATTCTTCGGTAGCCTACTTGGGAAAACCACCTGACTGGACTACCGACGTTCGGACAACCCGTGTTCGATTCCCGCTGGGAGCAGTGTGAGTTGTACTCGTGGTTGGAAAAAATACCTCCCACAGGCGACCCAGCCGTTGGCAGAAATGGGTACCAGGGTATTACCCTGGGAAGGTGAGGAATGTCGCATCGCATCTGAGTTTAAATGCTTGAAGCGACACTATCCAGAAATCTCCGAACATTTCTGGATAGACGGCCTAGCACATATGGGTGGAAACTCGCGTGCTAAGCAGCCGGTTCAAGTCTCGTACTTTACCTGTATCACCATTCTACTGAGGAAATTACAATGCTATGAATGCTACTACTGTACCGTCTTAGCGGATAACACTGAAGGGGAAGAAATAGGACACATAGCCAACGAGGCATGTCAAGTTGTGGGGATCTGATAAAGACTTCAAACACAGTCTTTTTCGTGACTCAAGATGGTCTAAATGCACTTCAATAACTGATCTCTGCAGCAGAATCCGAAGGCGTGATGTGTCCTTCCCGCATTTCGGAGGGCATTAATGACGTCCAACTAATTCATGTGTTCTCATCGACGTCAGCGACTGACGGAGACCAGCATGGCACGGTTAGTTCTAGTTGTAAATCTGCTAGTTGTAAGTCTGCTAGTTGTAAATCTGCAATTTACTTTCATTTCTGTGAACTTTCCATGCAGCTTTTGCGACCGGCAATATTTGAAAGTTGCCTGGATAGTTAAAAAGACCAATGAGGAAATTCTCAAAGAGTCCCACACAAAAAGGGAGTTCCTAAAAACGTCAGAAAAAAACAAAAAACAATGAACATTTTTCATGCACATCATGAGAAGAGGAAAGTTGGAATACTTGGTTACAACAGACAAAATACAAGGAAAGAGATCGCGGACGACAAAGAGAGAAAATACTGGATAGCTTGGTGTTATGGCATGGAAAACAGTCAACAACAGAACTGATACGATGCACAGTAGATAGAAGATTGTGGAAGGACATGATCGCATACGCCAACCGGTATAGCACACGATGATGATGAATATTTTGCGGTGTGTAAGTGCAACCTTGTGGGAGTGCTTGCGTGTATTCACCCGATAACTAAAGGAATACACATCTTCTCATCCGCCCTTAAGACACGTTAAGTGGATCAAGATCAGTTTTGTAGTTTGCAGTAAAATTGTAATATTTGCGTCTTTCGGCCAAACACATCCGACTTCATCACTGCATTTTTTTAGCACCGGGCTACTTTCCCTCTCGATCCCCTACTCGCTTGGCCAGACTGGACAGGTTACTACGTTTCTAGAGGCACCGCGAAGAGGTGGAGTAGGGTGTGGATAGTTCTGATCCACCGATCTTGGTGCAAGCCATCACCTACGGAATTGATATTATCCACAGTTGATAGAAGATTGTGGAAGGACATGATCACCTACGCCAACCGGTATGGCACATGACGATGATGACCTTATGATATTCCAAGTCTGTTTCTCATGAAGAGGTGCCGTCTTAAACGTTACATTTTGCCTTGTTCCCCTATTAGTTTAGCTGTCCGATACAGTTGTTACCCATCTTTCTAGATACGACCACGCCCCATGATATAGTCCAGGGGCGGGAACTCGACCATGATTGGCAGTTGTTGACGTAATGCCACGAGTTGATGCGGGTAGGGTGCCCTTTGACTCATTGGTATGGCGGGTCGTAATGACTTTCTTGACATTCCCGGTTCTTACTGGAGAAGTTGGAGTTCGTCTATCCCGGGCTATGCTGGGAAACTACTAGTCCAGCCCAGAGGTCATCATCATCAAGTACCATGCCTGCTGGCGTAGGTGATCATGTCTCTCCACAACTTTCGATCTCGACAGTTATTTATCATTTCTGTTGTTGACCTTCTACCAAGCCATTCTCTTAAGCTGTCTGGTATCTTTTCTCTTTGCTTCCCTCTATTATCTCTTCGTCCCTCAATTTTTCCAGTTGTTACAATATATTCCAGTTGTTCTCTTCTCATTACATGGCCAAAAATGATGATTGTTTCTTCCTAATATTGGAAATGAATTCTCTCTTTGCTTTGACCTTTTTCAGAACATCTTCATTACTCTTCTTAGCTGTCCACGGTATTCTCAACATTCTTCTGTAAAACCACTTTTCTACAGATTCCAGTGATTTTCTTGTCTTTTGTCTTATTGCCCATGACTCACATCCATATGTTAAGACTGGCTCTACATAACATTTAAGAACTATTTTTCTTGTTTCTATTGTCAAAAATGGATTGCTTAGTATCATCGTTTTTTGGAAAGCTGCTTTTGCCTGAGCCATTCTGCATCTCACCTCTTTTATACATCTACCATCTCACCGCTTTTATACATCTACCATCTCATCTCTTTTATACATCTACCATCTCACCGCTTTTATACATCTACCATCTCACCTCTTTTATACATCTACCATCTCACCTCTTTTATACATCTACCATCTCACCGCTTTTATACATCTACCATCTCACCTCTTGTATACATATACCATCTCACCTCTTGTATGCATCTACCATCTCACCTCTTTTATACATCTACCATCTCATCTCTTTTATACATCTACCATCTCATCTCTTTTAAACATCTACCATCTCATCTCTTTATACATCTACCATCTCATCTCTTTTATACATCTACCATCTCATCTCTTTTATACATCTACCATCTCATCTCTTTTATACATCTACCATCTCATCTCTTTTATACATCTACCATCTCATCTCTTTTATACATCTACCATCTCACCTCTTTTATACATCTATCATCTCACCTCTTTTATACATCTACCATCTCACCGCTTTTATACATCTACCATCTCATCTCTTTTATACATCTGCCATCTCATCTCTTTTATACATCTACCATCTCATCTCTTTTATACATCCACCATCTCACCTCTTTTATACATCTACCATCTCATCTCTTTTAAACATCTACCATCTCACCGCTTTTATACATCTACCATCTCACCTCTTTTAAACATCTACCATCTCACCGCTTTTATACATCTACCATCTCACCTCTTTTATACATCTACCATCTCATCTCTTTTATACATCTACCATCTCATCTCTTTTATACATCTACCATCTCATCTCTTATAAACATCTACCATCTCACCGCTTTTATACATCTACCATCTCATCTCTTTTATACATCTACCATCTCATCTCTTTTATACATCTACCATCTCATCTCTTTTAAACATCTACCATCTCACCTCTTTTATACATCTACCATCTCATCTCTTTTAAACATCTACCATCTCACCTCTTTTATACATCTACCATCTCATCTCTTTTATACATCTACCATCTCACCGCTTTTATACATCTACCATCTCATCTCTTTTATACATCTACCATCTCATCTCTTTTAAACATCTACCATCTCACCTCTTTTATACATCTACCATCTCATCTCTTTTATACATCTACCATCTCACCGCTTTAATACATCTACCATCTCATCTCTTTTATACATCTACCATCTCACCGCTTTAATACATCTACCATCTCACCACTTTTATACATCTACCATCTCACCGCTTTTATACATCTACCATCTCATCTCTTTTATACATCTACCATCTCACCACTTCTATACATCTACCATCTCACCTCTTGTATACATCTACCATCTCACCTCTTTTATACATCTACCATCTCACCGCTTTTATACATCTACCATCTCACCGCTTTTATACATCTACCATCTCACCGCTTTTATACATCTACCATCTCACCGCTTTTATACATCTACCATCTCACCGCTTTTATACACCTACCATCTCACCGCTTTTATACATCTACCATCTCACCGCTTTTATACATCTACCATCTCACCGCTTTTATACATCTACCATCTCATCGCTTTTATACATCTACCATCTCACCGCTTTTATACATCTACCATCTCACCGCTTTTATACATCTACCATCTCACCGCTTTTATACATCTACCATCTCACCGCTTTTATACATCTGCCATCTCACCGCTTTTATACATCTGCCATCTCACCGCTTTTATACATCTACCATCTCACCGCTTTTGTACATCTACCATCTCATCTCTTTTATACATCTACCATCTCACTTCTGTTGTACATAAACAGTTTATGTCACCGTGAATTTGTGCGAACAAGTACTAAATAAGTGTTATAGTTAAAGTATAGTTATAGTTAGTCGAAGGTCTCGGTATCACTGCAAAAAAATGAGAAATCCATAATTGTTCAACCTCCCGTGCCAGTGGAATCACTCCAATTAACATCTCATCGAATATCCAAACAAAGAAATGCAGCTGCAGTCCCCATCATAGCAGCTATAGCACACGCCAAATGACATAAGGCCAAGCGGCACCCGGTCTTTCTTCATACGATATCATCATTTATCGTAAGCAATCTGAATATAGAAACACCATCCGGATGAAAAGCACAGCTCACGGTGTGCACAGAGCACTAAACTCACTAGCTCCGACAGCAAACCGGACTTGGAATATGAGGAAACTGCAACAAGGAACACTGTCTCAATGGTTCCTTTCGCCTATCCACCGTATTGACCGGAAGTCCCTGTGTATGAGTGTTATGGTTACTTGGACTACCCATGTAGATCAGGAGAAAAGGTTAAACAGCTTTCATGTGCGTTGCCTTCGAAAGATTATGAACATCAAATGGCAGGACAAAGTAACCAACTCTAACGTCTTATTTGAGCGAGACTATCATCCATCATGGCAACACTTAAGAGTAGGAGACTAAGGTGGCTGGGTCATGTAGGAAGAATGGCAAACAAGTGTATTCCCCACAAAATATTGTATGGTGAACTTTAGGAAAGAGACCAAAGGACAGACCAGTGCTGAGATATAAGGATGATTGCAGGGCTTCCTTGAGGGAATTCTCTATCAGTGAAAGAAACTGGGAGAATCTGATCGTAGCACACGGAGAACACAAATAATGAAAAAAAAGGTACATCAACATTCGAGGAAGCGCTGAAATCAAATTCAGAAAAGGCGCAGGAGAAAGGTGACGAGGCCAGGCACCACGAATACATCTTGTTCGTTCTGCAGGTAAATCTGTCTTCGCAATTTTGGCAGATTCAACCACGAGAGAATCTGTTCAGCAAAGCAGTATCCAACATAAGACACTAATATTTTACAAAAGTACAGATTTATCATGATTGCTTGCTACCAACCGTCTGTCAATACTCCAAAGGCCATATATGCAATGGTGACAAAACTACAGAACTGAGAACCGCTGGAGGGCATGATCTCACGTTGGTTCTATTTTTAACTTGGGTCCTTCGAACAAGGTCAGAAGGTCATACCAGAGCTGACTCAGTAATCAATGACTGTTCTCCCTTATTCCAACGCTAAACATGGACATTAAGCATTCTTTCATTCTCTTACACATCCATGTTTTTTCTTCTGTGGTTAGTGAACTGGACTACAAAGGATAAGGGGTAGGGTTCGATCCCAACCGACGGCTTCTTGGTTCACCCAGCCTTAAATGGGTACCGGATTTTTTTTTTCTGGGAAAGTAAAGCAGCACGGGCGTAATACCGACCACATTAGCCCAAAAATCATGTGCTGAAGGTCTGTAAAATATAGGGTCACTAACACCATATTTCCCTATACATCACTTGGCGTGACGGGGGTACTTCACTTTATCTTTATGATCACTTCTCGCTCTATTCTTTCCCCTTCTATAATACTGTCTCATCTCTACTATTTATTTAACTCTACTTTCCTTGTTCTCTCCTTTAACATCTACTCTAACATTATAATTATCCTCTCCCGTGTATCCTTCTCCTCTCATTTCAGCCCATTTTTCCCTTTCTCCGACAAAAGGCGTAACCGCAGTGAAAGTGAACGCAGCCAGACTGTCGTACGATATCATCATACATCATAAACAATCGGAATATCAAAAACGATCCGGATGAAATACACAACTCACGGTGTGCACAGAGCACTGAACTCAGTAGCTTCGGTATCAAGCCGGACTTGTAATATGAGGAAACGGCAACAAGGAACACTTTTCATACAGAACCACGGAGAAGAAGAGGAAGAAAAGAGGAGGATGAAGAAGAAGAGGAAGAAAAAGAGGAGGACGAAGAAGAAGAAGAGATGGAGGATGACGAAGAAGAAGAAGAGATGGAGGAGGACGAAGAAGAAGAAGAAGAGATGGAGGAGGACGAAGAAGAAGAAGAAGAGATGGAGGAGGACGAAGAAGAAGAAGAGATGGAGGAGGACGAAGATGAAGAAGAAGAGATGGAGGAGGACGAAGAAGAAGAAGAGATGGAGGAGGACGAAGAAGAAGAAGAAGAGATGGAGGAGGACGAAGATGAAGAAGAGATGGAGGAGGACGAAGAAGAAGAAGAGATGGAGGAGGAAGAAGAAGAAGAGATGGAGGAGGACGAAGATGAAGAAGAAGAGATGGAGGAGGACGAAGAAGAAGAGATGGAGGAGGACGAAGAAGAAGAAGAGATGGAGGAGGACGAAGAAGAAGAAGAGATGGAGGAGGACGAAGATGAAGAAGAAGAGATGGAGGAGGACGAAGAAGAAGAGATGGAGGAGGACGAAGAAGAAGAAGAGATGGAGGAGGACGAAGATGAAGGAGAAGAGATGGAGGAGGACGAAGATGAAGAAGAAGAGATGGAGGAGGACGAAGAAGAAGAAGAAGAGATGGAGGAGGACGAAGAAGAAGAAGAGATGGAGGAGGACGAAGAAGAAGAAGAAGAGATGGAGGAGGACGAAGAAGAAGAAGAAGAGATGGAGGAGGACGAAGAAGAAGAAGAGATGGAGGAGGACGAAGAAGAAGAAGAGATGGAGGAGGACGAAGAAGAAGAAGAGATGGAGGAGGACGAAGATGAAGAAGAGATGGAGGAGGACGAAGAAGAAGAAGAGATGGAGGAGGACGAAGAAGAAGAAGAGATGGAGGAGGACGAAGATGAAGAAGAGATGGAGGAGGACGAAGAAGAAGAAGAGATGGAGGAGGACGAAGAAGAAGAAGAGATGGAGGAGGACGAAGAAGAAGAAGAAGAGATGGAGGAGGACGAAGAAGAAGAAGAGATGGAGGAGGACGAAGAAGAAGAAGAGATGGAGGAGGACGAAGAAGAAGAAGAGATGGAGGAGGACGAAGAAGAAGAAGAGATGGAGGAGGACGAAGAAGAAGAAGAGATGGAGGAGGACGAAGAAGAAGAAGAAGAAGAAGAGATGGAGGAGGACGAAGAAGAAGAAGAGATGGAGGAGGACGAAGATGAAGAAGAGATGGAGGAGGACGAAGAAGAAGAAGAGATGGAGGAGGACGAAGAAGAAGAAGAGATGGAGGAGGACGAAGAAGAAGAAGAAGAGATGGAGGAGGACGAAGAAGAAGAAGAAGAGATGGAGGAGGACGAAGAAGAAGAAGAGATGGAGGAGGACGAAGATGAAGAAGAAGAGATGGAGGAGGACGAAGAAGAAGAAGAGATGGAGGAGGACGAAGAAGAAGAAGAAGAGATGGAGGAGGACGAAGAAGAAGAAGAGATGGAGGAGGACGAAGAAGAAGAAGAAGAGATGGAGGAGGACGAAGAAGAAGAAGAAGAGATGGAGGAGGACGAAGATGAAGAAGAGATGGAGGAGGACGAAGAAGAAGAAGAAGAGATGGAGGAGGACGAAGATGAAGAAGAAGAGATGGAGGAGGACGAAGAAGAAGAGATGGAGGAGGACGAAGAAGAAGAAGAGATGGAGGAGGACGAAGAAGAAGAGATGGAGGATGACGAAGAAGAAGAAGAGATGGAGGAGGACGAAGAAGAAGAAGAAGAGATGGAGGAGGACGAAGAAGAAGAAGAGATGGAGGAGGACGAAGAAGAAGAAGAAGAGATGGAGGAGGACGAAGAAGAAGAGATGGAGGAGGACGAAGAAGAAGAAGAAGAGATGGAGGAGGACGAAGAAGAAGAAGAGATGGAGGATGACGAAGAAGAAGAAGAGATGGAGGAGGACGAAGAAGAAGAAGAAGAGATGGAGGAGGACGAAGAAGAAGAAGAAGAGATGGAGGAGGACGAAGAAGAAGAAGAAGAGATGGAGGAGGACGAAGAAGAAGAAGAAGAGATGGAGGAGGACGAAGAAGAAGAAGAGATGGAGGAGGACGAAGAAGAAGAAGAGATGGAGGAGGACGAAGAAGAAGAAGAGATGGAGGAGGAAGAAGAAGAAGAGATGGAGGAGGACGAAGAAGAAGAAGAGATGGAGGAGGACGAAGAAGAAGAAGAAGAGATGGAGGAGGACGAAGAAGAAGAAGAGATGGAGGAGGAAGAAGAAGAAGAGATGGAGGAGGACGAAGAAGAAGAAGAGATGGAGGAGGACGAAGAAGAAGAAGAGATGGAGGAGGACGAAGATGAAGAAGAAGAGATGGAGGAGGACGAAGAAGAAGAAGAAGAGATGGAGGAGGACGAAGAAGAAGAAGAAGAGATGGAGGAGGACGAAGAAGAAGAAGAGATGGAGGAGGACGAGATGAGAAGAAGAGATGGAGGAGGACGAAGAAGAAGAAGAGATGGAGGAGGACGAAGAAGAAGAAGAAGAGATGGAGGAGGACGAAGAAGAAGAAGAGATGGAGGAGGACGAAGAAGAAGAAGAGATGGAGGAGGAAGAAGAAGAAGAGATGGAGGAGGAAGAAGATGAAGAAGAAGAGATGGAGGAGGACGAAGAAGAAGAGATGGAGGAGGACGAAGAAGAAGAAGAGATGGAGGAGGACGAAGAAGAAGAAGAGATGGAGGAGGACGAAGAAGAAGAAGAGATGGAGGAGGACGAAGAAGAAGAGATGGAGGAGGACGAAGAAGAAGAAGAGATGGAGGAGGACGAAGAAGAAGGAGAAGAGATGGAGGAGGACGAAGATGAAGAAGAAGAGATGGAGGAGGACGAAGAAGAGAAGAAGAGATGGAGGAGGACGAAGAAGAAGAAGAGATGGAGGAGGACGAAGAAGAAGAAGAAGAGATGGAGGAGGACGAAGAAGAAGAAGAAGAGATGGAGGAGGACGAAGAAGAAGAAGAGATGGAGGAGGACGAAGAAGAAGAAGAGATGGAGGAGGACGAAGAAGAAGAAGAGATGGAGGAGGACGAAGATGAAGAAGAGATGGAGGAGGACGAAGAAGAAGAAGAGATGGAGGAGGACGAAGAAGAAGAAGAGATGGAGGAGGACGAAGATGAAGAAGAGATGGAGGAGGACGAAGAAGAAGAGAGATGGAGGAGGACGAAGAAGAAGAAGAGATGGAGGAGGACGAAGAAGAAGAAGAAGAGATGGAGGAGGACGAAGAAGAAGAAGAGATGGAGGAGGACGAAGAAGAAGAAGAGATGGAGGAGGACGAAGAAGAAGAAGAGATGGAGGAGGACGAAGAAGAAGAAGAGATGGAGGAGGACGAAGAAGAAGAAGAGATGGAGGAGGACGAAGAAGAAGAAGAAGAAGAAGAGATGGAGGAGGACGAAGAAGAAGAAGAGATGGAGGAGGACGAAGATGAAGAAGAGATGGAGGAGGACGAAGAAGAAGAAGAGATGGAGGAGGACGAAGAAGAAGAAGAGATGGAGGAGGACGAAGAAGAAGAAGAGAGATGGAGGAGGACGAAGAAGAAGAAGAAGAGATGGAGGAGGACGAAGAAGAAGAAGAGATGGAGAGGACGAAGATGAAGAAGAAGAGATGGAGGAGGACGAAGAAGAAGAAGAGATGGAGGAGGACGAAGAAGAAGAAGAAGAGATGGAGGAGGACGAAGAAGAAGAAGAGATGGAGGAGGACGAAGAAGAAGAAGAAGAGATGGAGGAGGACGAAGAAGAAGAAGAAGAGATGGAGGAGGACGAAGATGAAGAAGAGATGGAGGAGGACGAAGAAGAAGAAGAAGAGATGGAGGAGGACGAAGATGAAGAAGAAGAGATGGAGGAGGACGAAGAAGAAGAGATGGAGGAGGACGAAGAAGAAGAAGAGATGGAGGAGGACGAAGAAGAAGAAGAGATGGAGGATGACGAAGAAGAAGAAGAGATGGAGGAGGACGAAGAAGAAGAAGAAGAGATGGAGGAGGACGAAGAAGAAGAAGAGATGGAGGAGGACGAAGAAGAAGAAGAGAGATGGAGAGGACGAAGAAGAAGAGATGGAGGAGGACGAAGAAGAAGAAAGAAGAGATGGAGGAGGACGAAGAAAGAAGAAGAGATGGAGGAGGACGAAGAAGAAGAAGAAGAGATGGAGGAGGACGAAGAAGAAGAAGAAGAGATGGAGGAGGACGAAGAAGAAGAAGAAGAGATGGAGGAGGACGAAGAAGAAGAAGAAGAGATGGAGGAGGACGAAGAAGAAGAAGAAGAGATGGAGGAGGACGAAGAAGAAGAAGAGATGGAGGAGGACGAAGAAGAAGAGAGATGGAGGAGGACGAAGAAGAAGAAGAGATGGAGGAGGAAGAAGAAGAAGAGATGGAGGAGGACGAAGAAGAAGAAGAGATGGAGGAGGACGAAGAAGAAGAAGAAGAGATGGAGGAGGACGAAGAAGAAGAAGAGATGGAGGAGAAGAAGAAGAAGAGATGGAGGAGGACGAAGAAGAGAAGAGATGGAGGAGGACGAAGAAGAGAAGAGATGGAGGAGGACGAAGATGAAGAGAAGAGATGGAGGAGGACGAAGAAGAAGAAGAAGAGATGGAGGAGACGAAGAAGAAGAAGAAGAGATGTAGGAGGACGAAGAAGAAGTAGAGATGGAGGAGGACGAAGAAGAAGAAGAGATGGAGGAGGACGAAGAAGAAGAAGAGATGGAGGAGGACGAAGAAGAAGAAGAGATGGAGGAGAAGAAGAAGAAGAGATGGAGGAGGACGAAGAAGAAGAGATGGAGGAGGACGAAGAAGAAGAAGAGATGGAGGAGGAAGAAGAAGAAGAAGAGATGGAGGAGGAGGAAGAAAGAGAGATGGAGGATGGAGGAGGAAGAAGAAGAAGAGAGATGGAGGAGGACGAAGATGAAGAAGAGATGGAGGAGGAAGAAGAAGAAGAGATGGAGGAGGACGAAGAAGAAGAGATGGAGGAGGACGAAGAAGAAGAAGAGATGGAGGAGGAAGAAGAAGAAGAGATGGAGGAGGACGAAGAAGAAGAAGAGATGGAGGAGGACGAAGAAGAAGAAGAGATGGAGGAGGACGAAGATGAAGAGATGGAGGAGGACGAAGAAGAAGAAGAGATGGAGGAGGACGAAGATGAAGAAGAAGAGATGGAGGAGGACGAAGAAGAAGAAGAAGAGATGGAGGAGGACGAAGAAAAAGAAGAGATGGAGGAGGACGAAGAAGAAGAAGAGATGGAGGAGGACGAAGAAGAAGAAGAGATGGAGGAGGACAAAAGAAGAAGAAGAGATGGAGGAGGACGAGAAGAAGAAGAAGAGATGGAGGAGGACGAAGAAAAAGAAGAGATGGAGGAGGACGAAGATGAAGAGATGGAGGAGGACGAAGAAGAAGAAGAGATGGAGGAGGACGAAGAAGAAGAAGAGATGGAGGAGGACGAAGATGAAGAAGAAGAGATGGAGGAGGACGAAGAAGAAGAAGAGATGGAGGAGGACGAGAAGAAGAGATGGAGGAGGACGAAGAAGAAGAAGAAGAGATGGAGGAGGACGAAGAAGAAGAAGAAGAGATGGAGGAGGACGAAGATGAAGAAGAAGAGATGGAGGAGGACGAAGATGAAGAAGAGATGGAGGAGGACGAAGAAGAAGAGATGGAGGAGACGAAGAAGAAGAAGAGATGGAGGAGGACGAAGAAGAAGAGAGATGGAGGAGGACGAAGAAGAAGAGATGGAGGAGGACGAAGAAGAAGAAGAGATGGAGGAGGACGAAGAAGAAGAGATGGAGGAGGACGAAGATGAAGAAGAAGAGATGGAGGAGGACGAAGAAGAAGAGATGGAGGAGGACGAAGATGAAGAAGAGATGGAGGAGGACGAAGAAGAAGAAGAATATAACATTTACAAATATGAGAATAACATTTCAGTGTTCTATTGTTATTGAAATAACTCAATAATAACAATAGAACAACGATGTGACCTAAAACATTGAACTCTCTGATGTTGATTCTGCTGTGTTAATCTCCATGGTCTGGTTATACTTTCTGCATGGCCTAGATACTCGTTCGACTCTTGCTAGAAACCCTCCTAATGCGGTCGTCATCATTCAACAGTGACATTGTTTCACCATTAGTCACCTCTCTCTCTCTCTCTCTTTCTCTCTCTCGCGCGATTTATATCATGTTTCACGGTTCACTCAGTTGATAATCCGAGGCTGAGTCGAGGGGGATAATGGCAGAGTGATACTGTAAATATTAATAAAATTGCGCCTTCAATTCTAAAAGAAAGTTTGCTACAAAAATAAAGATAAAATAGCATTTAGAAAACGAAGGAAAAAGAGAGATTAAGCGTGAATAATGAAACACAATGCAATCGTCATTCCAACATTGTGCTACCAATGCTAGTCCTGGGCCCTTGATGCAGGAACAAACAATAAAATAACATCTACTGAGACGAATATGTTAGACGAAAGACAGGAAATAGTATGAGAAATAACATCAAAAATGAAGAACTGAGAAAGAAAACAACTAGGAATAACCCCTGCCATAGAATATATAATAAACAAAGAATAACGTGGTTTGGCCACGTGACAAGGCAGAAAGTTCAAAACACAACGAGCCTTCAATAAATGTTTTTCGAGAACACCAGACCCAGGGGCCGAACATGAAAAAAGATGGATTGACGGAATATTAGAAACACTAGGAATTATAACAGCAGCAGAGGCGAACAGAAGAGCACAAGACCGCAAATTATATCTCCCCTCGACGGTGAAAGGCAGATGAGGAAGGAAAGAAGACGAAGAATAGAGCAGATTGACGTAATGACAAATAGATCTTAGTGGGAATAGAGCCACGACGTCGGTCTCAGGAAATGAGGGACGCGGGTTCAAACCCTACAAAAAATGGTGGTAGTTTTTTTTAAAATCATCATCATGTGCCATACCGGTTGGCGTAGGCGATCATGTCCTTCCACAACCTTCTATCTACAGTGCATCGTACCAGTTCTGTTGTTGACTGTTTTCCATGCCATGACACCAAGCTATTCAGTATTTTCTCTCTCTGTTGTCCGCGATCTCTCTCTCTCTCTCTCCCTCTCCTTATATTTGGCCAGTTGTAACCAAGTATTCCAACTTTCCTCTTCTCATGATGTGCCAGAAAAATGTTGATTGGTTTCTTTCTGATGTTTTTTTTTAGGAGTTCCCTTTTTGTGTTGGCCTCTTTAAGCATTTCCTCATTGATCTTTTTGGCTGTGTGCTCTAGCATACGTTAAAGATCTCTTGGCAAATAAAATCAAATGGAGTAGGCCATAACTATGGTCGTAAATAAAATAAATCATACACAGCTGTGTAATAATTAAAAATTTAATTATTACTTGCCTATGTAGGATTGATTTTTATTTACTTATCTATGTAGGAGTGATTTTATTTACTTACCTATGTAGGATTGATTTTATTTACTTACCTATGTAGGATTGATTTTATTTACTTACCTATGTAGGATTGATTTTATTTACTTACATATGTAGGATTGATTTTATTTACTTACCTATGTAGGATTGATTTTATTTACTTACCTATGTAGGATTGATTTTATTTACTTACATATGTAGGATTGATTTTATTTACTTACCTATGTAGGATTGATTTTATTTACTTACATATGTAGGATTGATTTTATTTACTTACCTATGTAGGATTGATTTTATTTACTTACCTATGTATGATTGATTTTATTTACTTACCTATGTAGGATTGATTTTATTTACTTACATATTTGTGCGTCTTGTTTGTTTGTTCCCGCTGAAGGCCTATTGCGCCGAAACGTCGTTCAAATTTGTGTTGTCCATCAATTACGTAAATCTTTAACTATACCAAATTTTTTTATTTTTTATTTTTTTTCACTTCTCCGTCATAGTCAGCTTTACAGCAGCTTCGCAATTTTATACATTTTTTGGGGGGGCATCTTTTTGCCTTGACCCCACAAATATGGCAAAACTGCCAGCAAAAACATACCCCGTTCCGTGGATTCCAGGCCGTGCTACGGAATTCGTGCACGCGGGTCAGGACTCTCCTTGGATATTCTCGAGGGGGATGTCGGAGTACCTATGGTTTTGTCTAGTGTGCAGTGATGATGACGCTAACAGCAAAAAAACAAAAACAATAACACTTATTTCAAATAAATAGGGTATTGGTTGGTCTCGAGGCAAGGAGGTTGTGGGTTCAAATCCCGGCTACACCGGTTGGGGATTTTTATTTATGATTTCTCTCTGCGGCAACCACCCCTGGTCTCAGCAGCGAGGCCCGGCTTGAAACGTCAATTACTAATCGATGGAAAAAAATATGAAGTCGGGGTTATCTGCCTGTGCGGCGAGGGACCCCTGTGCATACGGCTGCCAGGGAAAAATGGATTAACACGCAAAATTAAGTTCCTAGTCTCTAGGGACTTCGTCAGAGGTCAAAGCTGGCGAACGAGGGGGAAAAAAAAATTCAAATAAATTATAAATTTTATTGAAATGTTCTTAGACATCTGTGGCTACAGTTCCATCAACTCGTAAAGTTTCATTTGTTATCAGTTGGTATCAACACACTCGATGTGCGCCCCAACCATTGCTCGGCAAACATGGACGAGATAATCTAGTTCGGACCAGACTTTCTGCAGCATGCGCGAATAATTTCAGCGCAGTATGCACACGCGAGCTCCCGTTTTTCGCCGCTCACTAATCTCACTACCACGAGACAGACAGGCAGGCAGGCAGGCAGACAGACAGGAAGACAGACAGGCAGGCAGACCAGTCAGACAGACACTCAGACAGGCAGACCAGATAGACAGGCAGGCAGGCAGGCAGGCAGACCAGATAGACAGACATGCAAACCAGACAGATCAGACCAGACAGACGGACAGACATACCAGACAGAACAGACAGACAAACCAGCCACACAGACAGACCAGATAGATAGATAGACCAGACAGACAGACCAGACAGACAGACAGACACCAGACAGATAGATACATTTCAGCGCAGTATGCACACGAGAGCTCCTGTCGTAGGATCTCACTACCCGGAGACCGAAGGAGGGTAAAGCTACGAAGAAACCACGGGTTCAATTTTATTTTCAAAAATTCGAATCGAACCCTGCACCTTCTTGACCAGAGACTGACGTCATATCTCTACTCTAACCCCTCCCCACCCATACGATCCCTAACGTACGTATACTGTTGTCACTATTGTTGTTGTTAACGTTACTATTACTTGTACTGTTATTGCAACCGCTGTTGTTAACGCTACTATTACTTGTACTGTTATTGCAACCGCTGTTGTTAACGCTACTATTACTTGTACTGTTATAGCAACCGCTGTTGTTAACGCTACTATTACTTGTACTGTTATAGCAACCGCTGTTGTTAACGCTACTATTACTTGTACTGTTATAGCAACCGCTGTTGTTAACGCTACTATTACTTGTACTGTTACTGCAACCGCTGTTGTTAACGCTACTATTACTTGTACTGTTATTGCAACCGCTGTTGTTAACGCTACTATTACTTGTACTGTTATAGCAACCGCTGTTGTTAACGCTACTATTACTTGTACTGTTATAGCAACCGCTGTTGTTAACGCTACTATTACTTGTACTGTTACTGCAACCGCTGTTGTTAACGCTACTATTACTTGTACTGTTATTGCAACCGCTGTTGTTAACGCTACTATTACTTGTACTGTTATAGCAACCGCTGTTGTTAACGCTACTATTACTTGTACTGTTATTGCAACCGCTGTTGTTAACGCTACTATTACTTGTACTGTTATAGCAACCGCTGTTGTTAACGCTACTATTACTTGTACTGTTATAGCAACCGCTGTTGTTAACGCTACTATTACTTGTACTGTTATTGCAACCGCTGTTGTTAACGCTACTATTACTTGTACTGTTATAGCAACCGCTGTTGTTAACGCTACTATTACTTGTACTGTTATAGCAACCGCTGTTGTTAACGCTATTATTACTTGTACTGTTATTGCAACCGCTGTTGTTAACGCTACTATTACTTGTACTGTTATAGCAACCGCTGTTGTTAACGCTACTATTACTTGTACTGTTATAGCAACCGCTGTTGTTAACGCTACTATTACTTGTACTGTTATAGCAACCGCTGTTGTTAACGCTACTATTACTTGTACTGTTATAGCAACCGCTGTTGTTAACGCTACTATTACTTGTACTACGGTTACTATTGTTGTTATTCTGAGACGGCCCAATAATTACTGGGCAAGCTGAACGTTAGGAAAGTTAAAACAACAAGACAGACAGACAGACAGGCAGGCATGCAGACAGACGGACGGACGGACAGACAGGCAGACAGACAGGCAGACGGACAGACAGACAGATAGTTTAGTTAAGTTTAGGTAGAAAGATTAGATAGATAGATAGATAGGTATGTAGATAGATAGATAGATAGATAGATAGATAGATAGATAGATAGATAGATAGATAGATAGATAGATAGATAGATAGATAGATAGATAGATAGATAGATAGATAGATAACGTCGCCATGGCGCAAGGTGATGATGCTCTAAGGGAAGTAACAAACCGGAAGTAAAATGTGGGTGTTGGAGCTGGCCTGTGCTAGTAAATAGATCGAGCTCGAACTTTAGGACAAGGAATGTGACTGCTCTTGGGTATTTCGTCTACTAGCATTTGTTGTGTTTGTTGCCGACACTGCTGACAGGTTTGCTATTGTCTTATGTCCATATTTCCCACATCTTAATCTGTAATAATCAGTGCGGTTTTCAATTGTTGACAAAGCATAGCCC
This sequence comes from Megaustenia siamemsis, assembly GCA_032433765.1. Lineage (NCBI taxonomy): Eukaryota > Metazoa > Mollusca > Gastropoda > Stylommatophora > Ariophantidae > Megaustenia > Megaustenia siamemsis. Next base: position 11,420,362 of record JAVIAB010000025.1, read on the forward strand.
AGGCGACCTGGCTAGGGGAATCAATCGCTGTCACTGTCACACACACGACAATGAACATCGATTTGGTCACGTTTTTGATTTGAACAGACAAGAAGGCAAGGCCAGTCGCAGTTTTTAGTACTGAACTTCAACTAACAACATCAGTAATTGTTACCTTTATTATTATATAACACTTTTTAAACAATTAATATTTGGTTTGTAATAATTAGACTGTAGGATAGTTAAAGTTAAAGTAGTTATTTTAGTTATCAGTTATTATAAGTCAAGTTAGTAACTTAACTAAGTTAAATAAAAGTAAGGACTAGGGGGCTACGTCACCAATAAGCGACTAAGGTAGGATACCAACCAGGCAACACCATAATAAATTATTAAAAGGCAGAAAAAAAGCCATGAAGCAGTTAACGTTAAAGGATGGTGAAGAATATAAGCGTCTGGACAATATAATAATAATAACTTTGAGTGTTGATGAGTTGATGTGTATACACTCTACTAAGACAGTAACTCAACTGGCGTCAAACTAGAATATATAATATTAACCAGAATGAAATGCGACGGTAGTTAAGTAACCTAAAAAAAAAAAAGGGACCATATGTTCAATTCTTGGCTGGTGATCAATTAAACTCACAAGTGCTTGGGCGTAGTCCGCTTACATAGTTATGGATTATTACTATGCTTTATATTATAATAGGAAATAAAAACCCCAACACACACTGTACAGCTGTAGAAATTGTGAAGTCTTATGAGGTATATATGAATATTGTGTTTGTTACCTATAGTTTAGCTCTTTCAGGACCAGAACAGGAAACAGGAATTTTCAGATTTGGACCAGGTTAATTTTCCTGTTTCCAGAAATTTTACCATATACCTTTTTCATTTGACTACTTCACACAATAATTAAGATAAATGTGGCATGTGTTATATATCACTGGAAAGGGAAATGGGTACAGAAAATGAAAATAGCAATATATTTCTGATATGTGATTATTTAAAGGAATAAATTATGTTTTAACATATAAAATATTCAAGGTAGATCATTTTTAATTTAAAATATTGTAATTCACGTACCCTTTTTCATGTTTATTTGTGTTGCTATCCATTTGTCTTGAAATATTACACAACATATTCCAAATTCCTCCAAAGTACAGTTATTTTATTAATTTATGTCCACAAATAACGAAATTATGTACATTTTTGTAAATGATCCAAGAATGAAAAATATTATAAATTTATTTGACGTCAGAACAATAATATTTACAAGTCAAGTTTATTATTTTTACTTACACAACTGGACTTATTTTGTGTGATATGTCTCTAAAGTACCAGTTTCGTTATCAGAATAACTACTTGATTCCTCTGAGACACTGATAGTGCTGTAATAGAAGGCATCCACTAGCTAAACCTAAGCCAGATCGTCTTACCTTTTTATCATAACTTTTACCAATATTCTGACCTATCATCACAACAAAATTATTGTCCAAGTCTAAATACTATGAATACTATATTTCTGAATCACGCAATAACAAAGTTTCAAACATAGATCTAGCTTGTTCTGCACTATATCATTTTGGTCGACTGCAAGAAGTATCAACAGTGGGCGTGGCCATTATGTGACAAAAATTTGAGAAATAAACAATGAATATAAATTACAAATTTTCCAACGTTCAAAACTTCGACCATGCCGGTATAAACAGAAAGATCAAGAGAGAGAACTCTCCTACTTCCGGAAATCAAGTATTGGTTGATATAAAAACGAAAATCAGTGAAAACGAATCAAATATTCAGCTACACCCGAAATAACCGATGTGTCTGTGAGTGGTTAGAACTGATTAATTTCATAGAACAGAAGTGTCAGAAAATAGTCCGGAAAGAGTTAAATTAGTATAGTTTAAAATAGCTATGTACAATATATTTTTGTGTAATGTTATCTTTCCAGCTTTCCTAAAAAATGAGTATGATATTGTGCTATCCAGTTTTGATGATAGAAACTAGAAAATGAGTAATGGGCTATACTTACATTTAAAAAATAATTAAAACTAGCTCTCCATCCATTTTCCATTGAATATAACTGGCTCTCCATCTATTCTCTATTGATTATAACTGGCTCTCCATCCATTCTCCATTGATTATAACTGGCTCTCCATCCATTTTCCATTGATTATAGCTGGCTCTCCTTCCATATTCTAATAATTATAACAGGCTCTTCTTCCCTTTACTAGTAATTATAACCATCTCTCCTTCCAAATTCTAATAATTATAACCATCTCTCCTTCCATATTCTAATAATTGTAACCATCTCTCCTTCCATATTCTAATAATTGTAACCATCTCTCCTTCCAAATTCTAATAATTATAACCATCTCTCCTTCCAAATTCTAATAATTATAACCATCTCTCCTTCCAAATTCTAATAATTATAACAAGCTCTCCTTTCAGTTTCCCCAGACTCTAACCATCACTTTCCTCAATTTTTCTCAAATTACAGTCAGTTTCCTTCCTTTTTCCTCAGATCATTTCATCTCTTCTCCCAATCTTCCCATTTTATTAATCAGTTCCTTTGTTTTAGTTTCTCCAGATTATAACCCAGTTATTTGAAATTCTACAGATTATAACCTAGTTATTTGAATTTCCCCAGATTATAACCCAGTTATTTGAATTTCCCCGGATAATAACTCACTTATTTGAATTTCCACAGATTATAACCCAGTTATTAAAATTTCCACAGATTATAACCAGCTTATGTACAGTCACTAGGATACATCAATTTACAGTCAGCCATGGCATTTGTCTTTCATGATTTTGATATAGCGGCATTTAGCATTATGGGTTTCACTGTCATTGATGTGGTGAGCCTCGTATCGCAAGCAGCAATGGTTCTGGGTGGTGTTGTGCCTTTTATACCTCAGTACATTGACATCTGGCGGACGAGGAACGCAGAAGGATTTTCGTTATTTGTCTGCTTGGCATTGCTAATTGCCAACATTTTGAGAATTATGTTTTGGTGAGTGATATTAATTTGTGTGTGTGAAAGAATCCGCATTATTTGTCAGTTTTACCATTGCTCCACCACTGCCTCCTCCTCTTTCTCCTCCACCTCCTTCTTTTTCTTCTTCTTCTTCTTCTTCTTCTTCTTCTTCTTCTTCTTCTTCTTCTTCTTCTTCTCCTTCTTCTTCTCCTTCTTCTTCTTCTTCTCATCCTTCTTTTTCTCCTTCTCTTCATTCTTATCCTTCTCATCCTTCTCCTCCTCATTCATCTTCTTCTTCTCATCCTTCTTTTCCTCCTCATTCTTCTTCTTCTCCTCCTCCTCCTCATTCTTCTTCTCATCCTTCTTTTCCTCCTCATTCATCTTCTCATCCTTCTTTTCCTCCTCATTCTTCTCCTTCTCATCCTTCTTTTCCTCCTCATTCTTTTCCTCCTCATTCTTCTCCTTCTCATCCTTCTTTTCCTCCTCATTCTTCTCCTTCTCATCCTTCTTTTCCTCCTCATTCTTCTTCTTTTTCTCATCCTTCTCCTCCTCATTCTTCTTCTTCTTCTCCTCATTCATCTTCTTCTTCACACCCTTCTCCTCCTCATTCTTCTTCTCCTACTCCTCCTCATTCATCTTCTTCTTCACACCCTTCTCCTCCTCATTCTTCTTCTCCTACTCCTCCTAATTCTTGTTCTTCTCATCCTTATCCTCTTTCATCTTCTTCTTCTCATCCTTCTCCTCCTCATTCTTCTTCTCCTCCTCCTCATTCTTCTTCTCCTCCTCCTCATTCTTCTTCTCCTCCTCCTCATTCTTCTTCTTCTCATCTTTCACCACCTCATTCGTCTTCTTCTTCTTCTCCTCCTCCTCCTTTTCCTCCTCCTCCCTCTTTTCCTCATCCTCCTCATTCTTCTTTTTCTTCTCATCCTCCTCCTCTTCCTCCTCCTCCTCCTCCTCATTCTTCTTCTCATCCTTCTTTTCCTCCTCCTCATCATTCTTCTTCAGTGATCAGCTATTGCTATGCGTTTAGACATTGAGACCAACTTGGGCCATGAACTAGACGATTTGTTTGAGGTCATCACTGGTTCCCCATAGCTTGTGATGTAGGTTTGTTTCTGTGGGTCATGTTTGTGTTCTTAAGGTGTTGAGAGTGCTGCAGTCATGAAGGATATACTCAGGAGTTTGTCTGGATGCTCCACAGTCAAATGTTGGTATGGCGCTTGATGATGTTGAAAATACAGAACATCACAGCCAGGAGACGCTGGCTGGAAAGCAAAGAATTGCAATCTATCTTTCCTGTAGTTTTAAGGCAAAGGCGAATGAAAGAAGAGGCAAATGGCGAATGAAAGAAGAGGCAAATGGCGAATGAAAGAAGAGGCAAATGGCGAATGAAAGAATATGAAGAGGATCCTTTAGAGTTAGTCCATTTTTGACAGTAAATTTTTATTGCTGGGGAGTCTGTAGATGTCATGCTTACAAGGTTTATTTCCTTATCATAATCCATATTTCTTCTTATCTTTGATAATGGTCATTGGCTAACATGTGTAGGGTGTCTTTTAGGGCAGCAATAATAGCTGTCCACCTTGATGGTCTGTGTTCATCCGTTGCTGTTTGTTCCCATCCTGGACCATTGAATGCCAGGAAACAGCCTGAGAGATAAGATCAGAAATGAAGAAATTAGAAAATAACTGATCAAATGTTTTGACCACGTGATAGGACAGAAAAAAAAACAAAACACAACGAGCCTTTAATAAAAATTACGAGAACACTAGACTCAAGGGCCGACCACAAAAAAAGATGTGTCAGATGGTGGCTTGCTTAGTCCTGTTCTTTTTGTGTCAAATGTTGGCTTGCCTAGTTCCGTTCTTTTTATATCAAATGGTGGCTTGCCTAGTACTGTTCTTGTATCAAATGGTGGCTTGCCTAGTACTGTTCTTGTATCAAATGGTGGCTTGCCTAGTACTGTTCTTGTATCAAATGGTGGCTTGCCTAGTACTGTTCTTGTATGAAATGGTGGTTTGCCTAGTGCTGTTTCTGTATCAAATGGTGGCTTGCCTAGTACTGTTCTTGTATCAAATGGTGGCTTGCCTGGTACTGTTCTTGTATCAAATGGTGGCTTGCCTAGTACTGTTCTTGTATCAAATGGTGGCTTGCCTAGTACTGTTCTTGTATCAAATGGTGGTTAGCCTAGTACTGTTCTTGTATCAAACGGTGGTTAGCCTAGTGAGGGAAAATTGAAAAAAATAGAAAAAAAGGTATGGTAAAAGCTTTACGTGGTTAGTAGACGACACAGACTTGAACGACGTTTCGGCTCAATAGGCCTTCAGCAGGAACAGACAAACAACAACACACACAGATATGTAAGTAAATATAACTAATCCTACATGGCTAACTAGTAATGAAATATCCAAAACAAAATAATCGAAAAATGTTAAAGAAAAGCAAATTGACTTCCCTTGTGCCGTGGACGCTGGTCAGGATGGGAAAAGGGCGCGTAACGCGGGTCTGGCTGTAATATACCCTCTGGTCAGGGGTGGAGGGTACTAAAAATACACGAGTGGGGGGGGACGCTGTCTAGGTTACGCCGCCTAGCAAGGACACCGACAATGCCTGGAAGTATCTAAGGCTCATAAATACAGGTGTACACACACTCACAGATGCGTGCGTACATATGTGCACGTACAAGTAGACATGCACATACTAATACGCATCAACACACATATATACATGCATACACAAACATATATGTGCATACAAGCAAGTACACACATACATGAGTATACACATATATATATATGTATATATATACACATATATATATACATATATATATATACACACACACACACATATATATATATACCAATACCCGTACATATGAACAGAAATGTGCGCACAATGCACTACTGACCAGAGGAGTATACACCGGAGTAAGTGTGCAAGCTAGAAGGAGAAAGAACTTATAATAATCTTTCTCCTTCTAGCACACACACTGTGAGTGTGTGTATACCTGTATTTTCGAGCCTTAGATACTTCCAGGCATTGTCGGTGTCCTTGTTAGCCGGCGTAACCTAGACAGCGTCCCCCCACTCGTGTATTTTAGTACCCTCCACCCCTGACCAGAGGGTATATTACAGCCAGACCCACGTTACGTGCCCTTTTCCCGTCCTGACCAGCGTCCACGGCACAAGGGAAGTCAATTTGCTTTTCTTTAACATTTTTCGATTATTTTGTTTTGGATATTTCATTACTAGTTAGCCATGTCGGATTAGTTATATTTACTTGCATATCTGTGTGTTGTTGTTGTTTGTTTGTTCCTGCTGAAGGCCTATTGAGCCGAAACGTCGTTCAAATCTGTGTCGTCTACTAACCACGTAAAGCTTTTACCATACCTTTTTTTCTATTTTTTTCAATTTTCCCTCACAATTCAGCTTTACTGCAGCTTCGCATTTTTATGCATTCATTTGCATTTTTTTGCCTTAACCCCCTGGTTAGCCTAGTACTGTTCTTATATCAAACGGTGGTTAGCCTAGTCTAGTAATATAATTTCAAAGTTGTAGCATAAAGTGTATATATTTTTTTCAATGTTAAATTATGGTGTGTTGTTCATTAGATATGCATCTCTGTGGATTCAGGTTTAACAGATAAGTATTCAACAATCCAACTAACCTCAGAGCCTCAACGAAATAAAGACATTTCTGAAACAAGTTAGGAAAACAGAATGGAGAGAGTTATATGAAAAATATGAGTCGGAACATGGCAGCTTAAACATACTCAGTAGACACGAGCAGACCAAGATATTCAAACTTAGAAGATGCCACTGTGGTCACAGAGCACATCTACACAAGACAGGACTCAGTGATATTACAAGATGAGACCATGGAGCATCCAGACAAACTCCGGGGGCATATCCTACAAGAGTGCAGTAGTCTCAACACAAATATAGCTTCAGAAACAACCCAGCATTACAAGTTGTGGGGAACAAGTGAAGACCTCAAACATCTTGTTCGTGACCCAAGCTGGTCTAAACTTTTTTTTTTTTTTTTAATCGTTTGCCAGCTTTTACCTCTGAGAGACAAAGTCCCTAGAGACTAGGAACTGAATTTTGCGTGTTAATCCATTTTTCCCTGGCAGCCGTGTACACAGGGGTCCCTTGCCGCATAGGCAGATAACTCCGTCTTCGGAGGTACTCATATTTTTTCCGTCCATGAGTAATTGACGTTTCAAGCCGGACCTCGCTACTGAGACCAGGGATAGTTGCTGCAGAGAGAAATTATAAATAAAAATCCCAACTGGTGCAACCGGGATTTGAATCCACAACCTCTCGAGGAGGCTGGCATCTTGCCTCAAGACTAACCAGTCCCCGTCTAAACATTAAAATTCATAACAATAGTTGATCGTTGAAGAAGAACAATGTCTTCTGTAGTTCTAATCTACCGTTTGGGGAAAGTGTTCGTGGAGTTTTGCTTCTTAGTTGTGATTGTAACCCTATGCTATAGTCATGAGAACACCTGCGTGACCTGAAAGACATCGCCAATGATGGCTATTTTTTTAGATAGCTGTGTTCTGAGAGAAACACTTTCAAAGCCATTCAGTTTCTTGCGATTCTTTTAAAATTGATCCATGGCTTTCCCATCTGCTTCATCTCTGCTTCCGCCTGCCTTCTCCAAGAATATTTTGGACTTCTCCTTTATCTCTTCCCCTGGAAATCCCAAAAAAGGGCTTGCTTCTCGTGTAATACTCTCTGCTGGCTTTCGCAGTGTGTGTTCTATCCAGCGCCATTGCCTTCATTGTATCTCTTTGTCAACTGGTATTTGACTGGTAAAAAAATAGTAAAGAGCCCTGTCATGCCAAGTAGCGTATAGGGAATATGGTGTTAGTGACCATAAACAGCCCAGTCATGCCAAGTAGCGTATAGGGAATATGGTGTTAGTGACCATAAACAGCCCAGTCACGCCAAGTAGCGTATAGGGAATATGGTGTTAGTGACCATAAACAGCCCAGTCACATCAAGTAGCGTATAGGGAATATGGTGTTAGTGACCATAAACAGCCCAGTCACGCCAAGTAGCGTATAGGGAATATGGTGTTAGTGACCATAAACAGCCCAGTCACGCCAAGTAGCGTATAGGGAATATGGTGTTAGTGACCATAATTGTGACAGACCTTCAGCACATTATTTTTGGGGTAATGTGACCAGTATTACGCCCATGCCGCAATCACTTTCCCAGAAAAAAGTCTGGTACCCATTTAAGGCGGGGTGAACCTGGACAAAAAAAAAATATACATGGAAAACAAACCAGTAGAAGAGATCGATCACTCGATTCATAGAGATTCTTTGTGGAAAATTCTGAAGCAATATGGCTTACCATCAAAAATCATAAATATTATCAAAGACATGTATGATGGTTACACATGTGCAGTTCGAACAGAGGAAGGACTGAGCGAATGTTTCCCAATAGAAACTGGGGTTAAACAAGGATGTATTTTATCGCCCTTGTTATTTGGAATTGTTATGGACTTCATAATGAAGAAATGCTGCACTGGTAATAAAGGCATCGAATGGATACAAGGAGACCATTTGGAGGACCTGGACTTTGCTGATGACATAGTTCTCATCAGCAATCAGATAAAAACGATGCAGGAAAACACAAATGAACTATCATCAATAGCCAGCAAAATTGGGCTTGAGGTCAATCATGAAAAGACTAAAGTCATGAAAAGTTTAATTCCAACAAGTGACAAAATATACATGGAAAACAAACCAGTAGAAGAGATCGATCACTTCATCTATCTTGGAAGTCACATTGATCGAGAAGGGGATACGAGCAAAGAAATTAGAATCAGACTGGCTAAAGCAGCAATGTCTTTCAGAAGCCTTGAAAAGTTGTGGAAATCAAAACTCATTAGCACAAACACAAAACTTAGGCTATTCAAATCAAATGTACTATCAACCCTTACGTATGCGTGTGAAAGCTGGAAAACAACAAGAGATATAGAAACAAAGTTGAACGCATTCGAAAATAAATGTCTAAGGAAAATACTTGGTATAGAATGGAACGAATTCAAAACAAACGAGGAAATTAGAGAAATCGCAAATCAACCACTAATATCTTCAGTAATAAAGAAAAGACGATGGTCATACGTTGGACATGTGATGAGAAGAGATAATAATCGAATAGCAAAGCAAGCCCTCATATGGGAAACAACAGGTAAAAGAAAAAGAGGAAGACCCAGGGAGACACTGAGAAGAACATTGATGAGAGAGGCAAGAGCAGCAGGAATCGGCTCCCTCAATGAGATAGAACTGCTTGCACAGAACAGAGACAGATGGCGAGATTTGATAAAATATCTTTAAAAGAAAACTGCTAGAACAAAAATTCATATAGGAGAAGGTGTATCTTGGTCTACGCCCTATGGGCCGGTTACGGCTCGAAAGGTCAATAGATAGATAGAACCTGGAAGCCATCAATCAGGATCAAACCTGACCTCTTGTCTTCCATAATTCTATGTTAGTGATTCTGTCCTGCCATTTCCATCCTTTTATTCTGCGTAAGCATCTGTATCTTCATGATTAGAATTGAGAATTACTTGATGTTAATTTGTAATACAGGAAACATTAATATTACTCTCTTTAGTTGATGTTAATTTGTAATACAGGAAACATTAATATTACTCTCTTTAGTTGATGTTAATTTCTAATAACTGAAAATCATAAATATTACTCTCTGTAGTTGATGTTAATTTATAATACAGAAAGCCATGAATGTTACTCTCATCTTTCTTCCCTATAGGTTTGGGAAGCACTTTGAGCTGCCACTTTTGGCTCAGAGCATTATAATGATTGTAACAATGCTTGTGTTGGTTCAGCTGTGTGTAGCTGTGAAAAACCAGATGGAGCTTGTCACGTCTCGGCAGCGCAAATTTTCGGGTACTAAGTTTTACAAATATTTATATTTATTACACAATTTTAATATTTTCAGTTTTTTTCTTTTCTGTGTATGTGTGTCTTACTGTTTTATTACTTATTTGTTATGAAAATATAACTAACAAAAGTGTCACGAGATTGTGTTGAAAATGGGTACACGAGCTAGTGAGAAACGAGTCGGGGTACATTAATGTAAATTGTGCCTATATTAATCATCGTCATGTTTCAATACTGGTGGCATTGATGATCAGTACCCTCAACAAATCTACTTGTTTACTGATGACCAATTTCACAGTCTTGTTTGTTGATGATGAACTCATTTATTCCACAAGCATCCATGTTTCTTGATGATCAACCAATACCATAAATATGTTTCTTGATGATCAACCAATACCATAAACATGTTTCTTGATGATCAACCAATACCATAAACATGTTTCTTGATGATCAACCAATACCATAAACATGTTTCTTGATGATCAACCAATACCATAAACATGTTTCTTGATGATCAACCAATACCATAAACATGTTTCTTGATGATCAACCAATACAATAAACATGTTTCTTGATGATCAACCAATACCATAAACATGTTTCTTGATGATCAATCATATAAAATAAACATGTTTCTTGATGATCAATCATATAAAATAAACATGTTTCTTGATGATCAATCAATACAATAAACATGTTTCTTGATGATCAATCATATAAAATAAACATGTTTCTTGATGATCAACCAGTACCATAAACATGTTTCTTGATGATCAATCATATAAAATAAACATGTTTCTTGATGATCAACCAATACCATAAACATGTTTCTTGATGATCAATCATATAAAATAAACATGTTTCTTGATGATCGACCAATACCATAAACGTGTTTCTTGATGATCAATCATATAAAATAAACATGTTTCTTGATGATCAACCAATACCATAAACATGTTTCTTGATGATCAATCAATACCATAAACATGTTTCTTGATGATCAATCATATAAAATAAACATGTTTCTTGATGATCGACCAATACCATAAACATGTTTCTTGATGATCAATCAATACCATAAACATGTTTCTTGATGATCAATCATATAAAATAAACATGTTTCTTGATGATCGACCAATACCATAAACATGTTTCTTGATGATCAATCATATAAAATAAACATGTTTCTTGATGATCAACCAATACCATAAACATGTTTCTTGATGATCAATCAATACCATAAACATGTTTCTTGATGATCAATCATATAAAATAAACATGTTTCTTGATGATCGACCAATACCATAAACATGTTTCTTGATGATCAATCAATACCATAAACATGTTTCTTGATGATCAATCATATAAAATAAACATGTTTCTTGATGATCGACCAATACCATAAACATGTTTCTTGATGATCAACCAATACCATAAACATGTTTCTTGATGATCAACCAATACCATAAACATGTTTCTTGATGATCAACCAATACCATAAACATGTTTCTTGATGATCAATCAATACCATAAACATGTTTCTTGATGATCAATCATATAAAATAAACATGTTTCTTGATGATCAATCAATACCATAAACATGTTTCTTGATGATCAATCATATAAAATAAACATGTTTCTTGATGATCAACCAATACCATAAACAATTTTCTTGACGATCAACCAATACCATAAACATGTTTCTTGATGATCAATCAATACCATAAACATGTTTCTTGATGATCAACCAATTCCACAAACATGTTTCTTGATTATCAATCAATACCACAAACATGTTTCTTGATGATCTGCCCATCCCACGAACGCTCATGTTTATTTATAGACCAGGTGGAGGTAAAACGTCAGCCTCTGGACAAGAAAGTTCTGGGCTCAAACCCTACCACATGTGGTGGGAAGTTTTCATTTAGAATCCATGGCGTTACCCTCCCCTGGCCTTTGGATGCTGATATCTGATATCTAGCCCTCTTGGATAACAGAAAAATGTGGGAGGCCCAGAACACTCTCAGAGTTCATTAAAGAACTCTTGACAGTTAAAGATAGAAAAGCGCAGGCCAAATATGGCCTCTGCCCTGGACAAATTGTTAAGCAATCTATCTATGCTGAAGATGGGCTTGTTTGGCTTACGGGCTCAAATATCGTGGCTTCTATAAACTAACAACATAGTGAATCCACGCAAACTTAATTGATAAATGCTAATAATAGTACAGAAATGATTCTTGATAATTACTTAATTCCACAGATGTTCTTTATATATTTTGATAATCAATTAATTCCGCAAGCATCTATGTTTATTGATGACCAGTTCGTCTCCTAGTCATCCTTGTTTTGATATTCTCATTGTTTTGCTTGTTACATGTTTTTCTTAACAATTTTAATATTACATCCCAAATATTTTCTGTGTATATTTTTCTGCTTCTCTCTCTCTCTCTCTCTCTCTCAAATTAGAAATTATTGTTAGAAAATTGTAAACAAAAATAAATCTCCAACAAAGTATCTACAGAAAGAAAAATCTCCAACAAACTATAAAATCAAATTTTAAATAGAATGATGTCCCCAAGAATCTGTAAACAGACAAATGTTTTCAAGAAACTATAAACAGGAAGTTATCTCCAACAAATTATGAGAAGGGATAGATCGCCAAAAAAAATTAAAAAGGAGGATACCTCCAACAAATTGTAAATAGGGAGACACCTCCAACAAGCTATAACCAGGGAGATATCTCCAACAAACTATAAATAGTGAGATATCTATAACAAACTATAAACAGGGAGATGTCTCCAGCAAACTGTAAACAGAGACATACTTACAACAAACTATAAACAGGGAGATGTTTCCTACAAACAGTTAATGGAGATAATTTATTTTCAGATCTTTTTTGCACAAATATATCTCTTATGTGTGGCTTCTTTATCAAACCTTCACTAAACAAACCTCTCATATATGAATTCTCTCTGAAACTAATTTCAAATAAACCTTTCATATATGTATTCTCAAACCTTTAACATACAAACCTGTCATGTGAATCTTTTCTCAATCCTTTCACTTGTAACCCTTTGCCACACAAACCTGTCATGTGAATCTTTTCTCAATCCTTTAACTTGTAACCCTTTGCCACACCAACCTGTCATGTGAATCTTTTCTCAATCCTCTCACTTGTAACCCTTTGCCACACAAACCTGTCATGTGAATCTTTTCTCAATCCTTTCACTTGTAACCCTTTGCCACACAAACCTGTCATGTGAATCTTTTCTCAATCCTTTCACTTGAACCCTTTGCCACACAAACCTTTCATGTGAATCTTTTCTCAATCCTTTAACTTGTAACCCTTTGCAACACAAACCTGTCATGTGAATCTTTTCTCAATCCTTTCACTTGTAACCCTTTGCCACACAAACCTGTCATGTGAATCTTTTCTCAATCCTTTCACTTGAACCCTTTGCCACACAAACCTGTCATGTGAATCTTTTCTCAATCCTTTCACTTGTAACCCTTTGCCACACAAACCTGTCATGTGAATCTTTTCTCAATCCTTTCACTTGTAACCCCTTGCCACACAAACCTGTCATGTGAATCTTTTCTTAAATTGTTGCCACACAAACCTTTCATGTGAATCTTTTCACAAATCTTTAACATACATCACCTTTCATGTCTCTCTCTCTCTCTCTCTCTCTCTCTCTCTCTCTCTCTGCGATCAAGACTCAATCAGAGTAGGATTCCAGACTCCCTTATGAAGTCAGCTGTCTGTTTAAGCGAATCGATCGCCCCATATAGTTTCTCTTCCAGGGAGGTGGGCGTGGACCACACTGCTCTTCTCAGGTCTGCGTACTGGGGGCAATCCTGTAGAACATGTTTTGTAGGTAGATTGTCCAGTGTACAGTGGCATAGGCTGGTTGTACCTATTTTGAATTTGGTGAACATGTGATTCCTCATTCTATTGTGGCCAGTGCGTAGGCGAAGTATGATGACTTGATCCCTCCTTGATAGTTGATGGTATCCGCCCCTTTCGTTATGTTTTGGGTGTTCTCGTTTCCATTTTTCATGGTACTGACCTTTGAGGATGGATTTGGCTTCATCATAGCTGAGTGGATGGTTCTCTTGTGGTAATCTCCCTCCCTCTTTAGCTAATTTGTCTGCGCGTTCGTTCCCGTGTATATTACAGTGTGATGGTATCCACTGTATGACTACTCCCTGGAAGTTATTGCATAGTTGGTCGAGGGTTGTTCTCAAGTCATCTAGTTCATTATTCTTGGGGCTTTTTAGAGCTGATAGTACTGACAGTGCATCAGTCAGAATCACCAATTTATTGTGCATGTTATTTTTGTGTTGAGTAGCCAGTGTTGCAGCATCTCTGATGGCCTCAGTTTCTGCTTTAAAGTTGTTTGAGAATTTTCCAGTAGCTATTGACTTGGTGATCTCGTCCTGGTTATTCAGCGTCAAGAACACACCACCCCCTCCAATTCTGGTGGCATTTGTAGAAGAGCCATCTGTGTATTATGTGGGACCAAGAGTCCTGTGGATAGGTATCGTCTATGTGTTTTTCTGCTACGTGTTTTCTTTCTGTGTCTGATTGGGTGCCATTTTCATCAATTCCTGTTATATTTTCCTTAAGTTCTGGTATTTTATGTTTCCCATGAGGAGACATATCAGATGGGCCCAAGGGTTTCGGTATTGTTTGGGAAAGTACTGGGTCTCCAGTAGTTAGTTCATTGGTGATTGCAGCGAAGTTGCTCCTCCTTAGTGAATCCTTTCTCAAACCTTTAACATGCAAACCTTTTTTTTTAACCAATAACACACAAATCTTTCATGTGAATCTGTTCTCAAACCTTACCACACAAATTTCTCATGTGTGTAATTAATTTCGCACGACTTTACCACACAAATTTCTCATATATGTAATTACTTTCTCACACCTTTACCACACAAACTTCTCATGTATGTAATTACTTTCTCACAACTTTACCACACAAACTTCTCATGTATGTAATTACTTTCTCACAACTTTACCACACAAACTTCTCATGTATGTAATTACTTTCTCACAACTTTACCACACAAACTTCTCATGTATGTAATTACTTTCTCACAACTTTACCACACAAACTTCTCATGTATGTAATTACTTTCTCACAACTTTACCACACAAATTTCTCATGTATGTAATTACTTTCTCACAACTTTACCACACAAACATGTGACATTTTCCACAAACCCTCACACCACAAACATCAACCACACAAACTCTTCTTAACATTTATGCTTTAGTTCTACCCCCACCAATATGTTGTTTAAATGTCCATAATCTACATCCGCTATGAAGCATCATGTGCTGCTGCTGACGCTTGCAAAATAGTTTAGTTGTAATTAGCAACATTTATTAAAGATGTTGCATGACTGATGTTGTTGTTGGTAGAACTATCGTTTAAATTAACATACATAGCCACATATATGATTGAGTATACGTGGATGATTGCACTACTGCTTATTGTTAATTGTGACTTTTGGTCTATCTTTTATTTATTTATTTAAAACCCACATAATTGTACACATAACATATTTATCATGTAAACTATCAAGTGTGCATTTTCAGCATCTCTGTTTTATTACAAGATGAGGATCATAATAATGAGTGGTGCCATGGTAGGTGGATTTGAGGAAGTTACAGATTCATGATAGTACATTCTGATAGGGGTCTATCTTTCTGTTGTCTGAAGTATTGTCTATATCTGCAATGTTGTTTCTTGTATAAATTTTACTGGGTTTTTTTTGTGTGTAGTTCTTGCAGAGGTCCATATAGTTTTGTGTGTAGTGTTGTGTCTATGGGTCAATGGGTTTTCCTCGGTCTACTATATTAAATACAGTCATGAAGTATGTGTTCAGCAGTCTGGGATCTGTTAGGTTAAATGTTGTGTTACTCTCTCATCTTTCTTTCTTCTTCACACCTGTTGTAAAGTATTTAGATTCTGTACGTACATAACAATATGAGGGTATATCAGCGAAGTGCAGTTGTGAAATAATGAAAGACATAGTGGCTCAAAAACTGGATTTATGGGTTGATGTGTGTAACTGATTGTGACAATGTTTGGCAGTTATGTATGGTGGTAGTTTATAAACAACATTTTGTGTTTTCATATTCACCATGATGTGGGGAGGGGGGAGGGGGTGGTGAGAGAGAGAGAGCACTTGAAGGCAATGAAAGGTGTTCAGATTAATCCATCTTGTTGTGAGTCATTTTCAGGACATTAATCCACCTTGTTGTGAGTCAGTTTTAGGACATTACTCCGCCTTGTTGTGAGTCAGTTTCAGGACATTACTCCGCCTTGTTGTGAGTCAGTTTCAGGACATTACTCCATCTTGTTGTGAGTCTGTTTCAGGACATTACTCCATCTTGTTGTGAGTCTGTTTCAGGACATTACTCCATCTTGTTGTGAGTCTGTTTCAGGACATTACTCCATCTTGTTGTGAGTCTGTTTCAGGACATTACTCCATCTTGTTGTGAGTCTGTTTCAGGACATTACTCCATCTTGTTGTGAGTCTGTTTCAGGACATTACTCCATCTTGTTGTGAGTCTGTTTCAGGACATTACTCCATCTTGTTGTGAGTCTGTTTCAGGACATTACTCCATCTTGTTGTGAGTCTGTTTCAGGACATTACTCCATCTTGTTGTGAGTCTGTTTCAGGACATTACTCCATCTTGTTGTGAGTCTGTTTCAGGACATTACTCCATCTTGTTGTGAGTCTGTTTCAGGACATTATTCCATCTTGTTATGGGTCTGCTTCAGGACATTACTCTATCTTGTTATGGGTCTATTTCAGGACATTACTCCATCTTGTTGTGAGTCTGTTTCAGGACATTACTCTATCTTGTTATGGGTCTATTTCAGGACATTACTCCATCTTGTTGTGGGTCTGTTTCAGGACATTACTCCATCTTTTTATAGATCTGCTTCAGGACATTACTCCATCTTTTTATAGATCTGCTTCAGGACATTACTCCATCTTGTTATGGGTCTGCTTCAGGACATTACTCCATCTTGTTATGGGTCTGTTTCAGGACATTACTCCATCTTGTTATGGATCTGCTTCAAGACATTACTCCATCTTGTTATAGATCTGTTTCAGGACATTACTCCATCTTTTTATAGATCTGCTTCAGGACATTACTCCATCTTGTTATGGGTCTGCTTCAGGACATTACTCCATCTTGTTATATATCTGCTTCAGGACATTACTCCACCTTGTTATAGATCTGCTTCAGGACATTACTCCACCTTGTTATAGATCTGCTTCAGGACATTACTCCATCTTGTTATATATCTGCTTCAGGACATTACTCCACCTTATATCTGCTTCAGGACATTACTCCATATTGTTATGGATCTACTTCAGGACGTTACTCCATCTTGCCATCATCATCATTATCTCTCCCATTCTCCCAATCGTGACAATTGTTATTTTCACATGATCTGAGCCTATAAACTAATATAATAAACAATATCAACAGGAAGCATCCACGTATTAGCTCGTCTGTTTTCCCAGCCTGTGTTATTCTTTCAGAATAATTGAGCTATTTTTTTCTTTGTCACGTAAATCCACTGTTTACAGGTAGCTTGTAGAGTTGAGTAAAAAATACCAATGAAGTCAAGCACTGGCTACATCACTTGCTTCATGTTTACCTGTCATCATCATCGTGTGCCTTTTCCGCAACGAAGGTTGGCTACCATGGATCACCATTCTACTCTGTTTCTTGTTTTGATGGTGCAGGCTGACATAGATTGACTTGTCCATCTTTTGATGTTACTCGTCCATGTTAGTCTTGGTCTGCCTCTGCCTCTTTTACCTTGTATTTTTTCTTCCAATATTACATTACTATCCTTTACTCTTGTCAAGGGGTGACAGAATTGTTTTGTTTTGTCAGTTCAGAAAACAATTTCCTTAGTATCAAAATTTTGTGTCAATTATTAGTAGAGTTATCTGTATCTCGCTTCGTCTATTATTATTTCTCTTTTGTTGACTGCTTGTGTCAATTATGAATAGAGTTGTTTGTCTGTCACTTCATCTATTATTATTTCTTTCTTGTTGACTATTTGTGTCAATTATTAGTAGAGTTGTCTGTCTGTCTTTTCATCTATTATTTCTTTCTTGTTGACTATTTGTGTCAATTATAGTAGAGTTGTCTGTCTGTCTTTTCATCTATTATTTCTTTCTTGTTGACTATTTGTGTCAATTATTAGTAGAGTTGTCTGTCTGTCTTTCATCTATTATTTCTTTCTTGTTGACTATTTGTGTCAATTATGAATAGAGTTGTCTGTCTGTCACTTCATCTATTATTTCTTTCTTGTTGACTATTTGTGGAAATGATTGTCTGAGCTGATTGACATTTTTCCCAGGTGGTTTAGGACAGGAGTCACATGACGTTCAGCTCCATTCATTTTTTGGTATGTAAGCTTCTATGCATTACAGCATCTGTCATGTTTGTCAGCTGTACTGTATCTTAGGCCAACAATTGCAAGTTCCCATATATTAACCATATATTTTTTTTAACTCTTTACCTCCCGAATATTATTAATATATTTTATATTCAGGTGAATTTATCATCTTTTAACATTATTTTATATTTTTAGTTGCTTATTTTTAATGAAAATAAAAATTAAATTCAATTAAAAAGACTGTTTTGGGCAAGGAAAACAATGCAGTCTGATAATAATACAAACAAAAGTGAGCAGATGATTAAATCAGTGGTCTTCAAATAGGTTAATAGAATGCATTTATGTACAAGAATCTTTAAAGTACAAGAGTGCATTTAAGTGCAGTTTTAAGAAGAATAATTCATTTAAATACACATTTAAGCACGAGAATTAATTTAAATACACTTTTAAATATGAGAATCCATTTAAATATGCTTTTAAGTATGAGAATTAGTTTAAATATGCTTTTAAGTATGAGAATTAGTTTAAATATGCTTTTAAGTACGAGAATTAGTTTAAATATGCTTTTAAGTACAAGAATTAGTTTAAATATGCTTTTAAGTACGAGAATTAGTTTAAATATGCTTTTAAGTACGAGAATTAGTTTAAATACACTTTTAAGTATGAGAATCCGTTGAAATATGCTTTTAAGTACGAGAATTAGTTTAAATATACTTTTAAGTATGAGAATCTGTTTAAATATGCTTTTAAGTACGAGAATTAGTTTAAATATACTTTTAAGTATGAAAATCTGTTTAAATATGCTTTTAAGTACGAGAATTAGTTTAAATATACTTTTAAGTATGAGAATCTGTTTAAATATGCTTTTAAGTACGAGAATTAGTTTAAATATACTTTTAAGTACGAGAATTAGTTTAAATATACTTTTAAGTGCTTGCTTGCGTTCGCCCGATGACTAAAGTATTCTAGGGTATTCATAGACTGTAGAATTCCTCTACGGCATACATCCTTATAAGGACGTTAAGTGGGCGTGTCTGCATTGTGTTGTGGTTTGCAGTATAACTGTTATATTTGCGCCTTTCGGCCCAACACATCCGACTTCAGCACGATACTTTTAAGTATGAGAATCCATTTAAATACACTTTTAAGTAGGAGAATTCAATTAAGGGATATGGAAAGAAAAAATGATAAGAATGTTTACTTTTGGATACCCTTGACCCTCTTGTTTGTTTACCTCTTCAAAAAGAAACTCGTTGAAAGTTCTAGTTTCTTGGTCTTACATGAAAGCTCAAATGTGGTTAGTTGACACTGGTGTTGAGTTTCCTTGGTGTTGAGTTTCCTTGGTGTTGAGTTTCCTTGGTGGTCTAAGGTTTCCCTGGTGTTGAGTTTCCTTGGTGTTGAGTTTCCTTGGTGTTGAGTTTCCTTGGTGTTGAGTTTCCTTGGTGTTGAGTTTCCCTGGTGTTGAGTTTCCTTGGTGTTGAGTTTCCTTGGTGTTGAGTTTCCTTGGTGTTGAGTTTCCTTGATGTTGAGTTTCCTTGGTGGTCTAAGGTTTCCCTGGTGTTGAGTTTCCCTGGTGTTGAGTTTCCTTGGTGGTCTAAGGTTTCCCTGATGTTGAATTTCCTTGGTGGTCTAAGGTTTCCCTGGTGTTGAGTTTCCTTGGTGGTCTAAGGTTTCCCTGGTGTTGAGTTTCCTTGGTGGTCTAAGGTTTCCCTGGTGTTGAGTTTCCTTGGTGGTCTAAGGTTTCCCTGATGTTGAGTTTCCTTGGTGGTCTAAGGTTTCCCTGGTGTTGAGTTTCCTTGGTGTTGAGTTTCCTTGGTGGTCTAAGGTTTCCCTGGTGTTGAGTTTCCTTGGTGGTCTAAGGTTTCCCTGGTGTTGAGTTTCCTTGGTGGTCTAGGTTTCCCTGGTGTTGAGTTTCCTTTGTGGTCTAAGGTTTCCTGATGGTGTAAGGCTTTCTTGATGGTGTAGAGTTGGTGTGAGGTTTCCTTGATGGTGTAGAGTTGGTGTGAGGTTTCCTTGATGGTGTAGAGTTGGTGTGAGGTTTCCTTGATGGTGTAGAGTTGGTGTGAGGTTTCCTTGATGGTGTAGAGTTGGTGTGAGGTTTCCTTGATGGTGTAGAGTTGGTGTGAGGTTTCCTTGATGGTGAAGAGTTGGTGTGAGGTTTCCTTGATGGTGTAGAGTTGTTGCAAAGTTTCCTTGATGGTGTAGAGATGGTGTAAAGTTTCCTTGATCGTGTAGAGCTGTTGCAAAGTTTCCTTGATAGTGTAGAGCTGTTGCAAAGTTTTCTTGATGGTATAGAGTTGTTGCAAAGTTTTCTTGATGGTGTAGAGTTGTTGCAAAGTTTTCTGGATGGTGTAGAGCTGTTGCAAAGTTTTCTTGATGGTGTAGAGCTGGTGCAAAGTTTCCTTGATAGTGTAGAGCTGTTGCAAAGTTTCTTGATGGTATAGAGTTGTTGCAAAGTTTTCTTGATGGTTGCAAAGTTTTCTTGATAGTGTAGAGTTGTTGCAAAGTTTTCTTGATAGTGTAGAGTTGTTGCAAAGTTTCCTTGATGGTGTAGAGCTGTTGCAAAGTTTCCTTGATGGTGTAGAGCTGTTGCAAAGTTTCCTTGATGGTGTAGAGTTGTTGCAAAGTTTCCTTGATGGTGTAGAGCTGTTGCAAAGTTTCCTTGATGGTGTAGAGTTGGTGTAAAGTTTTCTTGACGGTGTAGAGTTGTTGCAAAGTTTTCTTGATGGTGTAGAGTTGTTGCAAAGTTTTCTTGATGGTGTAGAGTTGTTGCAAAGTTTCCTTGATAGTGTAGAGTTGTTGCAAAGTTTTTTTATGGTGTAGAGTTGGTGGACAGTTCTCTCATGGTATAGTTCTTTACCAGCTTACCCTGATCCTAAGTCTGCCTTAAGTTCTGCTGAATTAAAAATTTGTTGCACAAAAATTGCTTTAGAAACTAAACTATCTTGACCACACATTTTCCTGTTCCAGTTTCTCTGTTGAAAAATGAAATGTGAAAGCTGCACATCCCTAAACTAAGTAAAGAGCCCATTCATACCTCAAGGCATGTAGGCAATATGGTGTTAGTGCCCATATTTTTTTATAGACCTTCGGCACATGATTTTTTGAGGCAACGTGGTTGGTATTATTTTTGTGCTGCTTTACTTTCCCTGAAAAAAAATCCTGTACCCATTTACAGCTGGATGAACTTGGAAGTCATCAGTCATGATCGAACTTGACTACTTGACCCCTTAGTAATCTAGTTCACTAACCACTGAACTATGGGGCCTTACGTCCTTGTACTGATGACATGTGGTGTACTTGTCAGAGTTTTTATTGTTGCCCCGATGGAAATAAAAATTAGAAGCCCTGCCTGGAATAGAACTCGCACCCATCTTGTTAGAAAAGGACATATCCTACCCACTCAACCACCAACACTCCATAAATTGCTTTATTGAAGATAAATATTTATTTTAATTTTGTTTGTACTTTTAAGTGTCTATTTGGTTGAGGTAGAGAATAATGTTCATGGAAATATGTTGACGGACAGACTGTCGGGGTCTGAAAATGCATCATAGACCTTAAAAATGTGCATGTATCACATGATTCTGGATCCTTCCAGTGACGATAAACGTCACATAGGGCCGAAAAAGGTTTTTTTGCCATCGTCTCTATTCTGGGCAAGATGTTCAATCTTATTCAATGAGTCTGTGCCTGCCAACTTTGCTTCTCTTATAAGTGTTCTCTCAGTGTCTCTCTAGGTCTTCCTCTTTTTTTGTATCCTGATGTTTTCCATTGAAGAGCCTGTTTTGAAATTCTTTTGTTGTATCTTCTCAACACTTGTCCGACATATGTCCATCTTCTCTTTTTAATTGTCAATGAGATTGTTGAATTCAAGGCCATTCCTATTATCCCTATCTTAGTCTTGAATTCAATCCATTGTACGCAAACTATTTTTCTTAGTCCTTTTTTCTTCAAAAGCATTCAGTTTTTTCTCAATCTCTTTCTCTTGTTTTCCAGCTTTCACATGCGAAGGTAAGGTATGACATGGCGAGGGCTTTAAAAGAACACCTCTCACAGGAAGATGACAACAAAGCTGAGAGTAACCCACGTGTCAAAAGAATAGTAGAACAAGGCACTATGAAGGGTGAAATCAGGAAATGCATCATCACTGGCAAAGAACGCAACATGTTCAATCGATGCTGGACAGAAAGAATTGTTAGATGAAGACTTTGATGGTTGCTGGAGTGGATGGAGGAGCGGAAATGGGAATACTCTGACTGTTGTAACACCTGACCAAACTGAGAAAAAAATGTGTGTTTCCAAATTTCAAAAAGATATGTTAGCTTGCTTGCTTGCATTCATCCAATGACTATTGGAATACACCTCTTCATTATCTGCCCTTAAAGAGATCCTATGTGGCGTGTACAGGTTGTGTTGTAGTTTGCAGTAAAACTGTGATATTTGCTCCTTTCGGCCCAACACATCTGACTTCAGCATGTTGTTTTTGGGTACCGGGTTGTCTTCCCTCTTTGGTCCCTACTCGCTTGGCCAGACTAAACAGGTTAGTCTGTTACTGGAGGCACTACGGAGAGGTGGAGCAGGATCTGGATGGTTCTGGTTCACAGATCCAAGCCATCAGCTGTGGGTTGCTGACAACTTCCAGCTCTGTTGCTGTCAGGCGACTTTGCCTCCGATGTGTTAGCGAAACATGCAGAGAACTTTAATTTTAATTAATTAGCACAAAGTGTTGCCTCCTAGACTCTGTTATGGGGGGGGGGGGGCTGGTTGGTCTCAAAGCAAGATGCCAGTCTTGAGACAGAGAGGTTGTAAGTTCAAATCCCGGTTGCATCAGTTGGGATTTTTATTTATGATTTTTCTCTGTGGCAACCACCCCTGGTCTCAGCAACGAGGCCCGGCTTGAAGCGTCAATTATTCGTGGACGAGAAAAAATGTGAGTATTTCCTATGACTGAGTTATTTGTCTGTGTGGCGAGGGACCCCTGTGCATATGGCTGCCAGGGAAAAATTAATTAACGCGCCAAATTCAGTTCCTAGACTCTCAGGACTTCACCACAGGTGGAAGCTGGCAAACGCGATCTAACTGATTATATTTTCAGTAAAGTGCATATTCTTTGTAACCACATTGTGTATCCAAATAATTTAATTTGCTTTTTCCTGACATCTTCTAAGATTTTCGTTCCTGATTTTTGTCTCTTTTTGTTGTGTTCTACAATATCTCCTTTTCTTTCATTATAAGATGAACTGAATTTATAAGTTAAGGTGATTTTGTAAAAAGATAAGCTGAATTTTAACCGGTTTAGCTTTCTCAGTAAGGGTTCTCAGAGGAGCAGCCTTATAATATGATAATTTCTCATTGTCATATTTTGAATAGAAATTGCAGAATAATATCTTAATGGGTTAAGGCAAAGAAATGCAAATGAATGCATAAAAATGCGAAGCTGCAGTAAAGCTGAATGTGAGGACAAATTAAAAAATAGAAAAAAATGGTATGTTAGAAGCTTTACGTGATTAGTGGACGACACGGATTAAACGACGTTTCGGCCCAATTAGGCGACGTTTCAGCAGGAACATACAAAAAAACACACACACAGATATGTAAGTAAAAACTAATAACGAAACATTCAAAACAAAATTTATTTTGATTATTTTTGTTTTGGATGTTTCGTTATTAGTTTTATTTACATATCCGTGTGTGTGTTTTTTTGTTTGTTCCTGCTGAAGGCCTATTGGGCTGAAACGTAGTTTAATCTGTGTCGTCCATTAATCACGTAAAGCTTCTAACATACCATTTTTTCTATTTTTTTTATTTTCCTAATATCTTAATGGTCTAACCTGAGAATGAACAGATAATGTCTAGATCATCTTCATCACGTGTCGTACCGGTGGCATAGGTGATTATATCCTTCCATAATTCTCCGTCTGTTATCAATTCTTTTGTTGAATGTTTACCATGCCACAACATCAAGCTATCTAGTATCTTCTCACTTTGTCGTCCACAATCTCTTTTTCCCCTGTATTTTGCCAATTGTAACCAAATACTCATACTTTGCTCTTCACATGATGTTCCTGAAAAATGTAGATTGTTTCTTTTTTAATGTTCTTTACGAGTTCCTCTTTTTGCGTTGGCCTCATTGAGAACTTTCTCGTTGATCTTTTTGGTTGTGTAGAGAGCTTTCAACATTTTTTTTTTAGAAGTTCCATCTCTATGGCTTCTAATCATCTATTAATTTGTTTGCCTACTCTCCATGATTCACTTCCATAAGTCAAAATTGGCTCTATATAGCACAGATAAAATCTCTTTCTCACTTCTGTTGACATGCCTAAACAACAAGCAAAAATCCCTAGGTTAACAACATATATTTTTCATTATATTTTCCAGTTAAAATTAATACTCTCCCGCTATGTTATTTCTGATCTTTTCAGTGAGCTATAGAATTTTATATTTTATTATCTGTTTGGAAATTAGATATTACGAAATATGCACCCGTAACTTTTAAGGTAATTAGACAGAGATAAGTACAAATATGCAAAATACTGACTACTATGCAGTGCCATGAGTAGAGCTGCAGAGAACATATAAAATAAACATTAAATGAATGATACGAAGCAGCTAACCTACTAAAAAGACAACATATCATGACGTTTCTGCAGGCTGTGTTTTTAAACAAAATAAAATTTGAAAGCTAGTTCAATCATTTTGAATAAATGTGTCAGTTAAATACTTTCCAGTATATTTATAGTTTACAAAACTATTACACCTAGGAAGTCTAATGACAAACGATAATTCTCAAACAGCAGAGATAGAATCAAGATGCAACAAAGCTTGTCAAATCATCGGACAGTTATCACCACTATTGTCCAACAAGGAAATAACCCTGGAGGCAAAACGAGCACTATACAATATAATCTTCATCCCAACGTTGTGCTACCAATGCCAGACCTGGACCCTAGATGCAAGAACAATAAGAAAAATAACCTCTACAGAGATGAAATGTGTTAGACGAATGACAGGAAACAGTCTGAGAGATAAGATCAGAAATGAAGAACTGAGAAAAAAGTTAGGAATAGCCCCCGCCATAGAATATATAAATAAACAACATATAAAATGGTTTGGCCACGTGACAAGGCAGAAAGATCAAAACACAACACAACGAGCTTTCAACAAACGTTGTGAGAACACCAGACCCAAGGGTCGACCAGGAAGAAGATGGGTTAATGGAATATTAGAAGCACTAGGAAACATAACAGCAGCAGAGGCGAACAGAAGAGCAAAAGACCGCAAATTATATCTCCCCTCGACGCTGAAAGGCAAATGAGTAAGGAAAGAAGAAGTAATAGTTCATTGGAGCCTCAGTGGTTTGTGCGCTCGCTTCCTGACCAGAAGTGTCTGGGTTCGACCCCAGCAGTGACAGGTTTTTTTTTGGACTGATAAAGCTCCGGGGTTCACCCAGCCTCTAAAAATGGGTGAAAGAGATTTTTCTGGGAAGTAAAGGCGGCCTGGCGTGATACCGACCATATCACCCATAAATGTGCCGTGGTCATAGAAAAAATATTGTCACTAACACCATATTCCTCTTATGCCTAGCAAGGCATGAAGGGAACCTTTTTTTTTTTTTAAATTTTCAAATACATGCTGCGAAGATGATTCATTAATGTTCAGTAAATGGCATGCTGAAACGTCATCGTTTGTCTTGTCTTTCTATTAGTTTAGCTACTTCATACCGTTTTATGTTTATTTTACATGAAAAATAAATACCTGAAACCTTGGTGGGACGGGTACAAGTAAAAATGTTTGAAGATCACTGATTTAAATTACAAACTGGGATGGGTACAAGTAAAAATATTTGAAGATCACTGATTTAAGTTACAAACTGGAATGGGTACAAGTAAAAATATTTGAAGATCACTGATTTAAATTACAAACTGGGATGGGTACAAGTAAAAATATTCAAAGATCACTGATTTAAATTACAAACTGGGATGGGTACAAGTAAAAATATTTGAAGATCACTGATTTAAATTACAAACTGGGATGGGTACAAGTAAAAATATTTGAAGATCACTGATTTAAATTAAAACATGACAATAATGAATTAAAAATAAAGTCAAAGAGTAGACATGTGAATAAAATATTTATATTTTTCTTCTACATTTCTGTAATTACATTACTTATAGTGTCCATCATTACTAATTTTAACTTATAGAAATATATTAACCACGGCTAATAAAGTCTTTCAGTTCTAGTTTGAAGCTTATGGAGTTACGTATCCATGGCTGTTAACTAAGGCCATGCTGTGATTGTGGAAGCTTATGCAGTTACGTATCCATGGCTGTTAACTAAGGCCATGTTGTGATTGTGGAAGCTTATGCAGTTACGTATCCATGGCTGTTAACTAAGGCCATGCTGTGATTGTGGAAGCTTATGCAGTTACGTATCCATGGCTGTTAACTAAGGCCATGCTGTGATTGTGGAAGCTTATGCTGTTACGTATCCATGGCTGTTAACTAAGGCCATGTTGTGATTGTGGAAGCTTATGCTGTTACATATCCATGGCTGTTAACTAAGGCCATGCTGTGATTGTGGAAGCTTATGCAGTTACGTATCCATGGCTGTTAACTAAGGCCATGTTGTGATTGTGGAAGCTTATGCAGTTACGTATCCATGGCTGTTAACTAAGGCCATGCTGTGATTGTGGAAGCTTATGCAGTTACGTATCCATGGCTGTTAACTAAGGCCATGCTGTGATTGTGGAAGCTTATGCAGTTACGTATCCATGGCTGTTAACTAAGGCCATGCTGTGATTGTGGAAGCTTATGCAGTTACGTATCCATGGCTGTTAACTAAGGCCATGCTGTGATTGTGGAAGCTTATGCTGTTACGTATCCATGGCTGTTAACTAAGGCCATGCTGTGATTGTGGAAGCTTATGCAGTTACGTATCCATGGCTGTTAACTAAGGCCATGCTGTGATTGTGGAAGCTTATGCAGTTACGTATCCATGGCTGTTAACTAAGGCCATGTTGTGATTGTGGAAGCTTATGCTGTTACATATCCATGGCTGTTAACTAAGGCCATGTTGTGATTGTGGAAGCTTATGCTGTTACATATCCATGGCTGTTAACTAAGGCCATGTTGTGATTGTGTTTATCAAGCTAACTTTATCATCATTCTACCTGGGCTCAGGGTATTATGAGATTAATGTAGACCGTGTTGCTTTGTTTGGGAACCAAGATTTGCAGATTTTTTTAACATGTAAAATAAACATAAAATTGTATTTAGCAACTAAAATAGTAGAGAGATGGGACAAACGTTTTGGCAACAGTCTTCATCATGTACAAAACAAAAAATAAACAAAGGTCAGTACGATAGGCAAATACTATTGTAAAATAAACAAAGGTCAGTACGATAGACAAATACTGTTGTAAAATAAACATAGGTCAACATGATAGGCAAATCACCATCATCATCGAGTGCTGTCTCCGCATCGAAGGTTGGCTACCATGGAGTGCCATTCCACTCTGTCTCTTGCTTTGATAGTGCAGAATGTTATAGGTTGACTTGTCCATCTTTTGATGTTACTCGTCCATGTTAGTCTTGGTCTGCCACTACCTCTTTTACCTTGTATTTTCCCTTCCAATATTACTTTTATTAGGCTGTTGTGTCTTTTAACATGACCAAAGAATTTCATTTGTTTTGTTCTAATTGTATTTAGTAGTTCTCTTTTAATTTTTTGTTGTTTTAAAACTTCATCGTGTTTTCTTTTCTTTCCTTCCAGTTTTACCTATTCTTCTATAGATCCACATTTCAAAAGCTTCAACTTTCTGTTTTGTTTTCTTGTCTAATGTCCTTGTTTCTGCACCATACAGGAATATTGAGAAAATGTAACATTTTGCTATTCTTAGTTTTAGCCCTGGTGTTATTTGTTTTGATGTTAGTATATTTTTCGTGGCATTATAATTACTTTTTGCCATTTCTGTTCTTTTATAGTCAAATACTGTTGTAAAATAAATTAAGGAATATAAACATGAAAGCCAAACACTGATCTAAAAATGAAAGAAAGAAACTGACCAGGATTTACATGGCTGGTGGTTACAAGATTATAGACAGTAGGCCAGGTAGGATTTAATTCGACCAAAAGGAGTCAAGCGGAGAAAAAAATTAGAAAGAGGGACTCATGAAGATGGATGAAAGGACAATTTTTTATTGTTAAGAATATTTTAGCTTCAAGGGATATAATCCGATCTGTTTTTGAATATGACAGAATTTCAATAGTTACTTCTCTTTGGTGTGATTTACACAACACAGATATAATAATTGTTGATAAGAGTAAATTAAACATAAAAGAGTGTTGATGCAAAAGTTAAATAATCAAAATATGATTACAGGTCATATACATACACACACATAATATGATACAAAACAGGTCCTGAATTTGATTATTTCAAAGTATATGTAACTATAAAATTGGTACTTCAATGCTATCAGCACACAATATATAGTATGAAATTATAAGTATACATTATTTTATATGTGTATGAGGTATGTTGAGAGTTCCCCAACAGCTAAAAAGACCTACGAGAACATTCTCAAAGAGGCCAACACAAAAAGGGAGCTTCTAAAAAAATATCAGAAAGAAACAATCAACATTTTTCAGCCACATCATGAGAGGTGGAAAGTTAGAATACTTGGTTACACCTGGAAAAATACAGGGAAAGAGAGATCATGGATGACAAAGAGAGAAGATACTAGACAGCTTGGTGGCACACCATGGAACGTAGTCAATAACGTAATTGATATGATGCATGGTGGACAGAAAATTGTGGAAGGGCATGATTGGTTATGCCAACTTGTACAGCACATGATGATGATGAGATAAAATTCTCTTGTTGTCTCTTCTCAACACGTATTCAACATATGCCCATCTTCTCTTCTTAATGGTACATGATATCGCTGGTTGCATGGTTATTTCTCTTATCTCTATATTATTCCATTGTGCGTGTGGCCGTGTGGCAAAAACCACTGTTCCGCTGGCTGAAAAGCCGGCATACGGTGTTCGAAATCCCTGGTAGACAGAAAGGATTTTTTCTATGGGGGTGAAATAAAAATCCTGAGTATCACACGTCGTGACGACTGCTTTGACCAAGCGGCCTTTATCCTCTGGTTCTATCGTTGCCCCCCGACATACACCAGCAATGGTACTATGTGTCGTAAAGATAGATAGTACACACAGTATTCTTTTTAGGCATTTGTTTTCAAAATTGTTTAGTTTTCTCTCAATCTTTTATTGTTTTCTGTTTTTCACATCAGAAGATAAAGGTTGATAATATGTTTGAGTTGAATATTCTAAGTTTATTTTTCTTGCTTAGTATTTTGATTTCCATATTTTGTCCAGGTTTTTAAAATTTTCTGCAGCTTTTGTTATCCTGATTGTGATCTCTTTCTTTGTTTCACCTTCTTGATCTTTGTTAATACCAAGATAGATGTAAAGGTCTACTCTTTCAAATATCTGTTGAATTAGATATATATTGCCTGCTGGTGTATTATTATTTTTCATTATTTTTGTTGTTTCCCTGTTGATTTCAAGTTCAATTAGTTCCATCATGGATGATAGAGCATCTGTGATATTTTGCATTTAAACAAAAGTTTTAATGAAAACGTTTTGTGGTTTTACAGAAGAATGTTGAGAATACCATGGACAGCTAAGAAGAGTAATGAAAATGTTCTGAAAGAGGCCAAAGCAAAAAGAGAGCTAATTTCCAATTTTAGGAAGAAACAATCATCATTTTTTGGCTATGTAATGAGAAGAGAACAGTTGAAATATATTGTAACAACTGGGAAAATTAAGGGCGCAGAAATAGAGGAAAGCAAAGAGAAAAATATCAGAAAGCTTAAGAGAATGGCTTGACAGAAGGTCAACAACAGAAATGATAAATAACTGACGAGATCGAAAGTTGCGGAGAGACATGATCACCTACGCCAGCAGGCCAGGTACTTGATGATGATTTAATGAAAAAAATAAATGGTGTCTTGTTGGCTGAGTGGTTAGTGTGGTCAGTCCTCATTAGAAAGGAGAAGGGTCTAGGTTCGATCTCTAGAAGTGGTAGATTTTTTTTTTAGAGCGACAAGGCTCTGGGGTTCACCCAGCCTCTAAAAATGGGTACCAGAAGTTTTTCTAAGAAGTAAATATGGTCTGGTGTGATACCGACCAAATCAACCAAAAATGTTCCATGTCATAGAAAAATATGGTCTCTAACACCATAAGCCAAACAAGACGTGGAGAGAACTTTTACTTACTTTTTTTTATGAAAAGTAATTTTGAATTTAATTAAACATAATCATCATCGTCAAGTGCCATGCCTACTGGCATAGATAATCATGTCTCTCCACAACTTTCGATCTCAACAGTTATTTATCATTTCTGTTGTTGACCTTCTGCCAAGCCATTCTCTTAAGCTGTCTAGTATCTTTTCTCTTTGCATCCCTCTATCTCTTTGTTCCTCAATTTTCCCAGTTGTTACAATATATTTCAACTGTTCCCTTCTCATTACGTGGCAAAAAAATTATGATTGTTTCTTCCTAATATTGGAAATTAGCTCTCTTTTTGCTTTGGCCTCTTTCAGAACGTTTTTATTACTCTTCTTAGCTGCCCATGGTATTCTGAACATTCTTCTGTAAAACCACATTTCTACAGACTCCAGTGATTTTCTTGTCTGTTGTCCTATGGTCCATGATTCGCATCCATATGTTAAGACTGGTTCTACATAACATTTAAGAACTCTTTTTCTTGTTTCTATTGTCAAAATTGGAGTGCACAGTATCTTCCTCATTTTTTGGAAAGCTGCTTTTGCCTGAGCTATTCTGCATCTCACCTCTTTTGTACATCTACCATCTGAGGTTAACAATGTTCCCAAATATTTAAATTCATTTACCAGTTTTAATATTGCTCCATCTTTCCTTATTGTGCATTGCGGTGAAGTCATTTTCTTTGTTACCATTACTTCTGTCATTTTACTATTAAGGCTAAGACCTTTATTTTTGCTTTCCATCACTATAATGTCTTCACATTTTCTATAACTCATTTTCTCTCTTAGCGATTAACTCTTTCCATACGGAAGCTTTTTATCAATGCAACGGAAGAGATTTCAGAGACAAAATTGTTCATGGTTTTAAGAATCAATCTACATATTTATATTTATCTAACATATAACATATTATATATGAATGTTTAGGTAATTGAACAAGGTATTAGATTTCACCAATACCAAGATGATACAAGACATGTAAAAAGAATATGGTTTGATGGCATTCACACTAATCAAATTGAGCGTGGTGCACTAAGTGGCGGAACGTACGCTGCCGAAATCGACATGGCGCACATTGCGGCGAAACGTACAGGAAGAGTTAAGACATGTATCAACAGCATACCTGATAATTAAAATATGAAAGCATATTTATACTATTCTGTACTTCTTTTGTTGTTTCAAGTGAAAAAAAAATGATCAAGAAATTTGTTGATTCCGGCATTTCCTCAGAGAGGAAGAGTTACATTTTGTGAGCATTAAAACCATTAAAATTAGTAACCGAAAAGAAATGGAACTATTTCATCCACTAAACAAAAATATTGTATAAGGTTTGACCAACTTCATTTTAAAACCAATTACGTCAGTATTTCCTGAAGATAAATAATTATTTCATCAATTATATATATTTTATCTTTATTTTTCTGCTTCTTTTATTATTTTAGCTTATTCATCCCATTTGATTATTTGTACATTATTTTTCTTTATACATATATATTTTCTTATTTTATATGTAGTTTTTTTCCATTTTAATGTATATTTTTCCTATAGTTGTATATTTAGTTGTTCATAATATGCATACTTTTTATATCTATCTGTATATAGTTTTCAGTGTCTATAATTATAATATTTAAATATAATTTTTCCTTATTCGTTTTTGGTTATTCAATTTTCATGAATACCTTTTCTCTATTTATTAACAAAAAATAGCCCGTTGTAAATACTACTTATAGCTTAATATATATATATATATATATATATATATATATATATATATATATATATATATATATATATATATATATTGTATATATATATATATATATATATATATATATATATATATTGTATATATATTATAAAAATGCTTTGAAGGGTACATATATATATATATATATATATATATATATAAACTAACATCTTTGTGATTCTATCTTTGTAGCATTATGGCATGGCACCGAAATAGTAATAAAAAAAACCTGCTAACACTTTTCAAGAATACCTATTTGTTATTTTAAAACTCAGCTATAACTGGAGTGCATATGATAAGCACAAATGAATACATATTTGGTGTTCCAAATATATTTGAAGCAGCAATTGAAACATGATGTAGGTTGTGAGAATTTGTGGGCGAAAAAAGGGTATTTTTTAGGCTGAAGAATATGATAAGATTGCATATATAAAGTAAAAATACTCTGACATAGATTATGTCCTGGCTACAGTTGAAAGTACTTTTAAATATGTTGTAAAGTACTATAACCATACTGTAAAGTATTATTAACTATACACTAAATTGTTTTAAGCTCTACTCTATACACTTTTAATCATACTCTATCTAAAGTACTGTAATCATTACTGTAAAACTATTTTAGCCAATCTCTAAATTACTTTTAATTATACTCTAAATTATTATAATCAACATTTGACATATTTTTAGTTGTAATCTAAAATATTTTGTAAACTTACGTTCAAGCACATATTTTAAATAATTTTGTAGCATAATGACCGACCTATGGATAAGGTTTTGGTTCAAAAGGTGTGGGGTTCGTACATTGAATATGGGCAGGCAGCCAGCAGTCACCCTGTTTGTTAAAGGTTGGTTCTTTATTGTTTCTATCTTTTTCTTCTTTTCTCTTTCTCACTGATACCTCAAAGGTGTCGTGGTTATATCATTTGTCGTTCTTGAGCTGCTCGAACTGTCTGAATTAGTGATTTTCCTTTGTTGTTACATGTCTCTGTCACTGCATCTATCCATCTTCTTCTGGGTCTTCCTCTTGGTCTTTTCCCTTCTTCTCAAGAAGAACGCCCTTGATGGTGATTGGTGAGGATTCATTCTGACCAGGTGGCCAAACCATCTAAGTTGTTCTATATATTATTGTTTCTATAATGAGTTGTATTATAAAAAAGCTGTATGTTAAAGGTCAGTTTCGTCACTCTCCAGCATGCATTTATTTGGGACTGCTTCCCTAACCTTTGGTTTTCATTAACCTTCCTTCAGGACAGCAGCTGTTAGTAGTCAGAGTTGTCCTTCCATTGAGAGCTGCCTTACGACACTAATTAGTTATTTTTCGTCGGGTTTGGACCGAGTTTTCCTTTTCTCAAGTTGATTGTTCACCAGGAATATTCTGCCCCTTCTAACCTTGACCCTCTCCAAGATGGAACTGTGTGTCTGTCTCCAGCTTCCCTGGCAGGTATTTTCAACTCATCATCATCATCATCATCAAGTACCGGGCCTACTGGCATAGGTGATCATGTCTCTCCACAACTTTCAATCTTGACAGTTCTTTATCATTTCTGTTGTTGACCTTCTGCCAAGTCATTCTCTTAAGCTGTCTGGTATTTCCTCTCTTTGCTTTCCTCTATCTCTTCGTCCCTCAATTTTTCCAGTTGTTACAATATATTCCAGTTGTTCTCTTCTCATTACATGGCCAAAAAATGATGATTGTTTCTTCCTAATATTGGAATTAGCTTTCTTTTTGCTTTGACCTCTTTCAGAACATCTTCGTTACTCTTCTTAGCTGTCCATGGTATTCTCAACATTCTTCCGTAAAACCACATTTCTACAGACTCCAGTGATTTTCTTGTCTGTTGTCCTATTGTCCATGATTCACATCCATATGTTACGACTGGCTCTACATAACATTTAAGAACTCTTTTTCTTGTTTCTATTGTCAAAAATGGATTGCATAATATCTTCCTCATTTTCTGGAAAGCTGCTTTTGCCTGAGCCATTCTGCATCTCACCTCTTTTGTATGTTCAACTAAGCCACGTAAAATAAACATAAAGTGGTATTAAACAGTTAAACCTGTAGAGCGTCAAGACAAATTACGATGTTTCTGCAAAAGCCTTTATCAGATACAAAACTACAAATCATCATCAAGTACTGTGGCTGCTGGCGTAGGTGATCATGTCTCTCCACAACTTTCGATCTCGGCAGTTATTTATCATTTCTGTTTTTGACCTTCTGCCAAGCAATTCTCTTAAGTTGTCTGGCATCTTTTCTCTCTGCTTCCCTCTATCTCTTCATCTCTCAATAAAACAACAAATACTAATACAAAAACAAACAGAGAAAACAACACAAACAGACATTCTACTTCTTTCCTTCCTCATCTGCCTTTCAGCGTCGAGGGGAGATATAATTTGCGGTCTTTTGCTCTTCTGTTCGCCTCGGCTGCTGTTATGTTTTCTAGTGCTTCTAATATTCCATCGACCCATCTTTTTCGTGGCCGACCCTTGGGTCTGGTGTTCTCACGTTTGTTGAAGGCTCGTTGTGTTATGTTTTGTTCTTTCTGCCTTGTCATGTGGCCAAAACATTTTATCTGTTGTTTCCTTATATATTCTATGGCGGGGGCTATTCCTAGCTTTTTTCTCAGTTCGTCATTTCTGATCTTATCTCTCAGACTGTTTCCTGTCATTCGTCTAACACATTTCATCTCTGTAGAGGTTATTTTTCTTATTGTTCTTGCATCTAGGGTCCAGGTCTGGTATTGGTAGCACAACGTTGGGATGAAGATTGTATAGACATTAATATTTATTATTTTATACCCGAAGAAAGTTTTTGCCAAAATTTCGTAGTTTGTCTCGTCTTTCTACTCATCATCATCATCATTGAGTACCAGGCCAGCTGGCGTAGGTGATTATGTCACTCCACAACTATCGATCACGACAGTTATTTATCATTTCTGTTGTTGACCTTTTACCAAGCCATTCTCTTAAGCTGTCTGGTTTCTTTTCTCTTTGCTTCCCTCTATCTCATCGTCCCTCAATTTTTCCAGTTGTTACAATATATTCCAGCTGTTCTCTTCTCATTACATGGTCAAAAAATGATGATTGTTTCTTCCAAATATTGGAAATTAGTTCTCTTTTTGCTTTGGCCTCTTTCAGAACGTTTTCATTACTCTTCTTAGCTGTCCATGGTATTCTCAACATTCTTCTGTAAAACCACATTTCTACAGACTCCAGTGACAGTAACTAGTCTTTCTACTAGTTAAGCTGATTTATATTATGTTATGTTTTTTTTTTACATGTTTTTCTGCTGCTCTACTCACAGTCTGGTATGATATTTAATATATTTTTGTGCCTTTCTGTCATCATCATCATCATGTGCCATACCAGTTGGTGTAGGTGATCATGTACTTCCACAACCTTCTATCCATCGTGCATTGTATCAATTCTGTTGTTGACTGTTTTCCATGCCATGACACCAAGTTATCTAGTATTTTCTCTCTTTGCCGTCTGCAATCTCTCTTTCCCTGTATTTTGCCAGTTGTAACCAAGTTTTCAAATAATTTTCTTCTTCTGAAGATGTGCCCGAAAAATGTTGATTGTTTCTTTCTGATGTTTTTAGGAGCTCTTTTTTTGTGTTGGATAAATTTCCTCATTGATCTTTTTAGCTGTCCAGAGAACTTTCAACATTTTTCTGAGAAATCCCATCTCTGTGGCCTCTAATCGTCTTTTCATTTGTTTGTTTACTATCCATGATTTGCTTGCATAGGTTAGAATTGGCTCTATATGGCACCTGTAAACTCTCTTTCTCACTTCTGTTGACATAGATTTGTTGCATAAGACATTTTTCATTTTCTGAAATGCTATTTTGGCCTGAGCTATTCTGCTTTTTATTTCTGTGGTGCATCTTCCATCTGATATTATTGTGTCCAAGTATTTGATGTATTGCACTTGTTTCAGATTTGTCCTGTTCATTTTTCTGCTGCATGATGGTGTTAATTACTTGCCTTTCTCTACTTAGTTATAACTAGCACAAGACAGTAACTGAACTAGGAAATTAATATATTTCATATTCTCTTACAGACTAAAACGACTTCCACAAAATGTTCATTTTAAGATTAATGAGACTATAGTTTTCCCAACGTAGCATCCATATGAGCGACTTTTGATTCTTCATCCTTCCACCAATACTAGATGCAGCATAGGGCTCATAGTTTTTCACCATCCATCTGTATTCAGGGGAGCCGTGATAGCTCAGTGGTTAGTGAACTGGGCTACAAAGGACAAGAGTCGGGTTCGACCTGATCGACAGCTTCCGGGTTCACACAGCCTTAAATTGGTACCAGATTTTATTCTGGGAGAGTAAAGCTACACGGGCGTAATACTGACCACATTACACCAAAAAATCATGTGCCGAAGGTATGAAAAAATTATGGTCATTAACACTATATTCCCTATACAACACGTGGCATGACGAGGCGCCTTACTTTTTTTTTAATTTTACTATCTGTATTCAGGGCGATTGTTCGATCTTATCTAATGAGTCTATGCCTGCCAACTTTCCTTCTCCTATCAGTGTTCTTTTTAGTTACTTTGAAGGTCTTTCTATTTTCTTGTATCCTGATGTTTCCCATATAAGGGCCTGTTTTTAAATTTTGTTCTCTCGTCTCAACACTTCTGACATGTGTCTGTCTTTTCTTCTTAATTGTTGATGATGTTGTTGGTTGCATGGCCATTTCTCTTACCTGTGGAAGAATGAAGAAATAATAAAATATCTATGTTTATGCTTTACTGTAGCAACAAGTCAGAGAGAGATCATGTGATTTTTGGATTAGGGAGATATTTTAATGTAAGATAAGATAAGATAAGATAAGATAAGATAAGATAAGATACAGAATTGTAGTGGACTCAAATGATCTTAGTTTCATAAATGTTGAAAGATTTATAGAATTTGGCTACAACTAAAAATTCCACTTTGTGATAAAAGCAAACAACCGTGCCATGTGTGGGGAATGGTATCCTGGCTAATGATTACATAGGATGGGGCACTAGTGGGTAATTACATGTTATTTTAATCACTACATGCGGACACTAGTTGATCTCAACAGTGCTAGTTGCCGTTCGTATTTCAAGAACGGTAACCATGAATTAAAAAAGAGAAAGAAAAACAAAAACAAAATCTATTTTATGTAGAGAAATGCACAGGCTTGATCGATGATTGACTAAACAATCATTAGGTTGATTTATGCTAATTTGTAGCTTTATATAACAATCATAAAGATTGTCAGATTTTCAATAATAAAAAAAAATGTATTGTCATTGTACATTAATCGCCTTTAGTATGAGCTAAATATGTACATGCATCATTTATTGTATTAATTACATATGTACACATATCAAATATTGTGATGACATGTGCACAAATCTTGTATTGTATCATGTACATATGTGCGCT
Organism: Megaustenia siamemsis; assembly: GCA_032433765.1. Classification (NCBI taxonomy): domain Eukaryota; kingdom Metazoa; phylum Mollusca; class Gastropoda; order Stylommatophora; family Ariophantidae; genus Megaustenia; species Megaustenia siamemsis. The sequence goes on from JAVIAB010000025.1 coordinate 11,458,177, forward strand.
GATTATGTATTGCATAAATAACAAATGTACGCAAATCACATGCTGTATCTATTAATATGAACACGCAGCACATATTTATAAATCATGTATGTGCACAGATCATATATTGTATGTTTTACATGTGTACACAAATCATACATTGTATCATTTATGATGTACACAAAGTACACATTATATTAATTAAATATAGGAATAATGTAATAAGCACATAAATTATATCAGGGAAATGAATGATCTCCCTTTAGTTGACATCACTACAAAATAACAGTGGTTCTCTAAAACTAAAAATGATCTCTATGTTCGTAACTAACGATTGACCCCAGGTATTTGTGCAACAGATTTTTGGGGATTAAGTTATTGAGTTATTTGCGGGTCATCATCATTGCACTCCGAACATGTCCATAGGTGCTCAGATCCCCTCCTCAGCAATTCCCTCAGTGTCCATCGACTGACGACTCCAGTTCTATGTTGGTTGATAAGTCTTCTTACATGGCCACTAAGTTTCTCATTTCTGGCCGTGCCCATCTTAACTCCCATTTCCATCATCCGAAGAAGTGACGTGGATCTGTGTTTGTCAAAGTCCTGTGCTCTTCCCACATATCGGAGGGCATTGATGATGTCCCCCTGATCCATTGGTTGCCCGTCCTCAACGACAGCGCAGCTAGCCAACCTGTCCACTCTTTCATTTCCTCGTACTCCCTCATGTCCAGGGACATAGACAAAGGTGACCTTACGTATTTTGGATTTCTGCAACGACTCTACCCATTACATGCGTACAGAGCCTGCCTCCACTTTTTTAATCATGCTCATCGAATCACCGAGTATACATGCGTACACATATTGGGGATTATTTGGATGCAGTTTTTGTTTTCTCAGGATCAGGGTCAAGATGATAAAGAATGATGTTGTAAAAATCTGCCACAAATGGGCCACCATGATTGTACAATTCTCACAACAATAAGATGCCCTCTAATGACAGTATGTATTCCCCCCTGATTTGCCACTTTCTGATCACGAGCGTTCTACTCAGCAAGAGCCTCGGTGGCTGAGTGGTTAGTGTGCTCGCTTCCTGACCAGAAGAGTCCGGGTTCGATCCCCAGCAGTGGCAGATTTTTTTTCTGACTGATGAGGCTCCGAGGTTCACCCAGCCTCTAAAAATTGGTACCAGAGATTTTTTCTGGGAAGTAAAGGTGGCCTGGCGTGATACCGACAACATCACCCAAAAATGTGCCGTGGTTATAGAAAAATCTGGTCACTAACACCATATTCCCCATACGCCTAGCAAGGCAGGGGAGGGAACCTTTACTTTTACTTAATGACAGATTAGAGAACAACGGAAATAAAGTGCAATATTACTCAAAGAGACATTACTCTTCCAAACTGATATAATTTATGTGCTTCAACTAGGACATTACCCATACTGCACCAATTTAATAAGAACCACATATAGCATAATGTTTTAATATAACATGATGCTCGTATTACGCATTGCATCAAGTTAACATAAACCACCTATTGTGCATCATGTTCTTTTATTTTAATAAGAAATCAACAGGTCTTGAGTTAATTCACAATGTTCTTTGTTTGTGAAAGTGTGTTTGTGTGTGTACATCGTCAGTGCAACACTTTGTGTGGAACAGTGACATTGTTAGAGAAGGTTCTGGTCATCAAATGAGATTTGTCCTTTATTCTTCAAGAAATTGTTCCGCTTTTGTGAATATCTTTGCCGACTGCGCATGTAATCAGTATAGATTTCTTTGTCATGAAATATATGTCACAATTTACGTCTTATCTGTAATATTTTGTGAACTTTACTTGACATATTCAATTTCAAGAAAGGAAATTTTTGTATCGGAATTTGCCATCAGGTCTTACCCGTCTGCTGACTTGGCAAGAACTGATACTCTGTGTGGTCAGAACATGAAGATTGTGTTGTTTTTGCTTTTTAGTTCTCTCACACTATCTGTTAATAAGCTGCTAACATTTTGTTTAACTATCAAATGTTTTCATTTGTATAGGAGTTCAGTTCTTGTATATAGAATCCAGATATTAGGAAGAAACTTTCATCATTTTTTGGGCCAAGTTATGTATGATAAGGGAACAGGTGGGATATATTGTGACAACTGGGAACATTGTGGGATGAAGAGATAGAGGGAAGCAAATAGGAAAGATACCAGACAGCTTAAGAGAATAGCTTGGCTGAAGGTCAACAACAGAAATTATAAATAGCTGTCGGGATCGAAAGTTGTGGACAAACATGACCACACAGACATGGTATTTGATGATGATGATGATGTAGAATCATCATCATCATTACACACAGACAGTGTCCATTAACTCTTCAATCTATGGCTAAATTTGTGTATATAGAACCATTATCATTATATAAGAGGGGAAGGGGCTGTGTGGTCCAGAGGTAAGACACAAGGCTTTGGACAAGAAGGTACCAAATTTGATCCCACAGGCGGAGGAAATTTTTCTCTTCAAATTCATGGTTTCTTTGTGGCTTTACCCTCCCCTGTTTCTTGGTAGTGAGTCTGGCCCTCAAAATTTCCTCTCAGATAATAACAGAAAAACAGAAGTTATGTACACTTTGCACATGTTAAACAATTCTTCTTCTACCTTTCAGCTCTCTGTGGAGCATAGGTCTTCAACAAACACTTTCAGCTCCCTGTGGAGCATAGGTCTTCAACAAACACTTTCAGCTCCATGTGGAGCATATGTCTTCAACAAACACTTTCAGCTCCCTGTGGAGCATAGGTCTTCAACAAACATTTTCAGCTCCCTGTGGAGCATAGGTCTTCAACAAACACTTTCAGTTCCCTGTGGAGTATAGGTCTTCAACAAACACTCTCAGCTCCCTGTGGAGCATAGGTCTTCAACAAACACTTTCCAAGTCATTCTGTTTCTTGCCATTCTTTAAAGATCATTCCATGTCTTCCCCATCATCTTCATCTCTGTTTCTATCTGTCTTCTCCAAGAATTTCTTGGTCTTCCTCTTTGTCTTTTCCCCTGGGGATTCCAAAAAAGGAACATGTTAATGAATACTTGGCCGTTAAAAGTCAAAAAGAATAGACCAAGATGAGCACTGCCTGAGCAAAAATTGTTAAGCAGTTAAAATATGCCGATGTTGAAGATGGACGTTAAGTGGACAAAAAGTGCACATGTCATGGCATGCTGTAAATTAGCGACAGCGTAACCAGACACAAGTAATAGTAAACTTTGAGGATGAAGATCGTTGTACAAGAACGGTGTGTTAATGGTACTGTAATCTGTTACCAGATTATTTTTTCTATCTATTGACCTTTCAAGGCAAAGCCAGCCCATAGGTCATAGACCCAGATACTCCTCTTATCTAAATTTTTTTTCTAGCAGTTTTCAATCCTTGTAAAGATCTTTTATCAAATTTCACCATTTGTCTCTGTTCTGTGCAAACAACTCTATCTCATTGAGGGAGCTGATTACTGCTGCTCTTGCCTCTCTGATCAATGTTCTTCTCAGTGTCTCTCTGGTTCTGCCTCATTTCCTCTTACCTGTTGTTTCCCACATGAGGGCTTGCTTTGTTATGCGGTTATTATCTCTTCTCATCACATGTCCAACATATGACCATCGTCTTTTCTTGATTACTGAAGATATTAGTGGTTGATTGGCGATTTCTCTAATTTCCTCGTTTGTTTTTTAATTTGTTCTACACTATATCAAGTATTTTCCTTAGACATTTATTTTCGAATGTGTTCAACTTTGTTTCTATGTTTCTTGTTGTTTTCCTGCTCTCACTTACATACGTAAGGGTTGATAGTACATTTGATTTGAATAGTCTCAGTTTTGTGTTTGTGCTGATTCTTGTATATAAAACCATTATCATTGTACTGGGACAGTGCCCATTAGTGCTCCATTCTTTCCCATATTCTTGTGAATTAAACCATCATTGTACTCAGACAGTGCTGTGATCTCTTACCAGGTTCTTGTATCATCATAAAGTACCAGGCTTGCTGGTGTAAGTGATTATGTCTCTCCACAACTTGTGATCTCGACAGTTATTTATCATTTCTGTTGTTGACCTTCTGCCAAGCCATTCTCTTAAGCTGTCTAGTATCTTTTCTCTTTGCTTCTCTCTATCTCTTCGTCCCTCAATTTTCACAATTGTTACAATATATTTCAGCTGTTCCCTTCTCAATTACATGGCCAAAAAATGATGATTGTTTCTTCCTAATATTGGAAATTAGGAGCCGCGATAGCTCAGTGGTTAGTGAACTGGACTACCATGGACAAGGGGTAGGGTTCGATCCCAACCGACGGCCTCCGGGTTCACCCAGCCTTTAATGGGTACCGGATTTTTTTCTGGGAAAGTAAAGCAGCACGGACGTAATACTGACCACATTACCCCAAAAATCGTGTGCTGAAGGTCTGTAAAATATAGGGTCACTAACACCATATTTCCCTATACGCCACTTGGCGTGACGGGGGTACTGAACTGAATATTGGAAATTACTTCTCTTTTTGCTGTGGCCTCTTTCAGAATGTTTTCATCACTCTTCTTAGCTGTCTATGGTATTCTCAACATTCTTCTGTAAAACCACATTTCTACAGACTTCAGTGATTTTCTTGTCTGTTGTCCTATTGTCCATGATTCACATCCATATGTTAAGTCTGGCTCTACATAACATTTAAGAACTCTTTTTCTTGTTTCTATTGTCAAAAATAGATTGCATAGTATGTTCCTCATTTTGTGGAAATCTGCTTTTGCTCAGTGCCCATTAGTGCTCCATTCTCTTCCCATATTCTTGTGAATATATCCATCATTGTACTCAGACAGTGCTCTGAACACTTACCAGATTCTTGTATATAAAACTATCATCATTGTACTCAGACAGTGCTCTGAACACTTACCAGATTCTTGTATATAAAACTATCATCATTGTACTCAGACAGTGCTCTGAACACTTACCAGATTCTTGTATATAAAACTATCATCATTGTACTCAGACAGTGCTCTGAACACTTACCAGATTCTTGTATATAAAACTATCATCATTGTACTCAGACAGTGCTCTGAACACTTACCAGATTCTTGTATATAAAACTATCATCATTGTACTCAGACAGTGCTCTGAACACTAACCAGATTCTTGTATATAAAACTATCATCATTGTACTCAGACAGTGCTCTGAACACTTACCAGATTCTTGTATATAAAACTATCATCATTGTACTCAGACAGTGCTCTGAACACTTACCAGATTCTTGTATATAGAACTATCATCATTGTACTCAGACAGCTGCCATTAGTACTCTGTTCTATTAGATAATTGCAGAGGCAAATCTGAACTTTGTGCACATACTCTGTTATATGGTCTCTGTGATACGTGAGTTCCCGTAATGTCCTTTTGTGTTCAACATATACCATTTTGCCATCATTACATAGACTTATTTAAGTTGTACAAAATCACTCTCTATGTCTGTGTACCTTGAAAATTAAGAAAAACATATTAATTGTTAATAGACTTAATCTTAAATTATATTTGTACGGTAATTAAATATATCGACTGTACATTCATGAATCGTATGTGAAGTATCAACTTCAAATTGTTCAATTTTCTGTAAACTATCTTTATTAAAATAATGATAGTTGGGAAAAACTATCTTTCCATTAATGAGCACAATAATGTATCTGTTTGATAATTAATTAACATTAAATGTATGGAAAATTAAACAAACTATTTGTGAATTAGTAATTAGATATTAATGAATTATGTTATCTATATAATGAAAGTATTTATATTCTAATTGTGTTTTGATATTAATGAAAATTCAGTGAACATTTTATTGAAAAATTTTGAACATTCAGTGAGGAATTCATTGAACATTAAGGAACTTTCATTGAACAATAATGAACATTCAGTGAACAATTTATTGAACATTAATGAACATTCAGTGAACAATTTATTGAACATTAATGAACATTCAGTGAACATTTTATTGAACATTCAGTGAACATTTTATTGAAAAATTAATGAACATTTAGTGAGGAATTCATTGAACATTTATTGAACATTCAGTGAACAATTTATTGAACATTAATGAACATTCAGTGAACATTTTATTGAAAAATTAATGAACATTTAGTGAGGAATTCATTGAAAATTTATTGAACATTCAGTGAACAATTTATTGAAAAATTAATGAACATTTAGTGAGGAATTCATTGAGAATTTATTGAACATTCAGTGAACAATTTATTGAAAAATTAATGAACATTTAGTGAGGAATTCATTGAACATTCAGTAACCAATTTATTAAACGTTAATGAACATTTATTGAATGTTAATGAACCATCTTTACAGTATGAGTTGAAAATTAAGAAAAAAAAACTGCCAGTGAACTATTACTGGAAAGTAACTGACAAATTTATTCAAAATGATTAAACAATCTTGTAAACGTTATTTTTTTAAATTATTAAACTATCATTCATGTTTTTATTTATATTATAGACCAATTAAAAAAAAAAAATTATTTGAAGTAATGAACTAAGATTTAGTTATTTCAGACTATTTAACTATTTTTCAAATATTTCTTGGAAAATAAAAAATTAACTCAGGCATATGAATTTATTGAAGTGTTCTGACGTTTGTCTATTTTCATGATTTAGTGATTTGCCTATTTATGACTGCAGCCATCCATTAACTTCTCCCAGTGTATGGCTGTTCTGCTCAAGTTCCACAGATATTACGCTGTAACGTAATTAAGACCTTCATTTTAATCCCCTGAACTCCGATCGGAGCACAGGGTAATTGTAAGAGGTCTCCACCAAATCCAGTCTTGAGCAAGAATGGACAACCCTCACCAGGATGCACCAGCCTTTATCATTTAATCATGTGTGATTCATCGCCATGTCCCCAATAGTCTGTCTCATCTTCATTTGCTAGGTGGTGTCTATTTTAATGCTGGATGCGCCCGGTTTGTTGCATTCATAGAACGTGTCCTCACCATTTCCAGTGTCTTCTTTTCACTTCCTGATTGATTTTATTAGTGCCTGATCTTCTCATGAAAGCTCTGTTCGTGATGTATTGATCTCAACAGATGTTTAGAATCTTCTTAAGATCAACGCATTAATTATCCTTCTTCTTGATATTCACCTAAAAAAAAAAAAAGTAAAGAGCCCCCGTCAAGCCAAGTGACATATAGGGAATATGGTATTAGTGACCATAAATTTTACAGACCTTCAGCACACGGTTTTTGGGGTAATGTGGGCGGTATTAAGCCCATGCCGCTTTACTTTCCCAGAAAAAATCCGGTACCCATTTAAGGCTGGGTGAACCCGGAAGCCGTCGGTTGGGATCGAACCCTACCCCTTGTCCTTTGTAGTCCAGTTCACTAACCACTGAGCTATCGCAGCTCCTTCTTGATATTCACCTGAAGACTACTAAATGACCGACTAGTCCTCTTTATCATCCACCCTATAAAGGAATTTAAAGAGGGCATATATGCAGTGTGTTATGGTTTGCAGTTAGGCTGTGATATTTGTGCCTTTCAGCCCAGCACATCTGACTTCAACACGCATTTTTGAGTACCGATTTTGCCTTTCCTTTTTGATCCCTACTCACTTGACTATACTAAAAAGTAAAGTAAAGGTTCCCTCCCCTGCCTTGCTAGGCATATGCGGAATATGGTGTTAGTGACCAGATTTTTCTACGACCACGGCACATTTTTTTTGGGTGATGTGGTCAGTATCATGCCCGGCCACCTTTACTTCCCAGAAAAATCTCTGGTACCCATTTTTAGAGAACACCTGAGCCTTGTCAGTCCGGAAAAAAAATCCACCACTGCTCGGGATCGAACCCGGGCCCTTCTGGTCATACTGGATAGTCTTTTTTTTTTCCCATGACACCACTGGGATGGTGGAGCAGGATTTTGATCTGCTCTGTTGTTTGATTAACCTGATGTGTGCAGTCAGTTGTGGCTCATTGACGTTAATTACACTACTTTAATTGTATGGCCCTTTTTGTCTTGTCAGACGGTTTAGTAGAGGCTATTGTGTATTTTTTTTAGGTTTTGTTTTTGTCGAACAACTTCTCTCATGGCTAATTCTACCAGTGTTTGACAAACACATGCTGTCACAGAATGAACAAGTCAGGCCCACAGGTCCACAGGGTTTTCCATCCTTTTTCATGAGTCTTTTCTCTTCAAAGTTTTGCCTTAGCACAGTCTCAAATGATGTTATACCGTTCCTTATACACGCTCTCCATGATGTGCGATCACTTGCCAGATGTTCCCAGTCATTTTCATGGATAGAGAAGCCATTCAGAGATGATTTACAGATATCTCTATATCGTAGTTTAGGTCTGCCGATTTGTCTTTTTCCGTGTGTTAGTTCACCATTTAGTATTTGCCTGGGTATGCACTTTTCTTCCATTCGCTGGACATGCCCCAGCCATCTTAGTCTTCGGCATTTACTACTTTAATACTGAAGCTGTAAATCCATTTGGTTGGTTGGTTGGTTGGCTGGCTGGCTAGCTGGTTGGTTGGTTGGTTGGTTGGTTGGTTGCACTTGCCCGATGACTAAAGTATTCTAGAGTATCGTGGTAGACTAGAATATTCCTCTTCATCATCCGCCCTTACAAGGACGTGTCTGCGTTGTGTTGTGGTTTGCAGTATAACTGTTATATTTGCACCTTTCGGCCCAACACATCCGAGGAGGCACCGTGGAGAGGTGGAGCAGGGTCTGGATGGTTTTGGTTCACCGATCCTGGCGCAAGCCATCAGCTGTGGGTCGCTGACAACTTCCAGCTCTGGTGCTGGGAGGCGTGATAAATCCATATGAGTTTAATTCTCAGATAAAACATAAATCTGAAGGTCGTGTTGAGTGATCGGTGCATTTGTCTGTTAATCAGGTAGCTCTGTTTCAACTGACAACCATTATCAATTTTCTGCTCTGACACTTGGGCTTCGTGGTTCACCCAGAAATGGGTGTTCACGAAAAAATGCTGAATCTAACGCTGTATTCCCCATATGCTATAGGAGTGATGAGTACTCTTTAGTTAGAGAAAATACTTAACTGCTTTGTTGTGTAATGTTAACAATTACAAAATGTTAACAATTACGAAATGTTAACAATTACGAACTGCTAATAATAAAAAAAAAAACCTTTACAATTACAAACTATCAACAATTAAAAAAGAAAACTACAAACAGTGTTAAGCTGCAAAAAATTGTAATGACTAAACTTAGAGTTAAAAAACAGTTAAAAATGTCAATTGTAACAATTAAAAAACTGCTAACAGTTACAAACTGACAAATAAGATTTAATTTTGTTCTTGTACATAGAACCATTATCATATTTCTTTGACTGTGTCCGTTTGCAACTTTGATCCCATCCTTGATTACACAGAAAGATCAAAGCATAGAGCACATACTTCATAACACCAACAAGGGTCCCAAGCAATCAAGTAATTGAAAACACTCAAAAGTTGTTGCATTGTGCAAAGTTGTCAATAATTTTGGCTTCCTGCACCTTGTCCTACACCTGTGGTATTTGTTGAGCACCTAACATTTGTGAAACGAATACTTTAACTGATTTATGGTCAGCCGTTATCATATATCTTTCTGGTGTCAGTCTAAAGTTTTGTAGCAAACATTAACATATATTTTGTAGGAAACATTAACATATATTTTGTAGGAAACATTAACATATATTTTGTAGCAAACATTAACATATTTTTTATTGCAAACATTAACATATATTTTGTAGGAAACATTAACATATATTTTGTAGCAAACATTAACATATATTTTGTAGGAAACATTAACATATATTTTGTAGCAAACATTAACATATATTTTGCAGCAAACATTAACACATATATTTTGTTGCAAAGTTGAACGAGTATATTTTGCTACAACCATTAATGTATAGACTTGTTAGCATATTTGCTTACAATCGTTAACATATACATTTTATTTCAAATATTAATGTACATATTTTGTTGTAAAGATGAATGAGTATATTTTGTTGCATTCATTAACGTATGTATTTTGTTTGCAATCATTAATGTATGTATTTTCTTGCAAACATTACCGCACACATTTTTATGTTGAAATGAACTACTTATGCAGTGCCTGATTTAAAGGCAAATTTGAGGCAAATGAATTTACTCCTTTCACCTCTTTTTCACCTCCTTTCACCACCTTTCACCAGTGTTTATTTATAATGAAACTGCAGTTATATTAAACAGATTTAGACAATACTTCATGTTGATGATGAGTAATAGAATAATTGCAACATTTAAACATCTTTGAATATTTTAATTTGTTTAATTTGCAATATTTGCAGTTTTTAGTAGCACATAAATTACGTTTCTGGAAATAGAAATTAATAATTTATGACCATTTTGTATATACAAAACCTCGATTCTTATTGATCAGTACCAAATACTCTAGGTATAGTTTGTAAACTTATGTTTTATTTTTAAAAAATGTAATTTTAAAATTAATTTTCATTCATTTTGTTTGATTTGTGTTTTTTATTTTCTGTTGTTTCATAACTTCATTATTTGTTTTCCTCTTTGTCCGTCCATTCTTCTGTAAATCACCAGCTTTCTAGTCACATTCGTTTCACCAACTGTCTAGTCACATTCATGTCACCAGCTTTCTAGTCACATTCATGTCACCAACTGTCTAGTCACATTCACGTCACAGGCTGTCTAGTCACTTTAAAGTCACCAGCTGTCTAGTCACTTTCAAGCCGCCAGCTGTCTAGTCACTTTGAAGTCACCAGCTGTCTAGTCACTTTCAAGTCACCAGCTTTCTAGTCACTTTCATGTCACCAGCTTTTTAGTCATGTTCAAGTCACCAGCTGTCTAACTGCATTCAAGTCTCCAGCTTTCTAGTCATGTTCAAGTCACCAGCTTTCTAGTCACATTCAAGTCACCAGCTGTCTAGTCACATTCAAGTCACCAGCTTCTGACAGTGCACACCGAATACATTAGACTGTGACATCATCTGTACCTACATTTACAGAATTGACAAAACAGGTGTTTGTACAACTGGTACACATAGTTGTTCCTCTCCTCTAGACCTGTTGGATGTACATTTACATCTTCAGCGTACACCTTTAGGCGTACACCTTTAGACATCCCTATTAATGAGCTTGAAGAAAGCATTTGTCACCTCAAAGCTGGTGACATCACCATTCCACGGAATGAGCACCACATTGCTTACTTTCAGACTGATGTCTTCATGTTGATAATTATGTTGTAGTTTTGTGACTGATGTCTTCATATTGATAATTATGTTGTAGTTTTGTGACTGATGTCTTCATATTGATAATTGTGTTGTAGTGTTATGACTGATGTCTTCATATTGATAATTGTGTTGTAGTGTTATGACTGATGTCTTCATATTGATAATTATGTTGTAGTGTCATGACTGATGTCTTCATGTTGATAATTATGTTGTAGTGTCATGACTGATGTCTTCATATTGATAATTATGTTGTAGTGTCATGACTGATGTCTTCATATTGATAATTATGTTGTAGTGTCATGACTGATGTCTTCATGTTGATAATTATGTTGTAGTTTTGTGACTGATGTCTTCATATTGATAATTATGTTGTAGTTTTGTGACAGATGTCCTCATGTTGATAATTATGTTGTAGTGTCATGACTGATGTCTTCATATTGATAATTATGTTGTAGTGTCATGACTGATGTCTTCATATTGATAATTATGTTGTAGTGTCATGACTGATGTCTTCATGTTGATAATTATGTTGTAGTTTTGTGACTGATGTCTTCATATTGATAATTATGCTGTAGTTTTGTGACTGATGTCTTCATATTGATAATTATGTTGTAGTTTTGTGACTGATGTCTTCATATTGATAATTATGTTGTAGTTTTGTGACTGATGTCTTCATGTTGATAATTGTGTTGTAGTTTTGTGACTGATGTCTTCATGTTGATAATTGTGTTGTAGTTTTGTGCTTGATGTCTTCATATTGATAATTGTGTTGCAGTGTTATGACTGATGTCCTCATGTTGATAATTATGTTGTAGTGTTATGACTGATGTCTTCATATTGATAATTGTGTTGTAGTGTTATGACTGATGTCTTCATATTGATAATTGTGTTGTAGTGTTATGACTGATGTCTTCATATTGATAATTATGTTGTAGTTTTATGACTGATGTCTTCATATTGATAATTATGTTGTAGTGTTATGACTGATGTCTTCATATTGATAATTGTGTTGTAGTGTTATGACTGATGTCTTCATGTTGATAATTATGTTGTAGTTTTATGACTGATGTCTTCATATTGATAATTATGTTGTAGTTTTATGACTGATGTCTTCATATTGATAATTGTGTTGCACTGTTATGTTAAGCGTTTAGCCCAGTGTATCAGATTTCAGCATTTTTGTGTCTCACTTTTCGTCGTCCCATCTCTTTGACCTGTGCAAAGTTTGGGTGGTCCCTTGGTAGCAATGCTACCACTGTAACAGCTCTGAGGGATATAAGTACATAGGCTCCTTTACCACTTTGTGGTGGAGACATGTCAGAAGAGTAAATTTATACAGATGATTTACTGGTAAAGGTTTAATGCATAAAACCTCATTTTATAGTAGAACATATATTGTATGGTGTCAAACTATGATCATAAACAAAGAAAATTCTCAAGACCTACAATTAAATATCACAGTTGATGGAACACATCTGGAGACAGTCCAGAGCTACAACTACCTGGGACATACTATAACCAATGATGGAAAATGCAAAACTGAAATAAACAAAAGAATAGGTATGGCAACAAGTAATTTTAATGCCATGAGAAATATACTAACAACAAAAAAAATATCAACAGGGCTGAAACTAAGAATGGCAAAATGTTACATCTTCTCAATATTCCTGTATGGTGCAGAAACATGGACATTAGAGAAGAAAACAGAACAGAAAATTGAAGCCTTTGAAATGTGGATTTCTAGAAGAATAGGTAGAATTGGATGGAAAGAAAAGATAACAAACGATAAAGTTTTAAAACAACTGAAAATAAAAAGAGAACTACTAAATACAATTAAGACAAGACAAATGACATTTTTGGGGCATGTTAAAAGACACAACAGCCAACTAAAAGTAATATTGGAAGGGAAAATACATGGTAGAAGAGGCAGAGGCAGACCAAGACTAACATGGACGAGTAACATCAAAAGATGGACAAGTCAATCTATGACAGCCTGCACCATCAAAGCAAGAAACAGAGTAGAATGGCAATCCATGGTAGCCAACCTTCGTTGCGGAGAAGGTACTCGATGATGATGATGATGGTGTCAATTCTGAGCGGTCATGGCTGAGGCCATCAGTGTTGGCTCATCGTGTCAGGTTTGAGGGGTTGTGGAAGAGGGCATCAAAACTGGCTGATGTTGTCAGATTTGAGCGGTCATGGCCGAGCACATCAAAACTGGCTCATGGTGTCAGATCTGAGCAATCATGGCTGAGCCCGCCAGAGCTCGCTCAAGCCTAGTTGGATGTACAACAGTGAAATAAGGCATAAATGTTCAGTTTCTCTCCACCATGAGAAGCATTATGGGAGATGTTCAGTTTCTCTCCACCAGACAAACATTATGGGAGATGTTCAGTTGCCTCTCCACCATGAGAAGCATTATGGGAGATGTTCAGTTGCCTCTCCACCATGAGAAGCATTATGGGAGATGTTCAGTTGCCTCTCCACCATGAGAAGCATTATGGGAGATGTTCAGTTGCCTCTCCACCATGAGAAGCATTATGGGAGATGTTCAGTTTCTCTCCACCATGAGAAGCATTATGGGAGATGTTCAGTTGCCTCTCCACCAGACAAGCATTATGGGAGATATTCAGTTGCCTCTCCACCAGACAAGCATTATGGGAGATGTTCAGTTGCCTCTCCACCATGAGAAGCATTATGGGAGATGTTCAGTTGCCTCTCCACCATGAGAAGCATTATGGGAGATGTTCAGTTGCCTCTCCATCATGAGAAGCATTATGGGAGATGTTCAGTTGTCTCTCCACCATGAGAAGCATTATGGGAGATGTTCAGTTGCCTCTCCACCATGAGAAGCATTATGGGAGATGCTCAGTTGCCTCTCCACCATGAGAAGCATTATGGGAGATGTTCAGTTGCCTCTCCATCATGAGAAGCATTATGGGAGATGTTCATTTGTCTCTTCCACCAGACATGCATTATGGGAGATGTTCAGTTGCCTCTCCACCATGAGAAGCATTATGGGAGATGTTCAGTTGCCTCTCCACCATGAGAAACATTATGGGAGATGTTCAGTTGCCTCTCCATCATGAGAAGCATTATGGGAGATGTTCAGTTTCTCTCCACCATGAGAAGCATTATGGGAGATGTTCAGTTGCCTCTCCACCATGAGAAGCATTATGGGAGATGTTCAGTTGCCTCTCCACCAGACAAGCATTATGGGAGATATTCAGTTGCCTCTCCACCAGACAAGCATTATGGGAGATGTTCAGTTGCCTCTCCACCATGAGAAGCATTATGGGAGATGTTCAGTTGCCTCTCCACCATGAGAAGCATTATGGGAGATGTTCAGTTGCCTCTCCATCATGAGAAGCATTATGGGAGATGTTCAGTTGTCTCTCCACCATGAGAAGCATTATGGGAGATGTTCAGTTGCCTCTCCACCATGAGAAGCATTATGGGAGATGTTCAGTTGCCTCTCCACCATGAGAAGCATTATGGGAGATGTTCAGTTGCCTCTCCATCATGAGAAGCATTATGGGAGATGTTCATTTGTCTCTTCCACCAGACATGCATTATGGGAGATGTTCAGTTGCCTCTCCACCATGAGAAGCATTATGGGAGATGTTCAGTTGCCTCTCCACCATGAGAAACATTATGGGAGATGTTCAGTTGCCTCTCCATCATGAGAAGCATTATGGGAGATGTTCAGTTGCCTCTCCATCATGAGAAGCATTATGGGAGATGTTCATTTGTCTCTTCCACCAGACATGCATTATGGGAGATGTTCAGTTGCCTCTCCACCATGAGAAGCATTATGGGAGATGCTCAGTTGCCTCTCCACCATGAGAAACATTATGGGAGATGTTCAGTTGCCTCTCCATCATGAGAAGCATTATGGGAGATGTTCAGTTGTCTCTCCACCATGAGAAGCATTATGGGAGATGTTCAGTTGCCTCTCCACCATGAGAAGCATTATGGGAGATGTTCAGTTGCCTCTCCACCATGAGAAGCATTATGGGAGATGTTCAGTTGCCTCTCCACCATGAGAAGCATTATGGGAGATGTTCAGTTGCCTCTCCACCATGAGAAGCATTATGGGAGATGTTCAGTTGCCTCTCCACCATGAGAAGCATTATGGGAGATGTTCAGTTGCCTCTCCACCATGAGAAGCATTATGGGAGATGTTCAGTTGCCTCTCCACCATGAGAAGCATTATGGGAGATGTTCAGTTGCCTCTCCACCATGAGAAGCATTATGGGAGATGTTCAGTTGCCTCTCCACCATGAGAAGCATTATGGGAGATGTTCAGTTGCCTCTCCACCATGAGAAGCATGATGGGAGATGTTCAGTTGCCTCTCCACCATGAGAAGCATTATGGGAGATGTTCAGTTGTCTCTCCCACCAGACATGCATTATGGGAGATGTTCAGTTGCCTCTCCACCATGAGAAGCATTATGGGAGATGTTCAATTGCCTCTCCACCACACAAGCATTATGGGAGATGTTCAGTTGCCTCTCCACCATGATAAGCATTATGGGAGATGTTCAGGTCCATGATCTGACTGTTGCCTTCTTTGGGTCTGTCATCTGTAAATGAGTATAGAAGAGGAGAAGGAAGCAATAGAAGAAAGCTAAAGCAATTGGGAAAATAAGCTACGTGATTATGATATTAAAGAAGTCTTTCCTCAAAAACCTAAATATGTCTCATGATAGTGATGTATTTCTTTATTATGTTGTATTTTCCATTGTAGATTTCGACATGGCCCACTTTTGGAAATGGACCGACTTCTTGAGCTACTTGGAGTTTGTCTTTGCATTTTCCTTGATCATCGGGCTAATGACCTACTTGCTTATCAATAGTGTCATTTACATTGAGTTGCTTGGATTCATGGCCGTCTTCACCGAGGCTATGTTGGGAGCTCCGCAGTTCTTGAGAAACTTCCAGAACAAATCAACAGCAGGAATGAGGTTTGTGGACAGTCTCTTGTTGTTTCATCTCTGTTTTTGTTATTTATCTTGTAATTGCAAATGAGAGGCAACAACAGCAGGCGTTGACACCCTCACCAAGAATGACACCCTCACCAAGAACAGAGACATGTGCAAGGTCAACATCTGATAACAAAGATCGTTGGACATGGGGAGTCTAGAATTTCTGCCCAGTGTGCTGTCTTTGGCTTGAAAGGACAACGGATGGATGGATGGACGGACAGATGGAATCACAAACACTTGTATCTTTCATAATTAAGTCAGTTCTCACATCTTCTATTGCAAACAGTTTCCTAAAACTGGCCTATCACAGCTTCTTGTTTCCATCTTAAAGGGGCATTTTTTGTCCACGGCAAACTGTCAAATTGAAAAAAAAAAAGTATTTTGAAACAGTAATTGTTACTGTGGTTTGGGGAGCAGATGCGCCTGCGACCTGCGGTCGCGATAGCAGGGTCAGCGCACCATCAGCTGACCAAGACCTAGCAGTTCTACCTCCTCGTGGTCTCCCCTAGTAACAGTCTGCGTCAAAACAGACGGGCTAACAGAAGCTAGGATCGCCGTGTTCCCTGTAGTGGTGGCTGTTACTGATATAGAGGACCCAGTATTGCAGTACCTGTGGGCTGGACTAGTAGTTTCCCAGCATAGCCTGGGATAGACGAACTCCATCTTCTCCAGTAAGAGCCGAGGAATATCAAGAAAGCCATTACAACCCGTCACATCAATTGAGTCAACAGGCAACCTTCCCGCATCAATTCATGGCAATCCGTCAACAACAACTACAGTATAATAATCTGAGGTTAAAGTCAAGAGTGTTAATGTTATGTTCTTTTCCTATCACTTTTGCCCAGGCAGTGCCCTAGGTAGCTAAATAGCAAAATGTTATGTCTTCTCAACATTCCTATATGGTGCAGAAACATAGACATTAGACAAGAAAACAGAACAGAGAATTGAAGTCTTTGAAATGTGGATATATAGAAGAATAGGTAGAATTGGATGGAAGGAAAAGAAAACAAATGATGAGGTCTTAAAACAACTAAAAATGAAAAGAGAACTACTAAGCACAATTCAAACAAGACAAATGCGATTTTTGAGCCATGTTAAAAGACACAACAGCCTACTAAAAGTAATCTTGGAGGGTAAAATACAAGGTAAAAGAGACAGAGGTAGACCAAGACTAACATGGACGAGTAACATCAAAAGATGGACAAACCAGCCTATGACAACCTGCACCATCAAAGCAAGAGACAGAGCAGAAAGGCACTCCATGTTAGCCAACCTTCGTTGCGGAGATGGCACTCGATGATGATGATGATGAGTGACCTAGATACCCAACAGCATGTGACCTGAAAGCAGCTGGTGGTTCTTCTTCTTAACATTCATCTGTTAAATGAGCAACCAGATGTGTTGTGTTGCTAGTTTACTGCCAAGTAGTAACATCTGTACCTTTCATGCCCAACACATCCTTCTTTGGCATGGCCAGATCGAGCTAATAATTTTTCCCAGGCAGCGATCATTTGTGGCTAACTCTTTTTTATTTCCAACTGTCAAGGGTTCTTTAACATGTGCAAATTGCACACTGGACCTGTTTTTCATCGTTATCCAAGAGGGCTCGACATCGTGTCTCACTAACCAATCTCATTACCCTGATATCAGCAGAGCGTAAAGCCACGAAAAAAACTGCGGATTCGCTGAGAAAAATCATCACTGCCTGTCAAGGGATTTGAACCAAGAACCTTTTTTGTCCAGATGCTGCCGTCCTACCTCTAGACCACAAAGTCCTTCTGTAAGGCTCTCGTTTTTCCAGGTTATATCACAGCTGACTTCCACGTATATCTGAAGGTTTGCATTGATCTAAAAAAAAGCTAAAGTACCCCCGTCACGCCAAGTGGCGTATAGGGAAATATGGTGTTAGTGACCCTATATTTTACAGACCTTCAGCACATGATTTTTGGGGTAATGTGGTCAGTATTACGCCCGTGCTGCTTTACTTTCCCAGAAAAAAATCCGGTACCCATTTAAGGCTGGGTGAACCCGGAAGCCGTCGGTTGGGATCGAACCATACCCCTTGTACTTTGTAGTCCAGTTCACTAACCACTGAGCTATCGTGGCTCCTTGCATTGATCTAGGTCATATGAATTAAAATACATACATACATACATACATACATACATACATACATACGTACGTACGTACATACATACATACATACGTATGTACATACGTACGTACGTATGTACGTACGTACATACGTACGTACATACATACATACATACGTACATACATACATGCATACATACGTACATACATACATACGTACATACATACATACATACATACATACATACATACGTACGTACATACATACGTACATACATACATACATACGTACGTGCGTACGCGCGCGCACACGCACATATCTGTGTCTAACAGCTAAACTATTAGAGAGAAAAGACAAACAACATTTTGGAAAAATCCTGCATTTCACAACAACAAACTTATAAAGATCAACATGATCAGCAAATACTATTCGAAAACAAATCTGATCACATGTTGGACATGTGATGAGAAGAGATAATAGCTGAATAGCAAAGCAAGCCGTCATGTGGGAAACAACAGGTAGGAGGAAAGGAGGGCGACAAAGAGAAACACTGAGACCATTAATCAGGGAGGCAAATGCAGCTATCTGCTCCCTCAATGAGATTGAAATGTTTGCACAGAACAGAAACAAAAGGCAAGATTTGATAAAAGATCTTTGCAAGGATTGAGACTGCTAGAAAGGAAATTTCAGAAGTAATGGTAGCAACAAAGGAGAAATCAGCGCTCTGCACACTAAAGACAGGTGGAACAATATTAAAACAGGTAAATAAATTTAAATACTTGTGAACAATGTTGACCTTAGATGGTAGATGTACAACAGAGGTGAGATGCAGAATGGCTCAGGTAAAAGCAGCTTTCCAAAAAAAGGAGGAAGATCCTGTGTAATCCATTTTTGACAATAGAAACAGACAGCTTAAGAGAATGGCTTGGCAGAAGGTCAAGAATAGAAATGATACAAGTCCACACTCAGTGTAAGAGCTGCCAATGAACTTATAGACTATTTCTTTGTCGGCATACATACCCTGGACAGTACACCCAGTTAGTGCACTCACTGTAAATGTGCTTGTATAAATATATATATATAGGGGCCTCGGAAGCCTAGTTAGGAAAATCACTCAGCTAGGCTTCCGACATTCGAACAACCATGTTCGATTCCTGCTGGAAGCAATGTGAGCTGTACTTGATCATTATCTCCATACGTTTAATGATGATGGGAGGGGAACTTTTCATATTAATTACATATACATCTGAGAGCCACGATAGCTCAGTGATTAGTGAACTGGACTACAAAGGACAAGAGGTAGGGTTCGATCCCTACTGATGGCTGCCGGTTGGCCCAGCCTTTAATGGGTACCGGATTTTTTTTCTGGGAAAGTAAAGCAGCACGGGCGTAATAACGACCACATTGCCCCAAAAATCATGTGCCGAAGGTCTGTAAAATTTATGGTCACTAATACCATATTCCCTATACGCCACTTGGCGTGACGGGGGCACTTTACTTTTTTTACATCCTTTTTTACTTACTATTATTTTATGGGTGTTTTAGGCTATATTGTTAATATGTGCTAATAATATGTGTGTTTGTTTTCTTTCTTCCACAGCAAGAAGATGGTTGGGTTTTGGACATGTGGTGACATATTTAAAACTGTTTACTTTATTCTTCGAGAGGCTCCATCTCAGTTCTGGATCTGCGGCATGTTGCAGGTCTCGATAGATATATCTATATTTGTTCAGGTGAGTCTCATGCGTGTATTCTCTCTTATAGTAAAAAAAAAAAAGAGTAAAGTACCATGTGTTCATCATTTGTTATTTATTACTGTCCCCTTGTGTTCATCTTTTGTTATTTATTACTATCCCCAGGCATTCATCATTTGTCATTTATTACTATCCCCAGGCAATCATCATTTGTCATTTATTACTATCCCCAGGTGTTCATCATTTGTTATTTATTACTATCCCCAGGTGTTCATCATTTGTTATTTATTACTGTCCCCAGGTGTTCATCATTTGTTATTTATTACTATCCCCAGGTGTTCATCATTTGTTATTTATTACTATCCCCAGGTGTTCATCATTTGTTATTTATTACTGTCCCCAGGTGTTCATCATTTGTTATTTATTACTGTCCCCAGGTGTTCATCATTTGTTATTTATTACTATCCCCAGGTGTTCATCATTTGTTATTTATTACTGTCCCCAGGTGTTCATTATTTGTTATTTATTACTGTCCCCAGGTGTTCATTTACAGACACAGCTCTAACATAGACAGAAGCATCAAATCTGCCA
This sequence comes from Megaustenia siamemsis, assembly GCA_032433765.1. NCBI lineage: Eukaryota > Metazoa > Mollusca > Gastropoda > Stylommatophora > Ariophantidae > Megaustenia > Megaustenia siamemsis. Next base: position 11,478,787 of record JAVIAB010000025.1, read on the forward strand.
TTAGTTGACCGACTCCCTGAGACTTTCTAGCCCAGTTCCTGTCAATTAAACTTCAAACATTCTTGTCTTACTCACATGTTTTTATATTCCATGAGTTTTGAGAGTTAGTGAGGACAGAAGTATGCCTGGGACATCACAGGAATGTTTATCTAGACTTCAGGGTGGGAGATTTATCCAGAAATATTTAAACTATATATAGGGAGATTTATCAAGAAATATTTTGATTTTATAGGGAGATTTATTAAGATATATATAAATCTTTTAATGGAGGTTTATCAAGAATGACTGCAAACTGCAATCTTTGGAAACACACCCTGAAGCTCTAACTCAAATTAGAAGCAGATTCATAGAAAAAGAGAATACACTGCGAAAGAAAAGAAAAAATAACTTTTCTAGGGGCGCTGAAAATCCATATTCAAGTATGACTGACGGTGACTACTACTACTATCCAGAAATATATTGATTATGCAGAGAGATTTTTCCAGAAATATATTGATTATGAAGGGAGATTTTTCCAGAAATATATTGATTATAAAGGGAGATTTTTCCAGAAATATATTGATTATAAAGGGAGATTTTTCCAGAAATATATTGATTATAAAGGGAGATTTTTTCAGAAATATATTGATTATAAAGGGAGATTTATTAAGAAATTATTTTTCTTTCAGAAGATTTATTAACTCTTTCAGTGCGTGAGGTTTTTATCGACAGGAGAGATTTCAGGGACAACATTTGTTACGGACCTTATGACTTTAAATATCGATCTACATGTTTTATATTTATCTAACAAATAATATATTATATATATATTTAGATAATTGAACTAGGAATTAGATTGCACTAATAAAAAGATATGGTCATATGTTGGACATGTGATGAGGAGAGATAATAACCGAATAGCAAAGCAAGCCCTTATGTGGGAAACAACAGGTAAGAGGAAAAGAGGAAGACCCAGAGAGACACTGAGAAGAACATTGATGAGAGAGGCAAGAGCAGCAGGAATTGGCTCCCTCAATGAGATAGAGCTGCTTGCACAAAACAGAGACAAATGGCGAGATTTGATCAAATATCTTTAAAAGAATTGAAAACTGCTAGAACAAAAATTCAGATAAAAGAAGGAGTATCTTAATCTACGCTCTATGGGCCGGCTACGGCTCAAAAGGTCAATAGATAGATAGAAAGATAGAATAAAAAGATGCTACAAGACATTTAGAAAAAAAAATGGGGGATAAATGACCGAAGCAACAAAAAAAAAATGAAAATACAAAATTGAGATCATAAATGCCAAATTATTATCATAAATATGGGGTCAAAGTAATCCAAGATGAATTATTTTGCAATTAAAAAAATATAATTAGCAATATGTCTTCAAGGAGATTTTAATGTTTCATTGATGTAGCTTAAAAATAACTTATATTATGTCCTGAACAATCACGATTTATTGATTTCCTCTTCATTGTAATCTTTTCGATTTATTGATTACAAGTATTGAACTGAGAGACTATTTCTTTTTCTAAATCGATCAAATATCATCATCTTTTGGCCATGTAATGAGAAGAGAACAACTGGAATATATTGTAACAACTGGGAAAATTGAGGGACGAAGAGATAGAGGGAAGCAAAGAGAGAAAATATCAGCCATTATTTGAAACATTATTTTTTTTAAATGTTAATTTACTGGCTATTTCAGCCGTCATCATTTGAACACTAGCATTAAAATCAATGCCATGTATGTCAGCTGATTTTTCGGTAATAAACACCGCTACTCCAATTGGAAAATCATGCGATTTCTTTGTAAACATCGTATGTAGAAGGAGAAAGGAACTCTCCAGTGAAGAATGTTCACAAGAAATTATATAATAGCTGATTAAAAACTTCTATTGTGGTTTAAACAAAATATTTTGGGATAGGTGCCAGGTGACGCAGACTGTAGCGAAGCACTTTGCCTGAAATGGGTGTGACACCGTCTGCATCAAAAGGTATGAAGGGAGTTAAGAGATGTTGGGTATGACTGGGAGATTCTCAATAAATACTTTGATTAGATTTTTTATCATGCTAGAAAAATTGTTGATGTCTATTTTAATTATATGGTAAGTTATCAAGAAATATTTTGATTATGTTGGGAGTTTATCAAGAAATATTTTGATTATGTCAGAAGTTTATCAAGAAATATTTTGATTATGTCAGAAGTTTATCAAGAAATATTTTGATTATGTTGGGAGTTTATCAAGAAATATTTTGATTATGAAGGGAGTTTATCAAGAAATATTTTAATTATGTTGGGAGTTTATCAAGAAATATTTTGATTAAGAAGGGAGTTTATCTAGAAATATTTTGATTATGTTTGGAGTTTATCAAGAAATATTTTGATTATGTTGGGAGTTTATCAAGAAATATTTTGATTATGTTGGGAGTTTATCAAGAAATATTTTGATTATGTTGGGAGTTTATCAAGAAATATTTTGATTATGTTGGGAGTTTATCAAGAAATATTTTGATTATGAAGGGAGTTTATCAAGAAATATTTTGATTACTGCATACAGTATCAGAGTTAGCAAGGGAGATTTACCAAGAATAAATTATTTAGTGTACAATATATTGGGTACAATAGGAGAAATACCTCTACTAGACATACAATCTTACATATATTTGGGCAGTAATATAAACAAAGAGGGAGGAATGGAGAATGATGCTAATATAAGGATAAAAAACACAAGAGGGGCCTTCGTCGCACTGGGAAACATGTGGAAATGCAATGAAATTAGGTTAAATACAAAAATAAAAATGTTCAACTCTAATGTTAAGTCAGTCCAATTATATGTCTGTGAAACATGGAGAACAACAAAACTGACATCCGTGAAGATACTGACCTTCATTAATGGATGCTTTTGTAGAATATAATGATGGACTGGCTGGATAAAATCACTAACGTAGAATTTTGGAAATGCACCAGTCTAATATCAGTGGATAAAGAGATACAATGAAGATGATGGTACTGGATAGGACACACACTGCAGAAGCCAACTGAGAGTTACACGACAGGCCCTTTTTTTTCTAATCCCCAGGGGAAGAGACAAAGAGAAGGATCAAAATATTCTTGGAGAAGACAGACAGAAGCAGAGATGAAGATGTTGGAGCATGGAATGATCTTAAAAGAATAGCAAAAAAGCAGAACAGCTTGGAAAGTTTTTGTTGAAGACCTATGCTCCACAGGGAGCTGAAAGTGTTTGTTGAAGACCTGAAGACCTATGCTCCACAGGGAGCTGAAAGTGTTTGTTGAAGACCTATGCTCCACAGGGAGCTGAAAGTGTTTGTTGAAGACCTGAAGACCTATGCTCCACAGGGAGCTGAAAGTGTTTGTTGAAGACCTATGCTCCACAGGGAGCTGAAAGTGTTTGTTGAAGACCTATGCTCCACAGGGAGCTGAAACAAGAAGAAGAAGAAATTGTTCAGTGGGGACATTTGTTATGAAATGTTGGTCTAGACACGGTCATTTTCAGTTATTTTAAACATTAATTTCTGTTTCATTTTTGTAAATAAAACTTTTTTCTAAAAGGAAATGTTATCAAGAAATATTTGATTACTCAGAGATTTATCTAGAAATGATTGTTTTGTGGGAAGATTTATTAAGAAATGTTGAGTTAAGAAAGAGATCTGTCAAGAAATGTTGAGTTGAGACAAAGATTTATCAAGATATGTTGATTTACGACAGAGATCTGTCAAGAAATGTTGAGTTGAGACAAAGATTTATCAAGATATGTTGATTTACGACAGAGATCTGTCAAGAAATGTTGAGTTGAGACAAAGATTTATCAAGATATGTTGATTTACGACAGAGATCTGTCAAGAAATGTTGAGTTGAGACAAAGATTTATCAAGATATGTTGATTTAAGACAGAGATTTGCTATGAAATGTTGAGTTAGACAAGGAGATTTATCAATATATGTTTTTATTTATTTACGCTGGAAGAATCATCAAGAAATGATTTGATTAAACTTGAAGAATTGTCACAAAATGTGTGATTTGGCGTGGCAGTTAATTTTTTGATTAGGAATGAGATTAATTTGGAAATATCTAGAACATATGGTGGTATTTTTGTTATTAGGAATGAGATTAATTTGGAAATATCTAGAACATAGGGAGATATTTTTAATTAGGAATGAGATTAATTTGGAAATATCTAGAACATAGGGAGGTATTTTTTTTATTAGGAATGAGATTAATTTGGAAATATCTAGAACATATGGAGGTATGTCAAAAGTTGTTAAAGTGGGAAGATTGTTGGGAAGATTTCTTCAAACATTTTTCTTTTTTATTTTGGTATGAAAGTTTATGTTTTTTTTTTTTAATAAATAGATCAAATAAGCTACTTAGCGATTTATTGATAAAATATATTGTTAGACGCAGATAAATTTGTATCAAAATTTTTGTTGTTAATTATGTGTAGAGAAGACGATGGGCGAATGCGTGGAATGATCTAAATAGAATGGCAAGAAACAGAACGGCTTGGAAAGTGTTTGTTGATGACCATGTTTCACAGAGGGTTGAAAGTGATAAGAAGTCATCATCATCATCATCAGTACCGGGCCTGCTGGCGTAGGTGATCATGTCTCTCTACAACTTTCGATCTGGACAGTTTTTATTATTTCTGTTGTTGACCTTCTGCCAAGCCATTTTCTTAAGCTGTCTGGTATCTTTTCTCTTTTCTTCCCTCTATCTCTTCATCCCATTTGTCACAATATATTCCAGCTGTTCTCTTCTCATTACATGGCCAAAAAATGATTGTTTCTTCCTAATATTGGAAATTAGCTCTCTTTTTGCTTTGGCCTCTTTCAGAACGTCTTCATTACTCTTCTTAGCTGTCCATGGTATTCTCAACATTCTTCTGTAAAACAACATTCCTACAGCCCCCAGTGATTTTCTTGTCTGTTGTCCTATTGTCCATGATTCACATCCATATGTTAAGGCTGGCTCTACATAACATTTAAGAACTCTTTTTTTTCTAAGAAGAAGTAGATGTGTAGAAATGGTAATTCAAAAAGATTTGTTTGAATCATCAACAATTCAGAAAGAATAGTGAGATAAAGTATAAAAACAAATAATGTATGTGGACATCTATATGTTGAAAGGCAGCATCACAAGATGGTCTCATGACATTTTGATCTAAAGTGTAGTTTTTATTTTAAATTATCTTTATGACGTTCATTTAGTTTTTTTTAGCATGTTGGAGGGACTTCTGTAGGAGCCGAAAAATAAAGGGTGCCTGTCCCAGTGCAGTTGCTAAGTCCAGGTTCAGAATTTTTATTTTCACAGTACTCTCCCCCCTCTTCAAAAGGCCGCTCTAAATAATCTCCTGTACCAATTTTTAAAGGCTGGGTGAACCCTGGAGCCTTGTTGGTCCAAAAAAAAGAAATCTTCCCTGCTAAAGGTACTGTAGGAAATTGTTTACCAGGCAGGAAGAATCAAGAAAAGCAAAGAAATGAATATAAATGCAAAGCTGCTGTAAAGCTAATTGTAAGGAGAAATGAAAAAAAAAACAAAGAAAAAAATGTTGTGGTTAAAGCTTTACGTACTAAGTGGACAACACAAATTAGAACGACGTTTCAGGTCAATAGGCCTTCAGCAGGAACAAACATACAACACGTAGGCATTTAAAATAGATAATAATAATAATAACACTAACAAGAAGATATCATTAACAACCTGGAAGAGATGAATGAATCGGCTCCCTCAATGAGATAGAGTTGCTGTATCAAGTAATAGGAAACGCTTTATACAGAGCTTCACAGAAGGAGGCAATCTGATCATCAGAAGCAGGTGATCCCCAGCCGAGCAAGTGTTTCGGCCCTTTAACTTCTTGACTCTCTGGAAGGTTGGCCCGATTGAGTTATATGACTCCCTGACGCCGACCTCCTGCTACATTCAAAATGAAGGCTCACACTATATTCGGCATGTGATTATTAAACTCATTCTGTGCAACACTTCTGAAATAGCTACCGCAGCTTATGAAAAAAAAAAAGTAAAGTGCCCCCGTCATGCCAAGTGGCATATAGGGAATATGGTGTTAGTGACCATCAATTTTACAGACCTTCTGCACATGATTTTTGGGTAATGTGGTCGGTATTACGCCCGTGCCGCTTTACTTTCCCAGAAAAAAAATTGGTACCCCTTAAAGGCTGGGTGAACCGGAAACCGTCGGTTGGGATCGAACCCTATCTCTTGTCCTTTGTAGTCCAGTTCACTAACCACTTAGCTATCGCGGCTGCCACTGCAGCTTGTACATAGTAGAAAATGTACCTAATTTTTATATTGTTTTTTTTTTAAAACCATTTTGATCATGAACTGCACGTAGGTTATTGTGAATTACATTCTGAATGTGAAAGTAACATATAAATCTAGATTGTATTCTGAATATAAAAGTAATTCATGTGATTGAAAGTTGAATTTTGAGTGTGAAATTAATTTGCATGTACCAAAATTGTTAATGTGAATTTAATTAATATGAATTGAGACTAAATCTCTAATGATGAGTTCAATTAAAATCACTGAATTATATATATGAAAATTAATTCATGTTAATTCAGATTGAATTCTGATGATGAGTTGAAGTTTAAGGACTAAAATATGAATATTAAATTAATTCACAAGCATCCTAATTGATTTTTTATTATGAGTTTATTGACAATAACAATGAACTCAATTCTGAGCTTATAATTATTTCAAATTATTGTGAATTGCATTCTCATAGTAAAATTAATTTTTGTTGATCTAGACATGATTTCATTAATTTTACTTTGAACTTAATTGTTTTAAATAAAAAAATATTTCACACTTTTGTTACTCACTTTGTTCACGCTGCTTTGATTTGAGTTTTTAATTATGTTAGAATTTGTACATAGTTTATATTTACTGCATATACTTAATGTTATCATTCTATCAACTCCCTGTGGAGTACAGTTCTTTAATGCGCTCATTCCATGTTGATGTATTTGTATTTCTCCTCTTACCTGCCCGGTCTTAACATATTTGCTACCAAGGGAGTTAACAATCTTTGCCACAGCTGTTTTCTGCAAACGTTTTTTAATTTCAAATATTTGGTTGGTTGGTTATTTGGTTATGGAAGGCCCCGGTATCACTGCAAACAAATCAAAATCTATAATTGCTCAACCGCCCGTGCCAGTGGAATCATCCGAATTACTAACTCATCTCCCAAACAAAGAAAGGTAGCTGTAGTCCCCATCATAGCAGTCTCAGCACACACCAAAATACATAAGGAGAAACCGCACAGAAAGTGAACACGGCCAGCTGTTCCCTGTCATATGATATCAGCATTCATCGTAAGTAATTGGAATATCGAAACATGATCAAAACAGATGAAACACACAGCACCTAACTCAGTAGCTCCTGCAACAAGCCGGACTTGGAATATGAGGAAACTGCAACAAGGAACACTGTTCAGACATAGCCTTCAATGGTTCCTGCCACCTATCCACAATATTGCCCGGAAGTTCATGTCCTCCTGAAAATGATGATCATCATAGTATTTAAATGTATAGCGCTTGATGATGTTAATTTCAAATAACTGAAAATAAATGAAAATTGATCCACAACATGCAGCTTGTTCGAATAATTTGCCCAGGAAGCTGGAGAAGAGGTTAAATAAGAGAATTACAAGGGGAAATAACTATAGAAACATCAATTAATTAGAGGCAACAAAAATAAACTCTTGGGTTTCTCATGGTGGTAACAATTGCTACATTTTACAACTCTTGGCATGGAATGTGTTAAAAGGGACGTAAAACATGTTGTGTTGTGTTGTTGTTGCAACAGTTTGCTACTACCACAGCTTGTCTTCAATTTCTTGAGTGTACTAGGGTTTTATTGTGGAGCTGGAGAATAAAGCCAGCATGCATTCACTGTAAGGTGTTAGGGTCAGAATATTTGTTTCAATCTTGTCAGAAACTAAGTTGTGACATCTCAGTCATTCTCATTTGGGTCAGAATATTTGTTTCAAATATTGTCAGAAACTAAGCTGTGATATCTCAGCCATTCTCATTCAGGTCAGAATATTTGTTTCAAATATTGTCAGAAACTAAGCTGTGATATCTCAGCCATTCTCATTCAGGTCAGAATATTTGTTTCGATCTTATCAGAAACTAAGTTGTGATATCTCTACCATTCTCATTCAGGTCAGAATATTTGTTTCAATCTTGTCAGAAACTAAGTTGTGATATCTCAACCATTCTCATTCAGGTCAGAATATTTGTTTCAATCTTGTCAGAAACTAAGTTGTGATATCTCTACCATTCTCATTCAGGTCAGAATATTTGTTTCAATCTTGTCAGAAACTAAGTTGTGATATCTCAACCATTCTCATTCAGGTCAGAATATTTGTTTCAATCTTGTCAGAAACTAAGTTGTGATATCTCAACCATTCTCATTCGCATCAAGAAAACAGCATCAAGTAAACATCATGAAGAAAACAACTGTAACTAAGATCAAGAAAATATTTTTACAATGTTACTTGTATATGATTTTGTCAAGGGATGTTTGAACCAGTTACAGCTGAACTTTTGATAATGTCCATCGCAAACTTTTAAATACTACACTTCTGAAGGTTGTATCGATTATCAGTTAAAAACCACTTTCAAAATGACCAGGTTTTTCCAGCAACCCTGACCATAATATAAGTCATTTCAAATACTTAGTCCTATCTGAGATGGACAATCATAAGAAGGATCTGTGTTTAAGTTGAGAACAAAAAAGTGTGGGCTGTATGCCACTTCCAGGGTAACAAAATAAAGAAGCTTCCCTCCCATCATCACAATAATAAACCAGTATATTATCTTGTCCTGCTTATTTTCAATAACTTATCCCAGGGGAGAAATGGGTGAGCTGGATTAACATGTTAACCAAGGACCAAAGCAAAAAGAAAGCTAATTTCCAATGTTAGGAAGAAACAATCATCATTTTTTGGCCATGTAAGAAAGGAACAGCTGGAATATATTGTAACAACTGGGAAAATTGAGGGACGAAGAGATAGAGGGAAGCAAAGAGAAAAGATACCATATAGCTTAAGAGAATGGCTTGGCAGAAGGTCAACAACAGAAATGATAAACAACTGTCGTGATAGAAAGTTGTGGAGAGACATGATCACCTACACCAGCAGGCATGGTACTTGATGATGATGATGATGAGATTAAGATATCAGGCTCTATACAAGAAGGTCTCAGGTTGAAATCCTGGCACAGGGTGAGAGGATTTCTCACTTCCATCCTGTAGTTTCTACATAGCTTCCCTCCCCTGGGCAGTGAGATGTCTAGCTCTCTTTGATAACTGTGAAAAATAGGATGTTCGACGTGTACTCTGCACATGTTAAAAACCCCTTGGCAGTTAAAAGTTGAGCAGAGTTGGCTGAAAATGGTTAAATTTGAAACCAACCATTCTGAAGACGGATATGTCAGCCTGAAAGACATAGATATAGTACTGTACTATAAACTAGTGAACTGGACTACCACGGACAAGGGGTAGGGTTCGATCCCAAACGACGGCTACCGGGTTCACCCAGCCTTAAATGGGTACCGAATTTTTTTCTGGGAAAGTAAAGCAGCACGGGCGTAATACTGACCACATTACCCCAAAAATCATGTGCCGAAGGTCTGTAAAATTGATGGTCACTAACACCATATTTCCCTATACGCCACTTGGCGTGACGGGGGTACTTTACTTTACTATAAACTAGTGACACAGTGCATCCACGGCCATCCAACGGGTGAATACTAACAAGAAGAATACTTTATATAATAAAGTAACTCCACCGCCAGATGCAGGAAACGGCCCTTAAAAGCAGGACACATCTGATGAAGTCCTGGATTCTGGTATAACCCCGTAATGATATCTTGCTGTGCTATCAGAAAGGAGAACACAACTATGGCCCACAGAAACAACCCTCCATGACAAGTTTTGGGGAACCGGTGAAGACCTCAAACACACCATCTGGTTCCTGACCCATGCTGGTCTAAATGTGAAGAATAGCTGATCGCTGAAGAAGGAGAAAAAGTACCCCGTCACGCCAAGTGGCGTATAGGGAATATGGTGTTAGTGACTATACATTTTACAGACCTTCGGCACATTATTTTTGGGGTAATGTGGTCGGTATTACGGCCATGCCGCTTTACTTTCCCAGAAAAAGAGTCCGGTACCCATTAAAGGCTGGGTGAACCGGAAGCCGTCTGTTGGGATCGAACCCTACCCCTTGTACTTTGTAGTCCACTTCACTAACCACTGAGCTATAGCGGGTCCCTGAAGAAGGAGAATCCAGGAGATATTGTTGTCTTGCAGGATTTGTCTACTTTTTTGGTTGAGGCACAACCCTGTCAACCTTAGACTAAGTCTTTCAGGTTATATTAGACCTTAATTGCTATGAAGAAAAAAAATCACTTTTTTAAGACTTTAGGTTCTAAAGACAGTTAAGAAAGAGATATAATTGAGAATGAACAGTAAATAGATGTTATAATCCTAATACAAAGACAGGCTTTTTGAAGGAAAAAAGGTAAAAGACACCATTAAGAAACACATTGCAAGTCAGGGAATTTGAAAAAAAAAATAGAAAAAATGGTATGTTAGAAGCTTTACGTTTCTGCTCAATAGGCCTTCAGCAGGAGGGAACACTCTATTGAGCCGAAACGTCGTTCAAATCTGTGTCGTCTACTAATCACGTAATGCTTCTAACATATCAGTTTTTCTGTTTTTTTTTCAATTTTCTCTCACATTCAGTTTTACTGCAGCTTCGCATTTTTATGTATTCATTTGCATTTCTTTGCCTTAACCCTCTACTTTGCAAGTCACACTTCCACACAACATCCTCCTCATCATGTTAAAACATAACACATCTATATCATCAATGCCCTCCGGGAAGTGGGAAGGACACAGGACTTCGACAACCATGAGTCCATGTCACTCCTTCAGATGAAAGTGATGGGAGTTAAGACGGGCACAGCCAGAAACGAGAAACTTAGTGGGCGTGTAATAAGGCTAATCAACCAGCACAGAACTGGAGTCTGGAGTCGTCAGTCGCTGGACACTGTGGGACTTGCTGAGGAGGGGATCTGAGCACCTATGGACATGTTCGGAGTGCAATGATGATGACCCGCTAATAACTCAATAGCTCAATAACATCTATATCCTTATTGAGACTGATGCTTAAGGGCTTGTACTGATCTCATCAGCGACCTCCATAACCCCTCCTATAGAGAACACTGGCAGCATGATTCTCATACTGATGATCAAACAAATAACAGAGTTAGCACACAACTAAAACAAATGGATTTTGATTTGTTAAAGATCTGTGACAATAGAGTGTATACAAAACCATCATCATCACCATGGAGCGCCCATTCCGCTCTGTCTCTTGCTTTGATGAGTCATGGTAGCTCAGTGGTTAGTGGACTGGACTACCCAGGACAAGAGGTCGGGTTTGATCCTGATTGATGGCTTCCGGGTTCACCCAGCCTTCAATGGGTACTGGATTTTCTTCTAGGAAAGTAAAACGGCATGGACATAATACTGACCTCATGACCCCAAACATGTGCTGAAGGTGTGTCAAATTTGTGGTCACTAACACCATATTCCCTATACGCCACTTGGCGTGACAGATCACTAACACCATATTCCCTATACGCCACTTGGTGTGACAGGGGCACTTTACTTTACTTTTACATTAAAAGTAAACGCGGCTGAACTGTCCTTCGCCATACAATTTCATCATTCATAAAACATTACCTATAACAAAGAAACATCTTAAACAGAGTATACTCATTCCCACCCTGTGCTATTAGTGCCAAACATGGTCACTCATGATTAAACATAAAAGGAAGCAAGTCACCACAGAAATGTTGATGGTTGAGAAAAGCGCTTGGAGTGACCAGAAGAGACCGAATCAGAAATGATGTTGTAAGAGAGAGATCACACATTAAATCAATTCTAAACTACATACAGAGACAACATATTGAATGGTTTGTTCATCTGGAAAAAATGCCAAGAAATTCTGTAGCAGCGGTGGCCAACTTAAGGTTGACCTAGACTGGATGATAGTCAGGGTCAGGGAACAAAATTTATCCTATCAAAAAAATTACCTGATGTGATTTCATCATCATTATGTGCCATACCGGTTGGCGTAGGAGATCATGTTCTTCCACAATCTTCTATCTACAGTGCATCATATGATGATGATGATGATGATGATGATGCGTTCGTCCGATGATTTGAGGTATTCTAACGGATACGAACCGTAGACTTCCTCCTCGTCATCCGCCCTTAAAAGGACGTTAAGTGGACGTAGTTACGTTGTGTTGCAGTTTGCAGTGTAACACTGTGATATCTGCGCCTTTCGGCCCAACACATCCGATTTCAGCCGACGCTTTTTTGTGTACCGGGTTCGTCTTCCCACTTCGATCCCTGCTCGCTTGGCCAGACTAGACAGGTTAGTCTGTTTCTAGAGGCACCACGAAGAGGTGTAGCAGGGTCTGGATGGTTCTGGTTCACCGATCCTGGCGCAAGCCATCAGTTATGAGTCACTGACGACTTCCAGCTCTGGTGCTGGGGGGGCGCGCCTTCGCCTCCAGTGCATCATATAAGTTCTGTTGTTGACTGTTTTCCATGTCATGACAACAAGCTATCCAGTATTTTCTGTCTTTGTCATCTGCGATCTCCATTTCCTTTTATTTTGCCAGTTGTAACCAAGTATTCCAACTTTCCTCTTCTCACGATGTGCCTAAAAAATGTTGATTGCTTCTTTCTGATGTTTTTTAGGAGCTCCCTTTTTGTGTTGGCCTCTTTGAGAACTTCCTCATTGGTCTTTTTAGCTGTCCAGGGAACTTTCAACATTCTTCTGAGAAATCCCATCTCTGTGGCCTCTAATCGTCTTTTCATTTGCTTGTCTACTGTCCATGATTCGCTTCCATAGGTCAGAATTGGTTCTATATAGCATCGATGAACTCTCTTTCACATTTCTATTGACATAGATTTGTTGCATAAGATATTTTTCATTTTGTGAAATGCTATTTTGGCCTGAGCTATTCTGATTTTTATTTCTGTGGTGGATCTTCTATCTCATGCTATTACTGTGCCCAAGTATTTGAAACATTTAATTCATGAAACAGTTTGATTCATTTTTGCTTGAGGCATCTTGTACATTGCTTGTTACTTTATGATTGTATGATATGTGTATGGAGAGTTTGTGGAATGTTCATATTTTAAAGCTGTTTTATATGGTGAGGTTATATTTTTTTGTTTTTGTTTTTTGTTTTGTTTTACTTTATAGGCAGCCATAAAAGTTATTTTCAGGCTTGAAAGAGGTTGGTATTTTGAGGTATAATTGTATTTTTTTTAAGAAATTTAGAAATATTGAAAGTTTAAGATATGAGGGTGTTGTGATGTTTGAGAATATTTTGAAGCATTTAGGAATGTTGGCATTTTAATTATTTAGAAATTTTGGCATTTTGGGGTATAATGGTATTTTGTAAAAAAAAAAAGTAAAGGTTCCCTTCACGCCTTGCTAGTCATATGGGGAATATGGTGTTAGTGACCATATTTTTCTATAACCACGGCTCATTTTTGAGTAATGTGGTTGGTATCACGCCAGGCTGCCTTTACTTCCTAGAAAATTCTCTGGTACTCATTATTAGAGGCTGGGTGAACCCCGGAGCCTTGATGGTAATTTGAGGTATTAAAAAATGTTGGGATCTTTTTATAAGGTTTCAATATATTTTTATTGAAACTGTTAAGAATGCTGGTTTTTTGTAGAGCCCAAAATTGTCACATTGTGGGATGGTGATATTGTGTAACCCCAAAATTGTCACTTTGTGGTGTGGTGGTAGTTTGTAGCACCAAAAATTATCACTTTGTTGTGTGGTGGTAGTTTGTAACCCCAAAATTATCACCTTGTGGTGTGGTGGTATTTTGTAGCCCCAAAAATTGTCAGATTGTGGTGTGGTGGTATTTTGTAGCACCAAAAATTATCACCTTGTGGTGTGGTGGTAGTTTGTAGCCCCCAAAATTATCACCTTGTGGTGTGATGGTATTTTGTAGCCCCAAAAATTGCCACATTGTGGTGTGGTGGTATTTTGTAGCCCCAAAAATTATCACATTGTGGTGTGGTGGTATTTTGTAGCCCCCAAAATTATCACATTGTGGTGTGGTGGTATTTTGTAGCCCCCAAAATTATCACATTGTGGTGTGGTGGTATTTTGTAGCCCCCAAAATTATCACATTGTGGTGTGGTGGTATTTTGTAGCCCCCAAAATTATCACATTGTGGTATGGTGGTATTTTGTAGCCCCAAAAATTATCACATTGTGGTATGGTGGTATTTTGTAGCCCCAAAAATTATCACATTGTGGTATGGTGGTATTTTGAGGCTTTTAAGAATGGAATGTTGCTATTCCAGGATTGATATCACGTACTTATTTACTTTTAAAATATAAATGTATTGAAATTGAGACAATTTGTTTTTACATTTTTGTATCGTCAACCATAATAATTACTGTCATCTTGTTCTTAATTATATATAAAATAAAGAGAAGGGAGAAGAGCAAGAGACAGACCAAGAGTAAGATGGACAGACAACATCCAAGAAAGGCTACAACAACATCATTTGGCAATGACGGAAGCCGCCAATGATACTAAAAGAGCCTTAACTTTGTATCTCCCTCGATACTCGAACGTGTTCAAGAGGAAGGGAAGAAAGTCTGAAAAAAGTTTCTCAGTAAAAGTGAAAAAACTCTCCTTAGAGTCTAAATTTCAAATGTTTACTTTTTGGCTGTAAACATGCTACATTCTTTACTTGTGAATAGTAGTAATTTGCTACGCTTATTTTCTTTGAAAACTTGTATGTTTTCAATGAATGTGGAGTTCAGAATATATGCAAGTTTTATTTTTTCTATTATTTAATTTTTTTCTTCAGAGTTCTGTGTTTTAACTTGTTTCCCTTGAAGTGAGTACATTGAATAACATTTTGTTATTTCATACTTTCTTTTTATTATTTTTTTTACTTCGCCAGCTTTTACCTCGGACGAAGTCCCTAGAGACTTCTAATTTTGCGTTTTAATCCATTTTTTTCCCTGGCAGCCATGTGCACAGGGGGTCCCTCTCCCTCGCCACACAGAAAGATAACTCTGACTTTGGAGGTACTCATATTTTTCCCGTCGATGAGTAATTGACGTTTCAAGCCGGGCCTCGCTGCTGAGACCAGGGGTGGTAGCCGCAGAGAGAAATCATAAATAAAAATCCCAACCGGCGTGGCCGGGATTTGAACATACAACCTCTCTGTCTCGAAGCCCACGTCTTGCCTCGAGACCAACCAGTCCCTGATATACTTTCTTATAACACACATTTGTCTTCCTTTTTTTTTTTATTTAGTAGGAACTACCAGAGGATTACTTAGCAGCGTCTCAGTTGGAAAATATCAAGACATGGGAAAAAAGGCCTGTTGGCAGTGTGCTCTAGAGTTTGGTTTCTCGTGGCAAGGCGCTGTGCCAAGGAGTATGCTTTCATTAATGCTTCAGAACAAATAGAACATTCTTTGTTTTTTTTCTTTTGATTATTTGTGATTTTTTTCCTGAGTGTTGTAAACATACCTCTTCCTCTGAAATGATTCGCTGATCTATCACCTCGGAAGTTTCCCTCTATAATAATATTCATTGAGTGCCGTCTCTGCATCGAAGGTTGGCTACCATGGAGCGCCATTCAACTCTGTCTCTTGATTTGATGGTGCAGATTGTCTGTCATAGGTTGACTTGTCTATGATAATATTCATGAATTATTATTTGCCTCCAGTATAAACCACTGGAAACTACCACTTTTCATGCTGTTTCGTCCTATAACTATTTGCCTGCAGCATAAGTATTCATCCCTGCCCTATCTGGGAGATACTTGTCTTAAAAGGAAAATACAGATGCACAATTTATTCCTGAGTTGTGATCATAACCCTATTTGTCCTTCAAAAGTCTGGAGAAACATGTGGAAATCAAAACTGGTCAGCACAAAAACAAAACTTAGACTGTTCAAATTAAATCTACAATCATCAACCCTTACGCATGCATGCGAGAGCTGGAAAACAACAAGACATAGAAACAAAGTCGAACTCATTTAAAAATAAATGTCCAAGAAAAATACTTGGTATAGCGTGGCACGAATTCAAAACAAATGAGGAAATTAGAGAAATCGCCAATCAGCCATTATCATCAGTAATCAAGAAAAGATGCTGGACATGTGATGAGAAGAAATGATAACCGAATAACAAAGTAAGCCCTTATGTAGGAAACAACAGGTAAGAGGAAAATACGGGATTGTAAAACGGGATAGGCAGTGAACACCAGAGGGCAGTGAACAACAACGCTGAGAGGAAGCTGAACATATGGCATGAATGATGGACTGACATGTCAATAGATAATGTAACAGCTCTGGTAGACATGGCACCATGTGTTTGTATTTGAGGCCAGAATTTCCTTTAAGTCTGGAAATGACTACCGCATCCAATTCTCATGTGTCTCCTAGTATAAACACACAGCTATGTAGCAAAAGTTCAGAGAAAATACTATTCTTGGAATTCCAAATGTAACATTTAGGGTTCGTAAATTTGACAAAGGTGTCCTAAAAACGTCTTTTGCGGATTGGTGACATCATCAAGTACCGTGCCTACTGACAATTCTCAACAATTCTCTCCACAATTTTCAATCTCGGCAGCTATTTATCTTCTGTTGTTCACCTTCTGCCAAGCCATTCTCTTAAGCTGTCTGTTATTTTTTCTCCTTGCTTCCCTCTATTTCTTCGTCCCTCAATTTTTCCCAGTTGTTACAATATATTCCAGTTGTTCTCTTCTCATTACATAGCCAAAAAAATGATGATTGTCTCTTCCTAATATTGAGAAATTAGTTCTCTTTTTGCTTTGACCTCTTTCAGAATGTTTTCATTACTCTTCTTAGCTGTCCATGGCACTCTCAACATTCTTCTGTAAAACCACATTTCTACAGACTCCAGTGATTTTCTTGTCTGTTGTCCTATTGTCCATGATTCGCATCCATATGTTAATACTGGCTCTACATAACATTTAAGAACTCCATTTCTTGTTTCTTTTGTCAAAAATGGATTGCATACTATCTTCCTCATTTTTTGGAAAGCTGCTTTTGTCTGAGCCATTCTGCATCTCACCTTTTTTGTACATCTTCCGTCTGAGGTTAACAAAGTTCCCAAATATTTAAATTCATTTACCTGTTTTATATTGTTCCACTTGTCGTTATTTTGCACTGTGGTGATGTCTTTTTCTTTGTTGTTACCATTACCTCTGTCTTTTTGCTATTAAGGCTGAGTCCTTTATTTTTGCTTTTCTTCACTTATAATGTCCAACATTATTGGTAACATAATCTGGGTAACAAGTACAACGTTTCAAATACTTGGGCACAATAATAACATCAGATGGGAGATGTACCGCAGAAATAAAAAGTAGAATAGCTCAGGCCAAAATAGCATTTAAGAAAATGAAAAATATCTTATGCAACAAATCTATGTCAATAAAAATGAGAAAGAGAGTTCATCAGTGCTATATAGAACCAATTCTGACCTATGAAAGCGAATCATGGACAGTAAACAAACAAATGAAAAGACGGTTAGAGGCCACAGAGATGGGATTTCTCAGAAGAATGTTGAAAGTTCCCTGGACAGATAAAAAAACCAATGAGGAAGTTCTCAAAGAGGCCAACACAAAAAGGGAGCTCTTAAAAAACATCAGAAAGAAGCAATCAACATTTTTTGGGCACATCATGAGAAGAGGAAAGTTGGAATACTTGGTTACAACTGGCAAAATAAAAGGAAAGAGAGATCGCGGACGACAAAGAGAGAAGATACTGGATAGCTTGGTGTCATGGCATGGAAAACAGTCAACAACAGAACTGATACGATGCACTGTAGATAGAAGATTGTGGAGGGACATGATCGCCTACGCCATCCGGCAGGGTACATGATGATGATGATGATGAATCTGGGTTAAAGCTTAAGCATATCTCTTGTTATCCCGTGTGTTACCGGGGCCTCATTATGAGGGAGTTAAAGAATAGTCACACTGTGACCTTCCAGGCATGTCGTAAGAGGCGACTAAGGAGATTGATCGATGGCTTGACAAGCTGTCATTGTAAAAAGTATTGTTATGGAAACAGAGCCATAGATTTTAGAGCAGTGATCTCTACAATATGTGCCTTTTTGCCACACAAGGTTTCTGTTTTTGAGATTGTGGTTCTGCCCTATGTGCCGTCTTCGGCTCGAAAGGACAATAGATAGATATCTCTTGTTGGACATGTGATGAGAAGAGAGAATTACTGAATAGCAAAGCAAGCTCTCATGTGGGAAACAACAGGTAAGAGGAAGACCCATAGAGACACCGAGAAGAACATTGATGAGAGAGGCAAGAGCAGCAGTAATGGACTCCCTCAATGAGATAGAGCTGCTTGCACAGAACAGAGACAAATGGCGAGATTTGATAAAATATCTTTGGAAGAGTTGAAAACTGCTAGAACAAAAAGTTTGGATAGGAGAAGGAGTGTCTTGGTCTGCGCCCTATGGGCCGGCTACGGCTCGAAAGGTCAATAGATAGGTAAATATATATCTCTTGTCCACTGAGCTGTCGTTTGTCCTTGCTAAGCATGCCAGACAATAGATGTTTAGGAATGTTCTCATCAGAACTGTAAACAAACATATGCAGTCAATCTCACTTTGGCCTTAACAACATGAAGATGTCTGAATTCACAAGGACACCAATGTCGAGGGCTTTATCCTACCACTTCACTTTACACAGCCTGCAGAAACACATCAGATGAATTCTATTGAATTGTCTGCTCTATTCTGACCATGTTTTACTTGTATATTGTAGGGTCATCATCATGTACCCTGCCGGTTGGCGTAGGCGATCATGTCCCTCCACAATCTTCAATCAGTGCATCGTATCAGTTCTGTTGTTGACTGTTTTCCATGCCATGACACCAAGCTATCCAGTATTTTCTCTCTTTGTCGTCCGCGATCTCTCTTTCCTTTTATTTTGCCAGTTGTAACCAAGTATTCCAACTTTCCTCTTCTCATGATGTGCCCGAAGAATGTTGATTGCTTCTTTCTGATGTTTTTTTAAGAGCTCCCTTTTTGTGTTGGCCTCTTTGAGAACTTCCTCATTGGTCTTTTTATCTGTCCAGGGAACTTTCAACATTCTATATTGTAGGGTAGCTATCATTATTAGATGATAGACCTTCAGTTTTGAGGATTCTCTTATTAGTCCCATACACCGTCACACAGACTTCTAAAGTCAGCATTGGCTTACAAGATCATTTTGTAAGGACAGACATTGGAAGTCCTCTAATGGTGACCTCATGTGTCAATCAGCATGATATAGATTAACTGATTCTCTCTCTCTCTCTGCGATCAAGACTCAATCAGAGTAGGATTCCAGACTCTCTCATGAAGTCAGCTGTCTTTTTAAGCGAATCGATTGCCCCATATAGTTTCTCTTCCAGGGAGGTGGGTGTGGACCACATTGCTCTTCTCAGGTCTGTGTACTGGGGGCAATCCTGTAGTACATGTTTTGTAGTCATATTGTCCAGTGTACAGTGGCATAGGCTGGTTGTACCTATTTTGAATTTGATGAAAATGTGATTCCTCATTCTATTGTGGCCAGTGCGTAGACGAAGTATGATGACTTGATCCCTCCTTGATAGTTGGTGGTATCCGTAACTCTCGTTATGCTTTGGGTGTTCTCGTTTCCATTTTCCATGGAACTGACCCTTGAGGATGGATTTGGCTTCATCATAACTGAGCGGATGGTTCTCTTGTGGTAATCTCCCTCCCTCTTTAGCTAATTTGAACTGATTCAAATCTTATCAAATATAACAAAACAAAATGAGTGAAGAAAAGTTTATTTGTTTTGTGCACCAAATTGACAATGTACAGTTTTTAAATACCCTTTCACCTAAAAATATGTCAATACTACAGACAGTAATAATTGTAAGTATGGCAGCAGATCAATAGATTCAACAGACAAGTTTAGCAGGTTATCAGGTGTTGGAGCAGAATTTAAAATACCCACTAGAGTTTATGCGCATGTTTAAAAAGACAGGACTCTTGAATGTGACAGAGTTGTCACAGAACTGCCTAACTTTGATTATACAAATACTTAAAGCTTCTGTGTTCAACAATAAAATCATTTTTTCAGCTTTCAATTTGTCAGTGGTTACTAAATTAACATCTGATTTTTTTTTAAGGACAAACAAAATAAAAACAGGTTATATGTTTTCCATAAAAATGATGTTTTCCAAACATAAAAATGTTGTTTTCTAAACATACAAATGTTGTTTTCTAAACACAAAAACATTTTCCAAACAAACTTAAAATTTTGTTTTCCAAACATAAAAATGTTGTTTTCTAAACATAAAAATGTTGTTTTCTAAACATACAAATGTTGTTTTCTAAACATAAAAATGTTGTTTTCTAAACATACAAATGTTGTTTTCTAAACACAAAAACATTTTCCAAACAAACATAAAAATGTTGTTTTCTAAACATAAAAATGTTGTTTTCCAAACATAAAAATGTTGTTTTCTAAACATAAAAATGTTTTCCAAACAAACATAAAAATGTTTTCCAAACAAACATAAAAATGTTTTCCAAACAAAGAAATAGTAACATATCTTCCATGTGATGTCTTATGGGCCTCCTTTACTTTGAGTTTATCTCAAGAAAAATGAAGTTGGAAACCTTCCAAGACAATTTGTAAGGAAAACACTGAGTATATGTGTGTGATTGTCTTCATCTTTTCCCTTTTCACATAAACCCACATATAGTATATCACCAAAATAAAATGAATGCAGAATAGAGGAATTAATTCTCTGAATGTGTGCTAGCCAATCAAATTGTACTAAACTTGTGTTTGAAATGGACTAGGGCAAACAGTCAAAAGTGATACACATAACCAATAAAGACATAGTCCACAATAATTTCTGAAATGCCAACTGTAGTTTAATACATCCTGAAGAAGGTCTGCAAGGTTTGTTTTTCCATTTGTGGAATTGTTCTAATGTCATGTACATGTTTGCCTGTTAACACATTCTGTTAACACGAGCTGCAAATTGTTGCTCAAGTAGCCAGCGTGCAGAGTCAAAGAGCCACTTTTTGCGATAAATGACAATTTCTGATAAATGTAATAAAAACATTGATAAAGGTCTAGTGGAGTCAGATCAATATTTTCAGCAAAAGAGTAATCTCCCCTTCTTTGACATCACAACAAATCTACAGTGGTTCTTAGACACTGTTGAAAGTCACAAAGTAGAACATTTCAATTCAAGTATTATTTTTTTTTTTCATTAATTAAGCGTGAACATTTAGTTAATGTGGAGCCACGATAGCTCAATGGTTAGTGAACTGGACTACAAAGGACAAGAGGTAGGGTTTGATCCCAACCGACGGCTTCAGGTTCACCCAGCCTTTAATGGGTACCGGATTTTTTTCTGGGAAAGTAAAGCGACACGGGCATAATACCGACCACATTACCCCAAAAATCATGTGCCGAAGGTCTGTGAAATTTATGGTCACTAACACCATATTACCTATACACCACTTGGTGTGACGGGGGCTCTTTACTTTTTTTTACTATTTAGTTAATGTAACTTTGTGTGTTCCAGTGTGCTGCCCTGACAAAATATGCCCTAATTTTTTTTATGCCATCTCATATAGCCACTCAGAAGCACATGTGCCTTTTAAATCACTTTTTTAATAACAGGAAACAAACTACTTTAACTGCATCTTTTGGATTAATTCCTATGCAAGTGTGTACAGGAAAATGTAAACAATCTGCCAGAATTGGGCAGCACAATCTGCCAGAATTGGGCAGCACAATCTGCCAGAATTGGGCATCACAATCTGCCAGAATTGGGCAGCACAATCTGCCAGAATTGGGCATCACAATCTGCCAGAATTGGGCATCACAATCTGCCAGAATTGGGCACCACAATCTGCCAGAATTGGGCATCACAATCTGCCAGAATTGGGCAGCACAATCTGCCAGAATTGGGCATCACAATCTGCCAGAATTGGGCATCACAATCTGCCAGAATTGGGCAGCACAATCTGCCAGAATTGGGCAGCACAATCTGCCAGAATTGGGCAGCACAATCTGCCAGAATTGGGCACCACAATCTGCCAGAATTGGGCATCACAATCTGCCACAATTGGGCAGCACAATCTGCCAGAATTGGGCACCACAATCTGCCAGAATTGGGCATCACAATCTGCCAGAATTGGGCACCACAATCTGCCAGAATTGGGCATCACAATCTGCCAGAATTGGGCACCACAATCTGCCAGAATTGGGCAGCACAATCTGCCAGAATTGGGCAGCACAATCTGCCAGAATTGGGCACCACAATCTGCCAGAATTGGGCATCACAATCTGCCAGAATTGGGCACCACAATCTGCCAGAATTGGGCAGCACAATCTGCCAGAATTGGGCACCACAATCTGCCAGAATTGGGAAGCACAATCTGCCAGAATTGGGCAGCACAATCTGCCAGAATTGGGCATCACAATCTGCCAGAATTGGGCATCACAATCTGCCAGAATTGGGCACCACAATCTGCCAGAATTGGGCAGCACAATCTGCCAGAATTGGGCATCACAATCTGCCAGAATTGGGCAGCACAATCTGCCACAAATGGGCATCACAATCTGCCACAAATGGGCAGCACAATCTGCCAGAATTGGGCAGCACAATCTGCCAGAATTGGGCAGCACAATCTGCCAGAATTGGGCATCACAATCTGCCACAAATGGGCATCACAATCTGCCACAAATGGGCAGCACAATCTGCCAGAATTGGGCATCACAATCTGCCACAAATGGGCATCACAATCTGCCACAAATGGGCAGCACAATCTGCCAGAATTGGGCAGCACAATCTGCCAGAATTGGGCAGCACAATCTGCCAGAATTGGGCACCACAATCTGCCAGAATTGGGCACCACAATCTGCCAGAATTGGGCAGCACAATCTGCCAGAATTGGGCACCACAATCTGCCAGAATTGGGCAGCACAATCTGCCAGAATTGGGCATCACAATCTGCCAGAATTGGGCAGCACAATCTGCCACAAATGGGCATCACAATCTGCCACAAATGGGCAGCACAATCTGCCAGAATTGGGCAGCACAATCTGCCAGAATTGGGCAGCACAATCTGCCAGAATTGGGCATCACAATCTGCCACAAATGGGCATCACAATCTGCCACAAATGGGCAGCACAATCTGCCAGAATTGGGCATCACAATCTGCCACAAATGGGCATCACAATCTGCCACAAATGGGCAGCACAATCTGCCAGAATTGGGCAGCACAATCTGCCAGAATTGGGCAGCACAATCTGCCAGAATTGGGCACCACAATCTGCCAGAATTGGGCAGCACAATCTGCCAGAATTGGGCAGCACAATCTGCCAGAATTGGGCACCACAATCTGCCAGAATTGGGCATCACAATCTGCCAGAATTGGGCAGCACAATCTGCCAGAATTGGGCACCACAATCTGCCAGAATTGGGCACCACAATCTGCCACAAATGGGCAGCACAATCTGCCAGAATTGGGCAGCACAATCTGCCAGAATTGGGCACCACAATCTGCCACAAATGGGCACCACAATCTGCCACAAATGGGCAGCACAATCTGCCACAATTGGGCAGCACAATCTGTGTTGGAAACATAGGACTTTACTCTCACATTGTTTCTCATTTCTCTAGAATTTGTGTTCTTCTAATGACAGACTGAGAACCACTGAATAAAGTGAGATGTTCACTCAAGGGGACACTATTCTTCTGAATTTAAATAATTTATCAGACTAAACTTGACCTTTACCAAAACATTTACTAACATGAGTATAAACATCAGTAACTGGCATCATTCCTCGCCCCCTCAAAGAAACAAATCCATTACAAAAATATTTTAAATTAAATATACAGCATCTCTTATTGGCTGAATGTTTGCAAGTCTCTGGCTACAATTTAAAACAGACTGTGGTACAACTGGTCACCACATTTGATTAGCAGACACTGCTACAATTTAAAACAGACTGTGGTACAACTGGTCACCACATTTGATTAGCAGACATTGCTACAATTTAAAACAGACTGTGGTACAACTGGTCACCACATTTGATTAGCAGACATTGTTACAATTACAAAAATAAGTAATAATTGCTTTTTACTTTGTTTTTTTTCCCCTTAGCTTTCAGCCATTAAGTGGGCATGTCGCTAGTTTACAGCAAAGCCATGGTATCTGCACCTTTATGCCAAACACACATGTCTTTGGTATGGGTAGATTTGCTTGTAGGAATTCTTGCCTGTGCAGTACCAATTTTTGGCTTGCTCCATTCGATTTTTAAATGTCACAGGCTTATCAACATGCTCAAGCGCACACGGGACCTCCAGTTTTTCAACATATTCCAAGAGGGATAGACATCGGATCTCAGTACCCAGAGAGCAATGGAGGATAAAGAGATGAGGAAATCATGGATTCAAACCCAAAACCTTCTGTCTAGAGTTCAGTACCTTACATCTAGACCACCCATTTTTACTAACATCTGAGAGTTTTATTAAGTATAGCCATAGTTTCATTTGCATTAACAAAACCCCCCAAAATTATATATATTAATATGAACACATTTAAATATTGTCTATACCATAGAAATAGATAGCTGAAGTATATCAATAATGCAAACAAGCTAAAAATAAATAATGTGGTAAATAAATTAAGTAATAAATAAATACAAATGTTATGTTTTTGTAAGATATAGTCAGATATAAAAAAGATAAGTAAAAGTAAATTTGGTAATTTAATAATGGCGAAGCTTTGAGAGTTTTCAATGTTAACGTGGTTCAGGCATCTCATGGCTAGTTCAGCAATATAACCAAGGCACCAGGGGAGCAAGACGTTAATGAGCAAATAATGAAATTATTTTTTGTTTACAAACAAAATAAAATTAACCGTCGCAAGAAAAATAAACAACAAATGAAAGTGTAATGCAATGCTAAAATAAACAAGCAGTGGCAAATCAATAAAAATTACTATGAAAACATTACACATGAAGATAAAAGATTTAAAATTCTTGCAAGTAAAAATGAAATTAAAAACAGGCGGTGCCAATAAAGTGATTGTCAGAAAAATGAATGTCTCTCTCGCAATAAACTCAACTATAAAACTCGTCCAACCTCCACATGGCTCCTTGGAAAATTAGGTCAAAGAGGAACATTTAAAATGTGAACGAAAATGCAGAAAGCAGGACTGAAATAAAGACACTGTCACTTGAATGTCAAGCTTCTGATCATTAGGTGGTTGTTGCAATGCTCACTTCTAAAAAATAAGGAATCACATCTTTTTATCAAACAAAAGAACAGATAGGAAGCAGCCTGAAAGATAGGATCATAAATGAAGAACTAAGAAAAAAGCTAGGAAAAATTGCTGCCATTGAATATATAAAGCAACAAATGATAAAATGGTTTGGTCATGTGATAATACCATCATTATCCTCATCATCAACATCATCATCAAGTACCGGGCCTGCTGGCGTAGGTGATCACAACTTTCGATCTCGACAGGTATTTATCATTTCTGTTGTTGACCAAGCCATTCTTTTAAGCTGTCTGGTATCTTTTCTTCTCTTTTCTTCCCTCTATCTCTTTGTCCCTCAATTTTTCCAGTTGTTACAATATATTCCAGTTGTTCTCTTCTCATTACATGGCCAAAAAATGATGATTGTTTCTTCCTAATATTGGAAATTAGCTCCCTCTTTGCTTTGGCCTCTTTCAGAACATTTTCATTACTCTTCTTAGCTGTACATTGCATTCTCAACATTCTTCTGTAAAACCACATTTCTGCAGACTCCAGTGATTTTCTTGTCTGTTGTCCTATTATTGTGATAATACAGAAAGACCAAAACACAACACAACAAACCTCTAATAAACGGTGTGAGAACATCAGACTCAAGGGCTAACCACGGAAAAAGATGGATTGATGGAATATTAAGAACACTAGGAAACATTTCTAGGGAACATTTCTAGGGAAACATTTCTAGGAAACATTTCTAGGAAACATTTCTAGGAAACATTTCTAGGAAACATTTCTAGGAAACATTTCTAGGAAACATTTCTAGGAAACATTTCTAGGAAACATTTCTAGGAAACATTTCTAGGAAACATTTCTAGGAAACATTTCTAGGAAACATTTCTAGGAAACATTTCTAGGAAACATTTCTAGGAAACATTTCTAGGAAACATTTCTAGGAAAAGTTTCATTTTGCTTAAGACCTCTCAGTGTCTAAACCTGACCCTGTGTATGAGGATCTGTGATGATGGATCAGACAGGTAGACAACATTTCAGAATTCTGCAAAAAGCACAGACTAACTACTACCAAAGCAACACTCTTGATGGCACAGAATTAAAAACAGCAGGTTCCTACAACTCTTTAAGGCCACATCTCCCACTTTTTTTGTTGTGTTCATGGCATGAATGAGAAGGAGTGAATGAGAGTATTTCATCAGAAAATAACTGAAACCACTAGAATCTATATCTTCTATTCCCCATCAGCTTCAATAGGTTAACCCTAGATTACTATACCTATCTTTAACTCTCCCAGTTACGATACCGTAGTAAAAATTACTACCACTTAAATGTAAGATTCTATCTATCTATTGACCTTTTGAGTCATAGCCGGCCTATAGGATGTAGACCAAGATACTCCCTCTCTTATCTGAATTTTTGTTCTAGCAGTTTTCAATTCTTTTAAAGATATTTTATCAAATCTCGCCATTTGTCTCTGTTCTGTGCAAGCAGCTCTATCTCATTGATATTACTGGATTATGATTGATATTATTGGAGCCGATTACTGCTGCTCTTGCCTCTCTCATCAATGTTTTTATCAGTGTCACTCTGGGTCTTCCTCTTTTCCTCTTACCTGTTGTTTCCCACATGAGGGCTTGCATTGCTATTCGGTTATTATCTCTTCTCATCACATGTCCAACATATGACCATCGTCTTTTCTTTATTACTGAAGATAAATAGAAGGAAGAGACCTGGAGACAGTTCAGAACTACAACTACCATAGACATACTATAACCAGTGATGGAAAATGTACAACTGAAATAAACAAAAGAATAGGAATGGCAAAAAGTAATTTTAATGTCACGAAGAACATACTAACATCAAAACAAATAACACCAGGGCAAGAGACAGAGCAGAATGGCGCTCCATGGTAGCCAACCTTCATTGCGGAGAAGGCACTCAATGATGATGATGATATTAGTGGTTGATTGGTGATTTCTCTAATTTCCTCGTTCGTTTTGAATTCGTTCCACGCTATACCAAGTATTTTCCTTAGACATTTATTTTCGAATGCGTTCAACTTTGTTTCTATATCTCTTGTTGTTTTCCAGCTTTCACACGCATACGTAAGGGTTGATAGTACTTTTGATTTGAATAGTTTAAGTTTTGTGTTTGCGCTGATGAGTTTTGATTTCCACAACTTTTCAAGGCTTCTGAAAGACATTGCTGCTTTAGCTATTCTGATTCTAATTTCTTTGCTTGTATCCCCTTCTCGATCAATGTGACTTCCAAGATAGATAAAGTGATCGATCTCTTCTACTGGTTTGTTTTCCATGTATATTTTGTCATCTGTTGGAATTTAGCTTTTCATGACTTTAGTCTTTTCATGATTGATCTCAAGCCCAATTTTGCTGGCTATTGATGATAGTTGTGTTTTCCTGCATCGTTGTTATCTGACTGCTGATGAGGACTATGTCATCAGCAAAGTCGAGGCCCTCCAAATGATCTCCTTGTATCCATTCGATGCCTTTATTACCAGTGCAGCATTTCTTCATTATGAAGTCCATAACAACTCCAAATAACAAGGGCGATAAAATACATCCTTGTTTAACCCAAGTTTCTATTGGGAAACATTAACAAAATCGTTTTTACAATATCGGCTTGTTAAACCTCTGATCAACGGTTCTATACCAAGCTGGAGAAAAATAATTCCTCCATCTTGGATACAACCGGAAACAAATGTAAGACTAGGTGCTCTAAAAATAGTATTTTCTCTGAACTTTTGACACACAGCTGTGTGTTCACACTAGGTACTACACAGGGACTCGAAATTCCTGGCTCAGGTTGATTTATGACCTTAGTTTCACCACATGGACCGGACGTGTTACAATGTCTATCAGTGCGGTCATCGTAAGTCTGTCAGTATGTTCGGCTACCACATAACGTAATTCACTGTATTTCCAGAGTCACAATGTGTTGTTTGATGTCTGTCAATAACCGAGAAAATTTCCCTGGTCACAGCAAAATAAAAAAATTAATAAAATAATGGAAAAACTACCAATTTCTTGAAAACTCTATTTTTTTCCACATTAAAAGATGTATCTCACATTCTCAATTTAAAAAAAACCCCAACAGCATTGGAAACAAATGAAACACTCAGGGGTCACCGGAAGTTGTAATTAGGGAGGTATACAGAGGGAAGTAATGTCTGAATACTGCAGAATGTCAAATTTTGAGGAATTTGCGTCTTGATGCGGTAATTTTTTACTGCGGTATCATAATCTAAGGTTAAGCAGCTGTGATCTATCTGGACAGTAGTGACACTGGCTTTTCTTCATCTTATAACTACGCCCCTACACGTTGAATTGCAGATCTGAGCACATATGAATTTGCCCGATGTACAATGAGGATGACCTGTCGACTAAACTAAATTAAACTAAACTAAACCAAATTAAACTAAACTAAATTAAACTAAACCAAATTAAACTAAACTAAATTAAACTAAACTAAACCAAATTAAACTAAACTAAATTAAACTAAACTAAATTAAACTAAACTAAACTAAATTAAACTAAACTAAACCAAATTAAACTAAACTAAACTAAATTAAACTAAACCAAATTAAACTAAACTAAACTAAACATCCCATAACCCCAGGGGTCATTGGGACAGTTAATTAACTCTACTACCCAGCAATTATTACCGCTACAAATTCCAAAAGTTGCTAAAAAAACCTGTACATTGTGCAGTAGATTTGTTGGCTTCCATGGAATATTGATCAATACAATCACAAAATGCAGCAGTAGCCATGAACATGAACAGATAATTCATTTTGATAAACAAGTAACAGATGTATGTGAAAGCAGATAACTATAAATAGTACAACACAACAGAAGTATTATCCAATCACATTAACTCGACTCCACCACTGTCGAGTTTTGTAGAATGCTTCAAAAATGAATCAATTGCTTCTGAGACTTGTAAAATGCATAAGAAATTTTTTAAAACTCAATATCAAGTCTTGTAAAGTGCGACCAAAATAAAAACTCAATTGTTAGCGAGACTTGTAAAGTTTTGGAGCAATCATAAAACTCAAAGGCTATTTATAGTGGCATCCTACATAAGAAATAGGTAATTCCTTTATATTGTTGTGGCAGTGCATTCATTATCTTTAAAGTGATGTAGAACTCTCCATAAAGATAAAGTTACAAAAAATCTCAGAGAGAGAGAGATACTTAACAAAAGTAGAGTATTTGACAAGAAGTATTTGTGGCTAATAATGAATTAAGCTTTATTTTATATATTATAAAATATTATTTTATAGAGGGGAGGGAGAGAGAGACTTTCTGCTGGAAAAACATTGGGTAAAAATAGTCATATACATTTTTTACTATTTTAATTGGAGATGAGGTGCCCATAGCAACAGAACTGGAAGCTGCTAGAGACTCATAGCTGATGGATCTGTGACTCCAGGATCTGTGAACTGGAACAGAACCATCCTGACCCTACTCCACCTCTATGCGGTGCTTCTAGAAAAAGACTAACCAGTCTGTGGCCAAGTGAGTACGGATAAAGAGGGAAGGCAACCCAGTACTCGAAAACGCAGTGCTGGAGTTGGATGTGTTGGGCCGAAAGGCGTAAATAAACTACAACACAACACATCTACGTCCACTTAAACATCCTTTAAAGGACAGATAACAAAGAGGCCTATCCATACCTTTAGTAATCATCGGGTGAATGTCAGAGTGGTGAAGAGAAAGTTAATATTTTTATTATAATTTAACATTAATAGGGGACTCTTATCTGATTCATAACACCAGCTGTAATGTAACCCTGCATGGATGTACAAGTCTATTTCTACTCAAGATTGATCAGTGACCATGCAGTCAGCAAGAAGAGGGGGATGACATTTTCGTGTCACTGATCAGAACTGGTCTTTGCTCGTGACAGTGTGAAGGGACTAATGCACAGGGTGTTCCTAAAGTCAGGACACACAGGAAATCTCATTAACTATAATTCCCTCCCCCTAAAGGTCAAATACAAGACTTGAACCGGCGTCTTAGCACACAAGTTTCCACCCATATGTGCTCAGCCGACTATCCAGAAATGTTCGTAGACTCCTTGATAGTGTCGCTTCAAGCATCGAAACTCACGATGCGAGGCAACATTCCTCACCTTCCCAGGGTAATACTCTGGTACCCATTTCTGCCAACGGCTGCGTTCGTTCTTTCGTTCGCTTTCGTCAGCTTTGACTTCTGACGAAGTCCCACCCACTCAATTTTGTGGGACTGAATTTTGCATGTAAAGTCTGTTTTATCCCATTACAGGATGCTCCTCGCCATGCAGGCAGATTTACTCCGACTTCAGAGGTACTAATTTTTAGGGAATTAGTAAAACCCAGGTGTCTCGCCAGGGTACGAACCCCGGCTGTTGCCGTGGTAAGCCAACTGCCTATCGATTGCGCTAACCGGACACCCAACGGCTGGGTTGACCGTGGGGGTATTTTTTTTCTCCTAACCATGAGTACCACTCACACTGCTCCCAGTGGGAATCGAACATGGGTTGTCCGAACGTCGGTAGTCCAGTCAGGTGGTTTTCCCATCTAGGTTACAGAGTCCCCCTAATACCTCCCCCTTCCACAGATTAAATGTGGTTTTGTCAAAAGAAGAAAGAATAGAACTGGAACTTCTCAGTGGACATGCTGAGTTGCCCCAACTTGAAAGTTTAGATGGTTATACTCTATTGAACGCATAAAGCGTGAATGTGCTAACATTGACGGCAATGTGCATTTATGACATTGAGTTCACGTGAATTTTGCAAAGCATGTCAACCTTTGCATCACAAATGTGCTAACATTGACGGCAATGTGCATTTATGACATTGAGTTCACGTGAATTTTGCAAAGCATGTCAACCTTTGCATCACAAATGTGCTAACATTGACGGCAATGTGCATTTATGACATTGAGTTCACGTGAATTTTGCAAAGCATGTCAACCTTTGCATCACAAATGTGCTAACATTGACGGCAATGTGCATTTATGACACTGAGTTCACATGAATTTAGCAAAGCATGTCAACCTTTGCATCACAAATGTGCTAACATTGACGGCAATGTGCTTTTATGACATTGAGTTCACATGAATTTTGCAAAGCATGTCAACCTTAACATCACAAATGTGCTAACATTGACGGCAATGTGCATTTATGACATTGAGTTCACATGAATTTAGCAAAGCATGTCAACCTTTGCATCACAAATGATGGAAATCATATTGAAGATATTGTTTCATAATTTCTAATTAAATAAAATGTTCATAAATTTCATTTCTTGAAAATATAAGTATTTTTGTTTATGTATCCAGATTTTACGGACACACTTTTAAAAGAATTGCTCAACTGGTAAACAACTTTTGACTGTCATCTGCCACAGAGGCTAGAGCTCCAACAAGTGTCCCATCACAATGACACAAACTCCAGTTTAAATTGCAAACATTTTTTGCCCATGTGAAATAAGCTTTAAACAAAAATTCACTATAAAAACTGCTACTCAATATAGTATTTAATGAGTCCAAAAACTAAATCCAGTATAGACCGCAATCATATGACAATGTGTTGGCACATACAGCTCAGAGCAAATAGAAATTACAACAAACAAAATTCAAGAAATCATAAATGTTAAACAAGCAATAAAAACAAACAAAAAAAGGCAGTCACCAACTGGGAGTAAATACATGAAGCATGAACGACAAAAAATAAATCAAAATGTGGCTATATGTTGAATCAAAAAAATGGCAAAAACAATAGTAAACTTCATAATACAATGAAAGATAAATAAAACTATATAAAAACCAAAATATATATATATGCCCATAAAATTAAAACAACAATACCTCAGTACATAAATAACATACAGAGAAA
Source organism: Megaustenia siamemsis (assembly GCA_032433765.1). Taxonomy (NCBI): domain Eukaryota; kingdom Metazoa; phylum Mollusca; class Gastropoda; order Stylommatophora; family Ariophantidae; genus Megaustenia; species Megaustenia siamemsis. The sequence goes on from JAVIAB010000025.1 coordinate 11,511,099, forward strand.
AAAGATGAATTAATTTAAATGACATGGCAACAATTAATTCAGGTCTGAAATAACTGAATACTTTCAAATAAACCTAAGCATTCAGTATTGTTCTGTCTAGAACACACTAGCTCACAAATTGACCAGCAGCAACTTCTACAACAGAAAATATGGCAACTGAAGTTAAAATGTCCTGAGATATGTACAGTCATCAGATATTGTCTTCATTTATATTTATTTAATTAATTAATTTAAAAAAATTATTTATGACTACATTACTTTATATTTATTGGAAATAAATTATTTCAATAAATTATTATCTGTTTTATTTTCAGCAATATATTTGCTATTATTTTATAATAATTTTATTAAGATGTTTTATATTTGTTATTTTTGCTTCTTATAATTTATTACTGCATGAAATAAAGGCAAATATTATTTCAGCTTAATTGTAGTGACATAATTTTTTTAATTATTGTTGATTAATAAATTTGTCAAATGCAGTCTGTCTAACTGTAACATATGGCAGTCATGGAAGTGTTGATCATTTTTTCTTAACATACACCAGCTAAGTAGGCGTGAATGAGCTGTGCTTCTAGATTGATCTCCAAGCCATGAGGTCCCTGCCTCCGACACATCCGTCTTCAACATGGGTAGATTTGCTGAACTTTTCTCTGTGCAGCGGTCATTTTTGGTCGGTTCTTTGCATTTTTAAACTGCAAAGGGTTCTTTAACATGCACGAGGGACTTCCTGTGTTTGACCATTATCTACATGGTCTAGACTTCTGATCTGCGTTTGACCATTATCTACATGGTCTAGACTTCTGATCTGCGTTTGACCATTATCTACATGGTCTAGACTTCTGATCTGTGTTTGACCATTATCTACATGGTCTAGACTTCTGATCTGTGTTTGACCATTATCTACATGGTCTAGACTTCTGATCTGCGTTTGACCATTATCTACATGGTCTAGACTTCTGATCTGCGTTTGACCATTATCTACATGGTCTAGACTTCTGATCTGTGTTTGACCATTATCTACATGGTCTAGACTTCTGATCTGCGTTTGACCATTATCTACATGGTCTAGACTTCTGATCTGTGTTTGACCATTATCTACATGGTCTAGACTTCTGATCTGTGTTTGACCATTATCTACATGGTCTAGACTTCTGATCTGTGTTTGACCATTATCTACATGGTCTAGACTTCTGATTTGTGTTTGACCATTATCTACATGGTCTAGACTTCTGATCTCACTATCCAGAGATCAGAAGAGGGTAAGGCCACGAAGAAGTCATGGATCAGAAGTGGAGAATTCCTGCTGCCTGTGGAAGGATTCAAACCTAGGACCTTTCTGTCTAGAAGCTGGCATCTTACCTCTACACCATCAAGCCCCCCCAGCACAGTGAAAAGTATTTGCCGCTGACCGAGCAACACTGGATTCTAATGCCACTACTAGCACCTCAGGTTTGCAAAAGCTTCTTTCAACCACCTAGTCATCATCAACATTGAGTGCCGTCTCATGGAGCGCCATTCTGCTCTGTCTCTTGCTTAAGCAATGCAGGTTGTCATTGGCCGACTTGTCCATCTTTTGATGTTACTCATCCATGTTAGTCTTGGTCTGCCTCTTTTACCTGGTATTTTTCCTTCTAAGATTACTTTTAGTAGGCTGCTGTGCTTTAACATGCCCTTTTAACTTGCTTTGAGATTCTCTTGTTGTCCCTTTCTAATCATAAGGTCAACATAAGACCACCTTCTTCTCTTGATATCTAGAAGTGACTCAAGCACTCTATCCCTCATTTCCACATAGTCAATGTTGTTCTTATGTTTGTCCCTTAATGACAAATGTATTGTTGATATGCTGCTGTGTAGTCCTGTCATTGCTCCCATAAAACTTTATCATACAATTTAAACATAATCCTTTCTCCTGACTAAAACAACCTTATGTATCTATGCCAGACTTGGGTGTATGATCAAGAGCCAAAAGGCTGCTAGATTAATAATCAAATTATGAATGAATGATTACAAATCATCAAAATTAATAAATAACTGATTACATATTTGCAAGACTGTGTATGAATGAATACATTAACATCTGTATGAATGAAAACATTAACATCTGTGTGAATGAAAACATTAACATCTGTATGAATGAAAACATTAACATCTGTGTGAATGAAAGCATTAACATCTGTGTGAATGAATGCATTAACATCTGTGTGAATGAATGCATTAACATCTGTGTGAATGAAAACATTAACATCTGTGTGAATGAAAGCATTAACATCTGTGTGAATGAAAACATTAACATCTGTGTGAATGAAAGCATTAACATCTGTGTGAATGAAAGCATTAACATCTGTGTGAATGAAAACATTAACATCTGTGTGAATGAAAGCATTAACATCTGTGTGAATGAAAGCATTAACATCTGTGTGAATGAAAACATTAACATCTGTGTGAATGAAAGCATTAACATCTGTGTGAATGAAAACATTAACATCTGTGTGAATGAAAGCATTAACATCTGTGTGAATGAAAGCATTAACATCTGTGTGAATGAAAGCATTAACATCTGTGTGAATGAAAACATTAACATCTGTGTGAATGAAAACATTAACATCTGTGTGAATGAAAGCATTAACATCTGTGTGAATGAAAACATTAACATCTGTGTGAATGAAAACATTAACATCTGTGTGAATGAAAGCATTAACATCTGTGTGAATGAAAACATTAACATCTGTGTGAATGAAAGCATTAACATCTGTGTGAATGAAAACATTAACATCTGTGTGAATGAAAGCATTAACATCTGTGTGAATGAAAACATTAACATCTGTGTGAATGAAAACATTAACATCTGTGTGAATGAAAACATTAACATCTGTGTGAATGAAAGCATTAACATCTGTGTGAATGAAAACATTAACATCTGTGTGAATGAAAGCATTAACATCTGTGTGAATGAAAGCATTAACATCTGTGTGAATGAATGCATTAACATCTGTGTGAATGAATGCATTAACATCTGTGTGAATGAAAACATTAACATCTGTGTGAATGAAAGCATTAACATCTGTGTGAATGAAAACATTAACATCTGTGTGAATGAAAGCATTAACATCTGTGTGAATGAAAGCATTAACATCTGTGTGAATGAAAGCATTAACATCTGTGTGAATGAAAACATTAACATCTGTGTGAATGAAAGCATTAACATCTGTGTGAATGAAAGCATTAACATCTGTGTGAATGAAAGCATTAACATCTGTGTGAATGAAAGCATTAACATCTGTGTGAATGAAAGCATTAACATCTGTGTGAATGAAAGCATTAACATCTGTGTGAATGAAAGCATTAACATCTGTGTGAATGAAAACATTAACATCTGTGTGAATGAAAACATTAACATCTGTGTGAATGAAAGCATTAACATCTGTGTGAATGAAAACATTAACATCTGTGTGAATGAAAACATTAACATCTGTGTGAATGAAAGCATTAACATCTGTGTGAATGAAAACATTAACATCTGTGTGAATGAAAGCATTAACATCTGTGTGAATGAAAACATTAACATCTGTGTGAATGAAAACATTAACATCTGTGTGAATGAAAACATTAACATCTGTGTGAATGAAAGCATTAACATCTGTGTGAATGAAAGCATTAACATCTGTGTGAATGAAAGCATTAACATCTGTGTGAATGAAAACATTAACATCTGTGTGAATGAAAGCATTAACATCTGTGTGAATGAAAGCATTAACATCTGTGTGAATGAAAACATTAACATCTGTGTGAATGAAAACATTAACATCTGTGTGAATGAAAGCATTAACATCTGTGTGAATGAAAGCATTAACATCTGTGTGAATGCATTAACATCTGTGTGAATGAAAACATTAACATCTGTGTGAATGAAAACATTAACATCTGTGTGAATGAAAACATTAACATCTGTGTGAATGAAAACATTAACATCTGTGTGAATGAAAACATTAACATCTGTGTGAATGAAAACATTAACATCTGTGTGAATGAAAGCATTAACATCTGTGTGAATGAAAGCATTAACATCTGTGTGAATGAATGCATTAACATCTGTGTGAATGAAAGCATTAACATCTGTGTGAATGAAAGCATTAACATCTGTGTGAATGAATGCATTAACATCTGTGTGAATGAATGCATTAACATCTGTGTGAATGAAAGCATTAACATCTGTGTGAATGAAAGCATTAACATTAATTTACAGAAAGACCCAACCACATTGTGTGGTGTGTGGGAAACATGATGATAGTGCCCATATTTTTTCACCATCAGCAAATTTTATGATAAGATGGTCAGCAGTATTCCAGTACTGTTATTATTTTCCAGATAAAAAATCTCTGGTACCCATTTAAGGATGGATGAAGCTGGTGCTGGTTGGGGGAATCGAACCTGAACTCTTGTCCCTAGTAGACGCCAAGCACTGCTCTAACACAACCACTTATGTCTTCTTCTCTTCTACCTTTCAGCTCCCTGTGGAGTATAGGTCTTCAACAAACACTTTACAAGCCGTTGTGTCTCTTGCCATTCTTTTAAGATCATTCCATGTTTTCCTCATCATCTTCATCTCTGCTTCCATCTGTCTCCTCCAAAAATATTTCGGTCTTCCTCTTTGTCTTTTTCCTTGGGGATTCCAAAAAAAAGCCTGTTGTGTAATACTCTCAGTCGGGTCCCACAGTGTGTATGCTATCCAGCGCCTCGTCTTCGCTGTATCTCTTTATGCACATGTATTTGACTGGCACTTTCCATAATTCTATGTTAGTGATTTTGTCCTGCCATTTCCATCCTTTTATTCTGCGTAAGCATCCATTAATGAAAGTCTGTATCTTTGTGGGACACATGTATTACGTTAAAAAGAAAAGAATCTGGCATACTATGTGGCATATGAAGATTCTGATGACAGAGCCCATATTATTTCATCACCATCTTCGGTACCCATTTGCAGAGACTGAGTGAAGTCTTAAGTCATAACAGTAATGAATCAGCTGACCAGTAGTGGGTAAACTAACCATTTCATCATGAAAATGCCCTCTGTCCACATACATTAAGTAAATATTCTCTCCCCTGCCTTGCTAGGCACGTAGGGGTATATGGTTTTAGTGTCCTATTTTTCTTCGACCACAGCACATTTTTTGGGTGATGTAATCTGAAAATACGCCAAGCCACCTTTACTTACCAGAAAAGGATCCCTGGTACCCATTTTTAGAATCTGGGTGGAACCCTTTGCTCATATGTGACCACGCATAAATTGAATTTCAATGCTACGACCATGCAAGAATAAAGGAAATATATGCGCAACAACACAACATGATATAAATATGTTAGCAAAAAAAAAAAAAAAAAACCTGGTGCCACCAGTCTCTACATCGTGAGGGAATACACTGTGGAGGAGTTCTCAACACTGACGGAGGTATCCAACGAGGATGATCCGTCAACAAAACTAAACTAAACTATGTTAGCAAAAAGCATCCACATAATAACTACAACATGTTATGGAGCTAGTAAAATTAATCATAATTCTCAATATAATTATAATATTAATCAAATTACAATAATGTAAAATGATAAAATCTACTCATTCTAAAGCATAAATGAAAAATTATCTGAAAATAAGAATCATCGTAAATAATGATGCATAATAATGACTGCTAAATGAAAAAATATAATTAATATTTCTTCTAAATGGTGCAGCTATGCTCTGATAAGAAAATATTCATATGTGGTTATTTCATGTTTCAACATGAGAAATTATATTTAACAACATTTCAACACACACCCAACTTTCTCCTAGTAATCATGCTAAAACTATGAATTAAAATATGTTAAAAAATGTTAGCACTTATTGATCATTTGCAACAGTTCATCTCATTTGCAACAGTTCATCCATCATTTACAACAGTTTATCCATAATTTACAACAGTACATCTATCATTTACAACAGCTCATCATCATTTACAACCGATCATCCATCATTTACAACCAATTATCCATCATTTACAACAGATCATCCATCATTTACACTACTGCATGAAAGAGTTTATTAGAAGTGAAACTCAAAGACTTTGATTCAGATACAGTCATTCCTCAACTTACAATTTGGTTATGTTCCGAAAAACTCATAAGAAAAATAAAAAAATATAAGTCAAAAGTAGCATATGATATCTTCGATATAACCAGAGATACCATTTGCCGATCTGCTTCTGTTGCTACGAACCTGGCCAACTTTGGATCAGACTTCTGGAATACCATACAATTCATGACCCATTCATGTTTTGTTTCATTTTTAATCTAGATTTAATGAAACAAACATGGGTAAACATAACCCCACTCTAATGCAGACAAATTGTAACTAAAATGATTGTAAACCAGCCATCGAATACATAAAGAAACAACAGATAAATTGGTTCGGCCACATAACAAAACAAAAAAAACTAACAATGACTCAAAGAGCCATAAACAAACGCTACGAAAATGCCAGATTAAGAGGAAGACCGAAAAAGAGATGGATAAAGGGAATACTAGAGTCACTAGGAGGAATAACATCAGAAGAGGCCACCAGAAGAGCAAAGAATCGCAGATTGTTTCTCCCCTCGACGCCAACAGCAGCAGAGGAAGGAAAGAAGAAGAAGAAGAAGAAGAATGATTGTAAGTTGAGTTATGTCTACATTTCCTTAATTTAAACAATTTTAAATTTCAATTTTGAATTTTAGAGACTAGTGCTACACACATTAAAATAAGATCCTGTCTCTTATTTTTAAACCAATGATAAGAAGACAAATTATGGTGTGTTGTATGTGTCCTAACTGACCACCATCCAGCTACAACCACACCCTTTCCTTTTGATGTTTTCCCTTATCTTCCACCATCAGTTTTACAATAGTTCCTACATATTTATGTTGATCCTCTCGTTAGAAACTATGCCGATCCTCTTGTTAGAAACTATACCAATCCTCTCATTAGAAACTATGCCGATCCTCTTGTTAGAAACTATGCCGATCCTCTTGTTAGAAACTATGCCGATCCTCTCATTAGAAACTATGCCGATCCTCTCGTTAGAAACTATGCTAATCCTCTCGTTAGAAACTATGCTGATCTTCTCGTTGAAAACTATACCAATCCTCTGGGGGACTGGTTGGTCTCGAGGCAAGATGCCGACCTTGAGACAGACGGGTTGTGAGTTCAAATCCTGCTGAACCAGTTGGGATTTTTGTTTATAATTTCTCTCTGCGGTAACCACCCCTGGTCTCAGCAGGGAGACCCGACTTGAAACGTCAATTACTCATTGACGAAAAAATATGAGTACCTCAGAAGTCGGGGTTATCTGCCTGTGTGGCGAGGGACCCCTGTGCACACGGCTGCCAGGAAAAATAGATTAACACGCAAAATTCAGTTCCTAGTCTCTAGGGACTTCGCCATAGGTGAATGCTGGCAAACGCCAAAAAAAAAAAAAAAAGTACTAATTCTCTTTTAGGAAACTAGACTGATCCTCTCGTTTGAAACTATGCAGATCCTCTCTTTGGAAACTACGCCGATCACCTCGTTTGAAACTATGCCAAAGCTCTCACTGAAAACTATGCTGATCCCCTGGTTAGAAACTATGCTGATCCCCTGGTTAGAAACTATGCTGATCCCCTGGTTAGAAACTATGCTGATCCCCTGGTTAGAAACTATGCTGATCCCCTGGTTAGAAACTATGCTGATCCCCAGGTTAGAAACTATGCTGATCCCCAGGTGGTTAGAAACTATGCTGATCCCCTGGTTAGAAACTATGCTGATCCCCTGGTTAGAAACTATGCTGATCCCCTGGTTAGAAACTATGCTGATCCCCTGGTTAGAAACTATGCTGATCCCCTGGTTAGAAACTATGCTGATCCCCTGGTTAGAAACTATGCTGATCCCCTGGTTAGAAACTATGCTGATCCCCTGGTTAGAAACTATGCTGATCCCCAGGTTAGAAACTATGCTGATCCCCTGGTTAGAAACTATGCTGATCCCCAGGTTAGAAACTATGCTGATCCCCAGGTTAGAAACTATGCTGATCCCCAGGTTAGAAACTATGCTGATCCCCAGGTTAGAAACTATGCTGATCCCCAGGTGGTTAGAAACTATGCTGATCCCCAGGTTAGAAACTATGCTGATCCCCAGGTTAGAAACTATGCTGATCCCCAGGGGGGAATTTCAATTTCTGGGAAGTACTGTCACACAGAACAAGAGTAATATTGAAACTAGATGCCAGAAAGTAGACACAATGACTGCTCCAGCACCCAAACATCAAATTAGCAACAAGGTAAGAGGAGGATAAAAGCTATACTTTTCTTACATCTCTGTTAAGGTTAGTATCAAGATGAAACAGTCATCATTTTAGATCATATAACCAATAAGGGAACATCATCATTAGGTTGCCTGTCCACTGCAGAACGTTGCATTCATCACAGCCCATCTGAAAAAATTTCTCGCTAACCAGATCTCCCACAAAACATTGCATTCATCACAGCCCATCTGAAAGAATCTCTCGCTAACCAGATCTCCCACAAAACATTGCATTCATCACAGCCCATCTGAAAAAATCTCTCGCTAACCAGATCTCCCACAAAACATTGCATTCATCACAGCCCATCTGAAAAAATCTCTTGCTAACCAGATCTCCCACAAAACATTGCATTCATCACAGCCCATCTGAAAAAATCTCTCGCTAACCAGATCTCCCACAAAGCATTGCATTCATCACAGCCCATCTAAAAGAATCTCTCGCTAGCCAGATCTTTCACATGCATTCACCACATCCCGTCTGAAAGAACCTCTCTCTAGCCAGATCTTTCACATGCATTCACCACATCCCATATGAAAGAATCTCTCTCTAGCCAGATCTTTCACATGCATTCACCACATCCCGTCTGAAAGAATCTCTCTCTAGCCAGATCTTTCACATGCATTCACCACATCCCGTCTGAAAGAATCTCTCTAGCCAGATCTTTCACATGCATTCACCACATCCCATCTGAAAGAATCTCTCTCTAGCCAGATCTTTCACATACATTCACCACATCCCATCTGAAAGAATCTCTCTCTAGCCAGATCTTTCACATGCATTCACCACATCCTGCCTGAAAGAATCTCTCTCTAGCCAGAACTCCCCTTCTTCTGTTATCATGTTCAAGGTCTCCTTGATGTCTTGAAAACACTTTCTTCTTAGTCTCCCCCTGATGCGTCGCCCAGGAATCGTACCTTCAATTATTGTTCTTACCAGTCCCGCTTTGACTTTTGACGCAGCAATATTTTAATATCTTTATAGAATGGTATTTAATCTATAAGCTAGTTCTTTAGAATGTTTAAGTCTTTTAAAATGTCTTTATTGCTCCTTTTCATTATTTCTTCTTCTTCTACCTTTTAGCTCCCAGTGGAGCATAGGTCTTCAACAAACACTTTCCAAGTGGTTCTGTTTTTTGCAATTCTTTTAAAATCATTCCATGTCTTCCCCATCATCTTCATCTCTGCTTCGATCTGTCTTCTCCAAGAATTCCTTGGTCTTCCTCTTAGTCTTTTTCCCTGGGGATTCCAAAAAAGGGCCTGTTGTGTAATACTCTCAGTTGGCTTCCGTAGTGTGTGTCCTATCCAGCGCCATCGTCTACGCTGTATCTCTTTATCCACTGGTATTTGACCGGTACATTTCCATAATTCCACGTTAGTGACTTTGTCCTGCCATTTCCATCCCTTTATTCTGCGTAAGCATCCATTAATGAAAGTCTGTACCTTCATGATTGTCAATTTTGTTATTCTCCATGTTTCACAGCCATATAATAGGACCGACTTAACATTTGAGTTGAAAATTTTTATTTTTGTATTTAACCTAATTTATTTGGATTTCCATATGTTTCTCAGTGCAATGAAAGCTCCTCTTGCTTTTGATATCCTTATTTTGGTATCATTTTCTGTTCCTCCCTCTTTATCTATATTACTGCCCAGATATATGTAAGATTGTACGTCTAGTAGAGGTATTTCTCCTAGTTTTATTTGGTTATTGCCAACTGCATTAATTCTCATAATGTTGGTCTTATCTCTATTAATCTTTAGTCCTAGCTGTTGTGATCTCTCATCTAATATACTCATTTTATCCTGCATCTGTTGATGGCTGTGTGATAAGAGAGCTATGTCATCAGCAAAGTCTAAATCATCAAGTTGTTTGGTCAGTGACCACTGGATTTCACTGGATTTCATTATTTAAGGAATCTTAAAGATTGTTCTGTAGCATCTGTTATGAATGAATCAATTTTCTTCCTTGAGATAGAAAGTTGTGAAGAGATATGACCACCTATCCCAGCAAACATGGCACCTGATGATGATTTCTCTACTATCAATGTCAAGAATGCACTTAATGTAGGATGCGCTAAAGTGTACGACTGCAGCATGTGAGATGAGATACATGAAGACAAGCATTCATGTCAGAATATACGGCCTTTGGCGTCTCGACAGAAGGTTGGTAGCAAGCAATCATGATTAGTCATCATCATCATCATGTGCCATACTGGTTGGCGTAGGCGATCATGTCCTTCCACAATCTTCTATCTACAGTGCATTGTATCAGTTCTGTTGTTGGCCGTTTTCCATGCCATGAAACCAAGCTATCCAGGATTTTCTCTCTTTGTCGCCCGCGATCTCTCTTTCCTTTTATTTTGCCAGTTGTAACCAAGTATTCCAACTTTCCTCTTCTCATGATGTGCCCGAAAAATGTTGATTGTTTCTTTCTGATGTTTTTTAGGAGCTCCCTTTTTGCATTGGCGTCTTTGAGAACTTCCTCATTGGTCTTTTTAGCTGTCCAGGGAACTTTCAACATTCTTCTGAGAAATCCCATCTCTGTGGCCTCTAATCGTCTTTTAATTTGTTTGTCTACTGTCCATGATTCGCTTCCATAGGTTAGAATTGGTTCTATATAGCACCCTTGAACTCTCTTTTTCATTTCTATTGACATAGATTTGTTGCATAAGATAGTTTTCAATTTCTCATGATTAGTCAGTAATTTGATAAAATATTTGTTTCTTATGTTGGGTGCTGTTTTACTGAACAACTTCTCTCGCTGAGATCTGATCACAGTTATGAATCAGCCGCCAACAGTCATGTCAGTAGTAAAAGACAGAATGAGGAAAAAAATTAAAAATGACAAAAATGGTTGGAACCAAACAGAGACAGAACAACAAGAAGTCAGCTAGTTTAGTCGTATGATCAACTACCATCGCACACTTACAACATTCATTGGTCTGTTTTTGGGTACAAGGTAGATCAAAAGTCACATGGTTTACAAAAATCCTGCAGTGGTCAACAGTGTGACACACCTGATATATGATAGAAAACTTGCGGTTCCCCACAAAGCTCAATGGCCGATGACGATAAGACAAGACAACAAGCAATATTTGACAAGTATCAAATGTGATGCATATTTCTAGCAGGAGTAACAATATAACAATTTCATGATTGCTACTATAAAGTAATAACACTTATGTAATATTAAATGATTGAATCTTAACAATCTTGGATTAAAGTGATCAATTTAGTCCAATAATTAGTATTTTTGAGGGGGTCAAAAATGGGAAAAAAAAATAAAAAATAAACAAAAATAAAAAAATTGAGATGCAATTTAAAAAAACAAAAAAACCTACGCAGAACAAATGTATTCAATGTGAACGTTTACAGCGTGGAAGACCGATTTGTGGAATTATAAACATTAGACTAATCTCTGATGACATCACTAACGTTGGACCAGAATACAAATGTCAGTCATGACACGAATACAGACAAAGCTCTAGACAATCTGCAGCCACAGAAAATGCAAACTATGATCAAAATTGAAGTGAAGCCAACAGTTTTCAAAACATCGCTGATGAAGACAATTTATTTTCCTTTTTAGATGTTTGTTATTAGTTGCACAATTATTTTGGTCCAGGTTATTAATAGTTCGTTTGCCACGATATTTCAAATATTATAATTTCAATCCACTGAACGGGAGGGTAAGATGGGGGATATTAATGGCAATACAAGATATTTCTAATTTCTATGTTAATTAATTTACATTTGAAATTTGTGGACAAAAACATTGGCATGGATTGTAATCACACACAAAACCATGATAAAATTGTATGTGAAAACGCATCTCAAATTGTACCTGGCAACAGCAACGGCTGGATGTTCATTATGGGATATTTTCTAGAATCTACCAGCAGATAAGGAATTTCAGTTGCAAAAATCTTTGTAACATGTTTACAGGATCCAGATTATTTGTGGATATGTTCAAGAGCCAGTTGGGGCCACCCGGATGAGTTTCTGGATAAATATTGTTACTGAGTCTGAGGAAGATACAAGCAAATCGTTTTAGACATCTGATCAAGGAACATACAACAAAGGTGAACAATCAGGGTGTGTAAAGATAAGTACAAAGATATGTAAAGATAAGAATCAAGATGTGTAAAGATAAATATAAAGATATGTAAAGATATCAATCAAGATATTTAAAGATAAGTACCAAAACGTGTAAAGATGAGTACAAAGAAATGTAAAGATAAGAATCAAGATGTGTAAAGATAATTTCCAATATGTGTAAAGATAAGAATCAAGATGTGTAAAGATAAATATAAAGATATGTAAAGATATGAATCAAGATATTTAAAGATAAGTACCAAGATGTGTAAAGATGAGTACAAAGAAATGTAAAGATAAGAATCAAGATGTGTAAAGATATGTACCAAGATGTGTAAAGATAAATATCAACATGTGAAAAGATAAGTATCAACATGTATAAAGATAAGAAGTACCAAGATATGCAAAGTTAAGTATATAAGTTATGAAGGTATGTTAAGACAAAGTATATGTGTATCAAGATGTGTAGATATAATTATATAATATACAGAAATAATTGCGTAATGCTAAATGTTGCTTTCTTGTTCAAAAACAGCACAAAGCTATGAGTTTGCACTTTTCTTACTGTTCCAGGGATTTTTTTTTTTTAAAAAAGCATGTACGAGCACATATGGTCATAAAACCTTCCTAAGTGTTTCATATCGGATAATTTCAACATACCAAAGTGGAGGCAGATTCCTCATAAGATATCCAATAGTATACAGGAACAGCCAGGTAGCGAATGAGACAGACTTCCTCATAAGATATCCAATAGTATACAGGAACAGCCAGGTAGCGAATGAGACAGACTTCCTCTTAAGATATCCAATAATATACAGGAACAGCCAGGTAGAGAATGAGACAGACTTCCTCTTAAGATATCCAATAGTATACAAGAACAGCCAGGTAGAGAATGAGACAGACTTCCTCATAAGATATCCAATAGTATACAAGAACAGCCAGGTAGAGAATGAGACAGACTTCCTCAAAAGATATCCAATAGTATACAAGAACAGCCAGGTAGAGAATGAGACAGACTTCCTCATAAGATATCCAATAGTATACAAGAACAGCCAGGTAGAGAATGAGACAGACTTCCTCATAAGATATCCAATAGTATACAAGAACAGCCTGGTAGAGAATGAGACAGACTTCCTCATAAGATATCCAATAGTATACAGGAACAGCCAGGTAGAGAATGAGACAGACTTCCTCATAAGATATCCAATAGTATATAGGAACAGCCAGGTAGAGAATGAGACAGACTTCCTCATAAGATATCCAATAGTATACAAGAACAGCCAGGTAGAGAATGAGACAGACTTCCTCAAAAGATATCCAATAGTATACAAAAACAGCCAGGTAGAGAATGAGACAGACTTCCTCATAAGATATTCAATAGTATACAAGAACAGCCAGGTAGAAAATGAGACAGACTTCCTCATAAGATATCCAATAGTATACAAGAACAGCCAGGTAGAGAATGAGACAGACTTCCTCATAAGATATCCAATAGTATACAGGAACAGCCAGGTAGAGAATGAGACATACTTCCTCATAAGATATCCAATAGTATACAAGAACAGCCATGTAGAGAATAAGACAGACTTCCTCTTAAGATATCCAATAGTATACAGGAACAGCCAGGTAGAGAATGAGACAGACTTCCTCATAAGATATCCAATAGTATACAGGAACAGCCAGGTAGAGAATGAGACAGACTTCCTCATAAGATATCCAATAGTATACAGGAACAGCCAGGTAGAGAATGAGACAGACTTCCTCATAAGATATCCAATAGTATACAAGAACAGCCAGGTAGAGAATGAGACAGACTTCCTCATAAGATATCCAATAGTATACAGGAACAGCCAGGTAGAGAATGAGACAGACTTCCTCATAAGATATCCAATAGTATACAGGAACAGCCAGGTAGAGAATGAGACAGACTTCCTCAACACAACCAAATTGATTGATAACCCTAGATTATGATACATACCTGTGACTCACGTTTTCACGATTCTGTCATGATGCAGTAGTGTTGGGCATAAGTTGGACATGTGATGAGAAGGGATAATAACTGAATAGTGAAGCAAGCCCTCAAGTGGGAAACAACAGGTAGGAGGAAAAGAGGCTGACCCAGAGAGACATTGAGAAGAATATTGATGAGAGAGAGGCAAAACAGCAGGAATAGGATCCCTCAATGAGATTGAGATTTTTACACAAAACGGAGACAAATGGGCGAAATTTGTTAAAAGATCTTTGCAAGGACTGAGACTGCTAGTAAGAACATTTAGAAAAGAGAAAGAGTATCTGGGTCTATGCCCTATGGGCCAGCTATGGCATGAAAGATTGATAGATAGATAGTAGCATAAAGCCTATACTTTTTTTAAATCTTAAACTGCTGGGGGTCCTTTTACATAGTCTTCTTGAAACAGAAATTCCATTTTATCTTCCATATCAGAAAGGGCTAGGTGCTCAATCAGGGGGGGGGGGGGGTGTGTCACTGATAAAAAAAAAGAAAAACTTGATTGTTCAAAATGTGGTCTGAACCAGGTACCTTCTTGCTGTAAGGTGAATACCTTATCTTCAACTTCACAGCAACTTCTAGAACACAAACAAACAGCAGTATGGTTATTTGATGAGTGACTGCATGTACTCACCCATGATCTTCAGATGAAAGCCCATGTAGATAAAAGGTACATAGATAACAAAACCACTGAGTATAAAGATGACGGCATAGACAAACTGCATCCCTGGGTTCTGTATGATTGGCGCTATCACAAGGTAGATAGAAGCCAGCAGGACAATAATCGGAACAGGAAGGGGGACCTGCAGGACACAGAGAATTATAAACTTCAACAAAAAAGAAAATACAAGTATAATAAATACAAAGATTAATTTTATTAATTCTCTGGGCTGATTTACATTTCATATCCACATAGGAGTTGTGGGGAGCTGCATTTTACATTCCAAGTCTAATGTTATACTAGCTAGCAGCTGTAAGCTCAGAACACTACATGGTTTATGTGATGCTGCCTATCTATCTGACTCTTGGCCAACAGTTATTACCTAGATTGTTGGATAATGTAAGTTTGCAATGCTAGCTGGTTTGACTATATTTTTATGTGGCTTCTTCTTTTTCTTCTTTCCTTCCTCATTTGCCTTTCAGCGTCGAGGGGAGATATAATTTGCGGTATTTTGCTCTTCAGTTGGCCGCTGCTGCTGTTATGTTTCCTAGTGTTTCTAATATCCATTAATCCATCTTTTTTGTGGTCGTCCCTTGAGTCTTTGATGGCAAAGTATCAGGAATCTTAAACTGATTTCAATGTATCAGGAATCTTAAACTGATTTCAATGTATCAGGAATCTTAAACTGATTTCAATGTATCAAGAATCTTATTGTGTTCTTGCAATGTTTATTGAAGTATCATGGCAATATGTTTTGATCTTTCTATTTCATCACATGGCCAAACCAATTTATCTGTTGCTTCTTTATGTATTCTATGGCAGGCATTATTTCTAGCTTTTTACTCAGTTCTTCATTTCTGATCTTACCTCTCAGGTTGTTTCCTGTCATTAATCTAACACTTTTCTACTCTGTAGTGATGATTTTTCTTATTGTTCTTGCATTTATGCCTCAGGTCAGGCATTGGTAGCACAATTTTGGAAAGATAATTATTTTCATGTGGCTAAGCCTTACTAATTACTGTTTTTTTAATAGCAGCTGGTTAGACCATATTTTTTATATGACTGAACCTTTCTAATTACTGTTTTTTTAATAGCAGCTGGTTAGACCATATTTTTTATATGACTGAACCTTTCTAATTACTGTTTTTTTAATAGCAGCTGGTTAGACCATATTTTTTATATGACTGAACCTTTCTAATTACTGTTTTTTTAATAGCAGCTGGTTAGACCATATTTTTTATATGACTGAACCTTTCTAATTACTGTTTTTTTAATAGCAGCTGGTTAGACCATATTTTTTATATGACTGAACCTTTCTAATTACTGTTTTTTTAATGGCAGCTGGTTCATCATCATCAAACAGTGTCTTCTCTGCAACGAAGGTTGGCTACCATGGATCGCCATTCTACTCTGTTTCTTGCTTTGATGATGCAGGCTGTTATAGATTGACTTGTCCATCTTTTGATGTTACTTGTCGATGTTAATCTTGGTTTGCCTCTGTCTCTTTTACCTTGTATTTTCCCTTCCAATATTACTTTTAGTAGGCTGTTGTGTCTTTTAACATGGCCCAAAAATTTAATTTGTCTTGTCTTAATTGTATTTAGTAGTTCTCTTTTTATTTTCAGTTGTTTTAAAACTTCATCGTTTGTTATCTTTTCTTTCCATCCAATTCTACCTATTCTTCTATAAACCCACATTTCAAAGGCTTCAATTTTCTGTTCTGTTTTCTTGTCTAATGTCCATGTTTCTGCACCATACAGGAATATTGAGAAAACGTAACATTTTGACACTCTTTTAGTTTCAGCCCTGTTGATATTTGCTTTGTTGTTAGTATATTTTTCATGGCATTAAAATTACTTTTTGCCATACTTATTCTTTTGTTTATTTCAATTTTACATTTTCCATCATTGGTTATAGTATGTCCCAGGTAGTTGTAGCTCTGGACTGTCTCCAGATGTATTCCCTCAACTGTGATATTTAATGGTAGCTGGTTAGACCATATTTTTTATACGACTGAACCTTTCTAATTACTGTTTTTTTTAATGGCAGCTGGTAAGGTTTCACTAGATGAATGATCCCTGCTACTACTGCTGCTTTTCTATACTTTTAATCCAAGAGGTTGAACAATGTGTTTAAAGTCTTCAACTCTCAATACATCTTTCCCTTTTATTTCACATGTTGGAATCTTCCTTTCTTGTGCTTTAGATAGAAATCATGTTTGACATCGATCTGATAACATGGAGATGGCAGAAATATACTAATATATAATATCTTGTATATTTAATATCTGTGTTCATCTTCATTTATATACTGTCACTATTTATTGTTTATTTCCTTGTCATCTCTCGCTGTCATTTGTCTTACTTCTACTATACTTGTCTATTTATCTTTTAACCAGATTCTACATCAATCCTGGTCACCATCTTTTTCCACCATTTTTTTTTAGATCTGTTGTGTGTTTTTTGGCTTGGATTTATGTGTTTAATTTGTATAGTTTTTTTGTTATACCTGATAAAGGCTTTTTTCAAAATGTTGCAGTTTGTCTTGTCTTTCTATTAGTTTAGCTGTTCCAAACCAATTTTGTTTATTTTTTATTTAGAAAGATACTTTCAGCATCAATGTGTCAGGACAGGTTATGCCTCCTAGCATATGGCAGTTTATGGCGCTGTCTGTGATTTTCAAGCCCAATGCTTTGTGGGTGACCTCAGAAAATCCAGAGGAGTTGATACTAAGACAATCAATGATGTGTGTCCTACCAAATCTTTCTATAATGTAGTAGTGCTGTAAATGGTCAGCACACGCTGGCTTGTCAATAAAGCAAGAGTGCATTTAACTGCAGCCTCAAATTCTCTTGCCAACAGATCAAGTTTTCTAGAAAACAGCTGAAATTCTTCAGACAACAGCTGACAGTTTCCAGCCAACAGCTAGCAGTCTCCAGCCAACAGTCTCCAACTAACAGCTGAAATTCTTCAGACAACAGCTGACAGTTTCCAGCCAACAGCTAGCAGTCTCCAGCCAACAGTCTCCAACTAACAGCTGAAATTCTTCAGACAACAGCTGACAGTTTCCAGCCAACAGCTAACAGACTCCAGCCAACAGTCTCCAACTAACAGCTGAAATTCTCCAGACAACAGCTGACAGTTTCCAGCCAACAGCTAACAGACTCCAGCCAACAGTCTCCAACTAACAGCTGAAATTCTTCAGACAACAGCTGACAGTTTCCAGCCAACAGCTAACAGACTCCAGCCAACAGTCTCCAACTAACAGCTGAAATTCTCCAGACAACAGCTGACAGTTTCCAGCCAACAGCTAACAGACTCCAGCCAACAGTCTCCAACTAACAGCTGAAATTCTTCAGACAACAGCTGACAGTTTCCAGCCAACAGCTAACAGACTCCAGCCAACAGTCTCCAACTAACAGCTGAAATTCTTCAGACAACAGCTGACAGTCTCCAGCCAACAGATAGCAGTCTCCAGCCAACAGTCTCCAGCTAACAGCTGAAATTCTCCAGCTAACAGCTGAAATTCTCCAGACAACAGCTGACAGTTTCCAGCCAACAGCTAATAGTCTCCAGCCAACAGTCTCCAACTAACAGCTGAAATTCTCCAGACAGTTGACACTCTCTAGACAACAGCTGACACTCTCCAGCCAACAGCTGACAGTCTCCAGCTAACAGCTGAAATTTTCCTAGTCGACAGCTGACGCTCTCCAGCCAACAGCTGACAGTCTCCAGCTAACAGCTGAAATTCTCCTAGCCAGCAGCTAAAATATTTCAGCTAACAGCTGAAAATAGAATGGATAACTGACTGAATTGGGAAAGTAGTAACAGAGAGGAAGAACACTGTGCAATATAATCATCTTTAATGTTATATTATGTTATAAGACCATCATTACTGCACTCCAGATACATACATAGGTGCGCAGATCTTCTCCTCCAAATACTGAGAACTTTCCAGGAAAACCCTGATCCCCAGGCACAAACTCTGTTGCACAGTTTGGAATTCATGCACCTTCTAAAGTTGTAGCCTAGTATCAAACAAAATGCAATGATTCCCTTCCCTATCTTGCTAGACGTTTGGGGGATATGATGTTAGTGACCATATTTTGTAAATGAATTTAAATATTTGGGAACTTAGTTAACCTCAGACAGAAGATGTACAAAAGAGGTGAGATGCAGAATGGATCAGGCAAAAGCAGCTTTCCAAAAAATGAGGAAGATACTATGCAATCCATTTTTGACAATAGAAACAAGAATAAGAGTTCTTAAATGTTACGTAGAGCCAGTCTTAACATATGGATGTGAATCATGGACAATAGGATAACAGACAAGAAAATCACTGGAGTCTGTAGAAATGTGGTTTTACAGAAGAATGTTCAGAATACCATGGACAGATAAGAAGAGTAATGAAAATGTTCTGAAAGAGGTCAAAGCAAAAAAAGAGCTAATTTCCAATATTAGGAAGAAACTATCATCATTTTTTGGCCATGTAATGAGAAGAGAACAACTGGAATATATTGTAACAACTGGAAAAAATGAGGGACGAAAAGATGGAGGGAAGCAAAGAGAAAAAATACCAGACAGCTTAAGAGAATGGCTTGGTAGAAGGTCAACAACAGAAATGATAAAAATAACTGTCGAGATCGAAATTTGTGGAGAGACATGATCACCTAAGCCAGCAGGCCCGGTACGTGATGATGATGACCATATTTTTCTATGACCACTGCACATTTTTGGGTAATATGGTTGGTATCATGCCTGGCCACCTTTATTTCCCAGAAAAATCTCTGGTACCCATTTTTAAAGGCTGGGTGAACCCCAGTGATTTGTCAGTCCAAAAAAAAAAAATCAGCCACTGCTGCGGATTGAACCTGGACCCTTCTGGTCAGGAAGCAAGCACACTAACCACTCAACCAGTAGCCCAGTATGATGACATTTAAAATAAAAATAAATTTCAGCTTAGTGCATTAGACAAGACAAAACAAACATTTAAACTCTTAAAGGTTAAGGGAGGCTTTGACACATTGTGTACCATGAACCGCAAATTAAAGCTCTAGTAACTGATGCAGAACATGTCATGAAGAACATACTAACATCAAAACAGATAACACCAGGGCTAAAACTAAGAATAGCAAAATGTTACACCTTCTCAATATTCCTATATGGTGCAGAAACATGGACATTAGACAAGAAAACAGAATTGAAGCCTTTGAAATGTGGATATATAGAAGAATAGGTAGAATTGGATGGAAGGAAAAAAAAACAAACTATGAAGTCTTAAAACAACTAAAAATGAAAAGAGAACTACTAAGCACAATTCAAACAAGACAAATGCGATTTTTGGGCCATGTTAAAAGACACAACAGCCTACTAAAAGTAATCCTGGAGGGGAAAATACAAGGTAAAAGAGGCAGAGGCAGACCAAGACTAACATGGACGAGTAACATCAAAAGATGGACAAATCAGCCTATGACAACCTGCACCATCAAAGCAAGAGACAGAGCAGAATGGCGCTCCATAGTAGCCAACCTTCGTTGCGGAGACGGCACTTGATGATGATGAATTGATGCAAGAAAAAGCTCTAGTAACTGATGCAAGAAAAAGCTCTAGTAACTGATGCAAGAAAAAGCTCTAGTAACTGATGCAAGAAAAAGCTCTAGTAACTGATGCAAGAAAAAGCTCTAGTAACTGATGCAAGAAAAAGCTCTAGTAACTGATGCAAGAAACCTAAGAGCCATGTTTTGTGGCTTAAAATCTTGTGGAATAAACCATGTGTTTTAGATCAATATTAACTCTAGATTATTATACTGATGTTAAAATTACAGCATCAAAACACATATTCTTTAAAATTTGTCAATTATCTGTGGTCAAACGCACCCCCACAAGTACTTACCTAATTGTAAATTTCTGTGACCCCTGAGTTTTTGATTTGTTTCTACTAATGTATGATCTTTTCCCTCCATTTCTTTTTCATGAGACACGATCGTTTTTTTGCAGGAAAAAATTCACCACTTTTCAAGAAACTGGTTGTTTTTTTATTTTAACTCTTTTTTTCCTATGACCAGGGAAATTTTCCCAGTCGTTGGCTGACATCAAACAACCTTTTGTGAGCCTGGAAACACAACGAATAACGCTATGCCATAGCAGAACATACTGATGGGCTTATGGTGACTGTAACGATAAACATTGTTATACATCAGGTCTAAGCGATCAAATTCAGGTCATTAATCAACCTGAGCCAGGAAATCCGAGTCACAATGTCTCTCCTAGTATAAACACACAGCTGAGTGTCAAAAGTTCAACGAAAATACTATTTTTAGAGCTCCTAAATATTACATTTAAGTGGTAGTATTTTTACTACGGTATCGTAAACACGTCAGTCATAGATACATATCGTAATATAGAGTTAGTTAACTTTCTCACTGTTATTTCAAATTACAAAAAAAGAAAAACTGAAAAATGTTGTTATACTCATTGCTAGGTAACAAATGATGTTAAAATCTCACTTCTGTGTAGCGTATGTTACAGGACATCCCCTACCAAATTTGTTATTACCTTTCACGTTTCAGCTTGTGCTGTTTGTCTTAACTTAAGAAATCTGCAACTTTGGGAATTGTCATTTTGTTGTCAGTTTATAACCTAAGGTAAAAAGTAAGTAAAGGGCCCCGTCACGCCAAGTGCCGTATAGGGAATATGGTGTTAGTGACCATAAATTTTAGACCTTCAGAGCATGATTTTTGGGGTAAACTGGTTGGTATTACGCCCGTGCCGCTTTACTTTCAAAAAAAAAAAAAAACCGATACCCATTTAAGGCTGGGTGAACCCGGAAGCCGTTGGTTGAGACCGAACCTTACCTCTTGTCCTTTGTAGTCCAGTTCACTAACCAGTGAGCTATCACGGCGCCATGTATACCCTAAGGTAGTTGTGCCTATATTTCTACAAATTTCACTTTCACTAATATGACAAAACAAACAAATATTGTATGTACCTTATATGGTCTGTGTGTGCCAGGTTCTTTAAACCGTAGCACCAGCAGAGCTGCTGTAGTAATGCCATAGAAAAGCCATGAGGCAAAACTAAAGAAGTCAATGAGGGTGCTCAAGTCCCCAGGAATGATAAGGCAAAAGGAAAGACTCAGCTGGAAATGAAAACAAGAACTACAATTAATTAATAAATTATGAAGCGATAACATTCATTTTTTGTTTAAACAGCAGAAAATTAAAAAGGACAAACATACAAGCACTGCTGCAGATGTGTTGATGGGTAGATTTTAAGAGGCAAAGCCTTAATCTATAGTAAAACATCTGGTGTATATCATGGTGTCAGATAGATTATTGTACAGTAGAGAAGTGGTTAGACTTCTTCTGCTTTCCTTCCTCATCTGCCTTTTAGCGTTGAGGGGAGATATAATTTGTGGTCTTTTGCTCATCTGTTCGCCTCTGCTGCTGTTATGTTTCCTAGTGCTTCTAATATGGGTTATATTTCTGTGCAAATTGACAAAAGTAGCAAGGAATGAATGTTTACAGGCAATTTTAGAATAAATTTATTTAATGGCAACCTACGGTAAACAACACAGCAGGCATGGGGGTGTTGCGATCAATTTGTAGAAATGACAAAAACTTGGGAAAATGGCCATCTCGTCCGGCAGAGAAGCTAAGTCTGTAACAAGAATGACAAAAGTTGAATTAACAATTAGCCTTAGCTGGGTGTATGGCTAATTATGTGATTAGACCTATGATGTTTATCATCTTATGTCACACCTTGCTGCCTATTGACAAGCAATTTTTTCAACCCCCATCAATTGTCTTCATCTTCAACGTCTGATTTCAGCATTTCTTTGAGACACAGACACAATCAACTACCCACAATCTTTCTCTATTGTTTCCTTTTGTGTATGTATTTTGTATATATATATATATATATATATATATATATATATATATATATATATATATATATATATATATATATATATATATATATATATATATATATAGTGTAAGTAACATACCAATAAAAATAATAGCAGCAGCAGCAGGTGAAACAGGAGTGACATGGCTACACAGAATATTTAATGCAGCGTGGCACCAACAACAAGCCCCAGAAGACTGGCAACAGGCAATCATTGTACCAATATGGAAAAAGAAAGGTAGCAAAAGAGACTGCAATCAATATAGAGGTATATCTCTTCTCAGCCATGTAGGAAAGCTATACGCCAAAATCTTGGAAAAAAGGCTGACACCAATGAACTACAGTTAAGCGATTCTCAAATGGGGTTCTGAAAAAACAGAGGATGTACTGACGCTCTATTCACATTAAAACAGCTTGCAGAAAAAAAGGACAGAACACAATCAAGATTTATACATAGCTTTCATTGACCAGGAAAAAAGCATTCGACAGAGTAAACAGAGAACAACTGTGGTAGATACTAACAATATATGGAGTAAGCCAACATCTAACCAACCTTATTAAAAGCCTCTACGTCCCTGCAGCTGCTTGGTCAGAACAGCAGCAGGCTACACAGACCACTTCGAAGTTAGATCAAGTGTAAGACAGGGATGCGTACTATCCCCCCCCCCTACTGTTTATTACATACATGGACTATATATGCAAGCTAGCCAACCCATCAGAGTCAGAGGAGATCAACGAGCTTCTATTTGCAGACGATCAGGCACTAATACATGAAACAATAGAAGACCTACAAGAACACTTAAACAAACTCAACATCTCAGGCACAAAATACAACATGAAAATCAACATCAACAAAACAGAAGTCATGAATGTAGCCAAAAATAACAGAACATCAACATAATTATAGAAGGCAGGCAACTAAAACAAGTAGAGGAATTCAAATACCTAGGAAGTATAATGACACACGATAATTCTAAAACAGCAGAGATAGAATCGAGATGCAACAAAGCTTGTCAAATCATTGGACAGTTATCACCACTATTGTCCAACAAGGAAATAACTCTGGAGGCAAAACGAGCACTCTACAATACAATCTTCATCCCAACGTTGTGCTACCAATGCCAGACCTGGACCCTAGATGCAAGAACAATAAGAAAAATAACCTCTACAGAGATAAAATGTGTTAGACGAATGACAGGAAACAGTCTGAGAGATAAGATCAGAAATGAAGAACTGGGAAAAAAGCTAAGAAAAGCTCCCGCAATAGAATATATATGGAAACAACAGATAAAATGGTTTGGCCATGTGACAAGGAAACTACTTCTATATAACACACCAATTTTACCTCTAGATTATGACACCTAACCAGAAGTCATGTTTTCTTCGTAAAAATTACGAATACTAATTGTTATATTTGGAGGTCAGAAAATAAGACTGTCTTTGAACTTTTGAAACACAACTTTGTCTTTACCCAAGAAGAGATTTGGAAATTAGGGGTGGTAATCATTTCCTGACTTGAGTGCAATTTATTGCCTGAAATTTGACAGTTTGGCGCTGTAGCTACCGGAGGTGTTATGTTACACGTTGACAGGCAGTCTGTCATTCCAGCTGTATGTTTGGCTTCCTCTTAGCATTGTTTGCTGCCTATCCTGTATGACAAAGGTTTATTTGATGTCTCACAGGGCAACCAAAGAGATTTCCCCCCTCATAGCACAAACAAAAAATTTCTTGAAAATTGGTGAAACTTATTTTTTAAAAAAACAGCCGCGTTTTTACGACAACTTCTTCATTTTTATGAAGTTCAAGTAGTGCTCGAAAAAAAAAAATTCAACACCAAAGGAAACAAATCCAATACTCAGGGGTCGACAAAAGCAATAATTAGGAAGATAAAGGGAATGGAAAAAAATGTTTGCCATTGGCAAACTGTTGAATTCCAAGAATTTGTATTTTGAGTTTGCAATTTGTACGAAGATGTCATAATCTAGGGTTAAGAATGAAAGAATGTACTAGGCTCAGGACATTATCATCTACAAAATTTCTAAGATGAGACCTAAATTTCCACTTTGATATGAGAACAAACAGCTGCACATAGTGCTCAGTTCCCCTCCCCTGCAACTCCCCTCAAATGCAGCACCATCATCATACACATGCAAAAAAACACTGATGCACAAACTCTGTAGTGCTGGCAAAGACTTTCAAATTGGAGGGGGCAATTAGGAAGATTGTTATCTCTTAACAATTTCTTGTCTGGGCAGCGGCTATATTCGGTTACACTTTTCAATTTTTAACTGCCAAACAAAAAGTTCTTTAACATGTGCAGAGTGCACACAGGACTCACTGTTTTTCACTTTTATTTGTAGGTTCCAGACAGTAGATCTCACCACCCAGAGACGGGGGGGGGGGGGGGGGGGGGGGGGGGGAGAAGAAAAACCACAAATTCGAAACGGAAAAATTCCCATCACCAGTGCTAGGATTCTCACACATGACCTCTCCATCCAGAGGCATATGTCTTACCTCTAGACCACCACCCACGACCATCCTTGTCACTGACATCTTTCTAATGCAAAGATATTTGTTCGATATACAAGAACAAAGTCTGTGAGTATTATGATTACAGAGCTTGCTATGATGTCTATAAAAGGAAGTTATCATCCTACCTTCCGGAGGAGAACAGGCACCCATTGGATGAACCAAATGTTGAGGCAACCACAAAGCAAGGAACCAACCATGACATCACACCAAGCATTCTGTCACCCCAAGTCTGAGAAATACATAGGGCAAAAATTTAGCAAAATATATGAAGCAAACCTTAGCAAAATATGACAGAGTTTAACAAAATACATGGGACAAGCTTTAGCAAATTACGCAGGAAAAGCTTAGCAAAACACACAGGGAAAACTTAAGCAAAATACATGGGGCAAACTCTGCAAACTCAAGGCCTGTCCTTTCTTTGATGATATCAGACCATCTCTTTCTCTGTCTACCTCTCTTTTTCTCCCCTATAATAGTTCCTTGAAGAATGGTCATTGGTATGTCAGATCATCAAGATTCGTGGCCAAACCATTTTTTTGCATTCGCCAGCTTTCCTCTGACAAAGCCACTATAAAGTCTAAAAACTGAATTCTGCATGATAATCCATTTTCCTTGGAGGCATGTGCGCAGGGGTCCCTCACCGCACAGGGAGATAATTTCGTGTTCAGAGGTACTCATATTTTTCCTGTCTATGAGAACTGCACGTTTCAAGCCGGGTCTCGTTGTTGAGACCAGGGGTGGATTCTGCAGAGAGAAATGACAAAGAAAAAATTCTAATTGGTGCAGCTGGGATCTGAACTCACAACCTCTCGGTCTCAAGACCAGTGTCTTGCCTCAAGATCAACCAGTCCCCTGGCCAAACCATTTTATTTCGCACTTCTTCATAATAGTCAAAAGATCATTGTGTACTCTGATTGTTTGTTGTATCCTTTTGTCGACATCAAGTGCTTCAATAAGCTTAAAAATTGCTCTCTTTAGTCCTATCACTGATTTTTTAAAATACTGTTACAGCACATCGAGCAGACACAATAGCTTTAAGTTCCTTCCACGACAGACTGACCAATACCCCAACCTGACCTTCTTGTTAGTTGCCCTGGAAGCAGCTTGTGTTAAAGCATGCTGGCTAACTGAGGTCACGACCTACCTCATCATCTTTGGCTTAAGAGATAATTTAACCTCATGACACTAGATGATAGCAGACAGACAATAATAAAAATAAGGAATAAGTATATAAAAAACATATACATATAGTCATGTAGACTGACTGAATTAGCCTTGAAGTTTGAGATAATTCAACACCAATGAGGCAAGTATTATTGTTTAACCCTAGATTATGAGAGGGAGCTGCGATAGCTCAGTGGTATTGAACTGGACTACAAAGGACAAGAGGTAAGGTTCGATCCCAACCGACGGATTCTGGTTCACCCAGCCTTTAATGGGTACCAGATTTTTTTCTGGGAAAGTAAAGCGGCACGGGCATATAATACCGACCACATTACCCCAAAAATCATGTGCCGAAGGTCTGTAAAATTTATGGTCACTAACACCATATTCCTATACGGCACTTGGCATGACAGGGGTACTTTACTTTTTTTTTACTAGATTACGAGACCTATCTGTAACTCTCCCAGTTACGATACTGTAGTAAAAATTACTACCACTTAAATGTAACATTTGGTGCTCTAAAAATAGTAATTTCTCTGAACTCTTGACACGGTCCCGTGTGTTCACATTGGGAGTCAAAATTCCTGGCTCAGTTTGATTTTTTACCTGAGTTTCACTTCATAGACCGGGCGTGTTACAATGTCTATTGGTACAGTCACCTTAAGTCTGTCAGCATGTTCTGCAACCACATAACATTATTCGCTGTGTTGCCCAAGTCACAAACTGCTAATGACTAGGAAACTTCCCTGGTCACAGTATTTTTAAAAAAAAAAAAAAAAAAAAACAGGAATAATGGCCAATGTCTTAAAAATTGGTGATTTTTTCGCATTAAACAATTATCACATGATCCAAAAAAAAAAAAAAAAAAAAAAAAAAAAAAAATCTGACAGCAAGGGAAACAAATTAAACACTCAGGGGTCACTGAAAGTGGTAATTATGAAAGTGTGTGTGTGTGTGTGGGGGGGGGGGGGGGTGTTTTGTAATGTTTTAATACGGAAAAAAGTAAAAAATTTTTTAATTTGTGTTTTGAAGTGGTAGATTTACTATGGTCTCGTAATCTAGAGTTAACCCATCTTTGTTCATGTAATATGTTGTGTTCCTGTCATCTGTATCCTGATAAAGAGTAGAGACAATGTTTTAATTGCAGTTTTACCTAGATATCCCTTTCTACTGATGAAGACTTTATAAGTCAAAACACTTGTCATTTAGTCCTGTCTTTTTTTCATCTGCAGTGCCATCGCATATAATTTTATGAAAATATATTATTTTAAAGTTTATTTCCCTTGTTTACTCACAACAGCAACAGCGTGTGATAACATAATTTCCTCCTTGGACATTACTGCAAGGTATCCAATATTTGCCAGAACGTAACACACAGTTGTTAGTGGAATGCCAATAATAATAGCACGAGGCAGGTTTCTGAAAATAAAATGAATGGAGATAATTATAAGATGCAATATCTTAAAGTTAATGAGGAATAAGTCACAGCATGGGCTGTCTGAGAGTTATCAATGAGGAATAAGTCACAGTATGGGCTGTCTGAGAGTTAGCAATGAGGAATAAGTCACAGTATGGGCTGTCTGAGAGTTAACAATGAGGAATAAGTCACAGTATGGGCTGTCTGAGAGTTAACAATGAGTTAGTTAAAATATTTTTAAAATATCCACTACCTGTGGTGGAAATTGAACCTGGGACGTCCTATCCTGAGGCCAATGTCTTACCTCTCAACCACCCAGCCCACACCAAATGACAG
This sequence comes from Megaustenia siamemsis, assembly GCA_032433765.1. Classification (NCBI taxonomy): domain Eukaryota; kingdom Metazoa; phylum Mollusca; class Gastropoda; order Stylommatophora; family Ariophantidae; genus Megaustenia; species Megaustenia siamemsis. Next base: position 11,539,571 of record JAVIAB010000025.1, read on the forward strand.
AATGATCAAACACAACACAATGAGCCTAAAACACAAGGAAATAACAGGAGTGTCAAACAAAAAAATGTAAAAAAAAAAACCCACAAACTATATCTCCTCATGACCGCTGAAAAGCAAATAAGAAAGGCAAGAAGGAAGTGATTATGAAGAACTAACGTCCCTCTTATAAGTCCCTCTTATAAGTCCCTCTTATATTGACAACAATAATGATTTGTGCCCACATAAACAGCTCAGTGGTTAGTGAACTGGACAACAAAGGACAAGAAGTAGGGTTCGATCCCAACTGACAGCTTCCAGGTTCACCCAGCCTTAAATGGGTACCGGATTTTTTTCTGGTAAAGTAAAGTGGCACGGGCGTAATACCGACCACATTACTCCAAAAATCAAGTGCTGATGGTCTGTAAAATTTATGATCACTAACACCATATTCCCTATACGCCACTTGGCGTGACGGGGGTACTTTACTCCTTTTACCCACATAAAACATACATTGCTTGTCATCAATGTTTTGTCAAAATGTTCATCTGATACATAATAAGAAAATAAGTGATATGTAATTTCTGATACCAAGTACCCAAACAAGCAGCTGATATCAACCAGTTCTTCTGTGTCAACTTACTTTGTTGGGTTCTTCAGCTCTTCTGTAATGAAGTTCAAACTGTTCCTGCAATTACCAGATGTCAAGAAACACAATTATTTGTAACAGTTGCTATGGAAATGTTTGCAACAGTTGCTATGGAATGTTTACAACAGTTGCTATGGAAATGTTTACAACAGTTGCTATGGAAATGTTTACAACAGTTCACTACTAAATAGGGATGTCTTGGTTTTTTTTTTTAAACCATAAACTAGGTAATTTATAATACATTTTTTGTAGAGTTCATTTATGTATATTTTATATCCAGCAATGCTTTTACTATCTAATAAAATACCATTTGTAGCTTTTGTTACTAAATATTGATCAAAAACCCTAACCCTAAAGAATAAGTTCATATTTCTTTGTTTATCAACAGAGCTCTCAACATTCAACCACCTGTTCATGTGACTCACAAGTTTCACTCTTATGCTGATGGACATTTAGACAGGACATCAAGGATAAACCAACAAAATGGGGAATGAAACTGTGAGTAGCAGTAGATCTTTGATTTAGTGACAGAATATACATATAACTTTGAAGTATACACAGGGAAAGTTTGTGAGTAGCAGCAGATCATAGATACAGTAACAGAATCATCATCATCATCATCAAGTACCGTGGCTAGTGGCGTAGGTGATCATGTCTCTCCACAATTTTCGATCTCAGCAGCTATTTATAATTTCTGTTGTTGACCTTCTGCCAAGCCATTCTCTTAAGCTGTCTGTTATTTTTTCTCTTTCCTTCCCTCTATCTCTTCGTCCCTCAATTTTTCCAGTTGTTACAATATATTCCAGTTGTTCTCTTCTCATTACATGGCCAAAAAATGATGATTGTTTCTTCCTAATATTGGAAATTAGCTCTCTTTTTGCTTTGACCTCTCTCAGAACATCTTCATTACTCTTCTTAGCTTAGTAACAGAATATACATATAAATTTGAAGTATACACAGGGAAAGATTGTGATTAGTAGTAGATCTTAGATTTAGTAACAGGATATACATATAACTTTGAAGTATACACAGGGAAAGCTTCCCTCAACACAAGGTTTGGGATCTGACATTGTTGTGTAATTATGTAAAAACCTCTTCTGCCAGGGGTATTTAGAATTATTGAGTTATTTGCAGGTCATCGTCATTGCACTTCAAACATATATAGATATTTTTGGTGTGTCCAAGATGGCAGTGTGTTTTCACCTGGCCGTTGTCAACGAAGCATATGTAGAATGTTTATGGATAATTATTATACTTCTTTTCATTTATTTATGAATTTCTTAAAAAGGAACAACATGAGCTTGTGGCACCATTTTTTGAAATCATAGGGGTCTCCAGCAGAGATATAAATATGTGGTACCAGGGAAAAGTACAAGATGTCAGATGAAATAGGTTAGAAGGGACAATATTTAGATTACTCAGTAGAAGGATAATAAAACTGTTAATATGACTACCACTATGCTCATATGCTTATGACTTACCAACCATCAAAACCCACAAATATACAAGACTTACCAGACATCAAAACCCACAAATATACAAGACTTACCAGACATCAAAACCCATAAATATACAAGACTTACCAGACATCAAAACCCATAAATATACAAGACTTACCAGACATCAAAACCCATAAATATACAAGACTTACCAGACATCAAAACCCATAAATATACAAGACTTACCAGACATCAAAAACCCACAAATATACAAGACTTACTAGCCATCAAAGATCCACAAATATACAAGATTTACGGCCCATCACAGACCCATAAATATACAAGACTTACTAGCCATCAAAACCCACAAATATACAAGACTTACTAGCCATTAAAGACCAACAAATATACAAGACTTACCAGACATCAAAACCCACAAATATACAAGACTTACCAGACATCAAAACCCATAAATATACAAGACTTACCAGACATCAAAACCCACAAATATACAAGACTTACCAGACATCAAAACCCACAAATATACAAGACTTACCAGACATCAAAACCCATAAATATACAAGACTTACAAGACATCAAAACCCACAAATATACAAGACTTACTAGCCATCAAAGACCCACAAATATACAAGACTTACTAGCCATAAAAACCCACAAATATACAAGACATACCAGCCATCAAAACCCACAAATATACAAGACTTACTAGCCATCAAAACCCACAAATATACAAGACTTACTAGCCATCAAAGACCCACAAATATACAAGACATACCAGCCATCAAAGACCCACAAATATACAAGACTTACTAGCCATCAAAGACCCACAAATATACAAGACATACCAGCCATCAAAGACCCACAAATATACAAGAAATACCAGACATCAAAGACCCACAAATATACAAGACTTACCAGCCATCAAAGGCCCACAGATATACAAGACATACCAGCCATCAAAGACCCACAGATATACAAGACATACCAGCCATCAAAGACCAACAGATATACAAGACTTACTAGCCATCAAAACCCACAAATATACAAGACATACCAGCCATCAAAGACCCACAAATATACAAGACTTACTAGCCATCAAAGACCAACAGATATACAAGACTTACTAGCCATCAAAGACCAACAGATATACAAGACTTACTAGCCATCAAAGACCAACAGATATACAAGACTTACTAGCCATCAAAGACCAACAGATATACAAGACATACCAGCCATCAAAGACCAACAGATATACAAGACTTACCAGCCATCAAAGACCCACAAATATACAAGACTTACTAGCCATCAAAACCCACAAATATACAAGACATACCAGCCATCAAAGACCCACAAATATACAAGACTTACCAGCCATCAAAAACCCACAAATATACAAGACATACCAGCCATCAAAACCCACAAATATACAAGACATACCAGCCATCAAAGACCCACAAATATACAAGACATACCAGCCATCAAAGACCCACAAATATACAAGACATACCAGCCATCAAAAACCCACAAATATACAAGACATACCAGCCATCAAAAACCCACAAATATACAAGACATACCAGCCATCAAAACCCACAAATATACAAGACATACCAGCCATCAAAAACCCACAAATATACAAGACATACTAGCCATCAAAGACCCACAAATATACAAGACTTACTAGCCATCAAAAACCCACAAATATACAAGACATACCAGCCATCAAAAACCCACAAATATACAAGACATACCAGCCATCAAAAACCCACAAATATACAAGACATACCAGCCATCAAAGACCCACAAATATACAAGACATATCTATCTATTGACCTTTCGAGCCGTAACCGGCCCATAGGGCGTAGACCAAGATACACCTTCTCCTATATGAATTTTTGTTCTAGCAGTTTTCTTTTAAAGATATTTTATCAAATCTCGCCATCTGTCTCTGTTCTGTGCAAGCAGTTCTATCTCAATGAGGGAGCCGATTCCTGCTGCTCTTGCCTCTCTCATCAATGTTCTTCTCAGTGTCTCCCTGGGTCTTCCTCTTTTTCTTTTACCTGTTGTTTCCCATATGAGGGCTTGCTTTGCTATTCGATTATTATCTCTTCTCATCACATGTCCAACGTATGACCATCGTCTTTTCTTTATTACTGAAGATATTAGTGGTTGATTGGCGATTTCTCTAATTTCCTCGTTTGTTTTGAATTCGTTCCATTCTATACCAAGTATTTTCCTTAGACATTTATTTTCGAATGCGTTCAACTTTGTTTCTATATCTCTTGTTGTTTTCCAGCTTTCACACGCATACGTAAGGGTTGATAGTACATTTGATTTGAATAGCCTAAGTTTTGTGTTTGTGCTAATGAGTTTTGATTTCCACAACTTTTCAATGCTTCTGAAAGACATTGCTGCTTTAGCCAGTCTGATTCTAATTTCTTTGCTCGTATCCCCTTCTCGATCAATGTGACTTCCAAGATAGATAAAGTGATCGATCTCTTCTACTGGTTTGTTTTCCATGTATATTTTGTCACTTGTTGGAATTAAACTTTTCATGACTTTAGTCTTTTCATGATTGACCTCAAGCCCAATTTTGCTGGCTATTGATGATAGTTCATTTGTGTTTTCCTGCATCGTTTTTATCTGACTGCTGATGAGAACTATGTCATCAGCAAAGTCGAGGTCCTCCAAATGGTCTCCTTGTATCCATTCGATGCCTTTATTACCAGTGCAGCATTTCTTCATTATGAAGTCCATAACAATTCCAAATAACAAGGGCGATAAAATACATCCTTGTTTAACCCCAGTTTCTATTGGGAAACATTCGCTCAGTCCTTCCTCTGTTCGAACTGCACATGTGTAACCATCATACATGTCTTTGATAATATTTATGATTTTTTATGGTAAGCCATATTGCTTCAGAATTTTCCACAAAGAATCTCTATGAATACTATCAAATGCTTTTTTGAAGTCGATGAAGTTAAGTACAAAAGGTTTTTGCTTTTCAATGTGTTCCTCCAATATAAGTCGTAGAGTGAAAATGTGGTCAAGACAGCTTCTCCCTTTTCTAAACCCAGCCTGTTCTTCACGCATCACTGTATCTATTGAATCCTTTATTCTATTTAGGATGATTTTACAGAATAACTTTGAGGCAACTGACAAAAGTGTCACGCCTCTCCAGTTGTTACAATCTCTAAGATTGCCCTTTTTTGGGATCTTAACAATGATTCCTTTTTTCCATTTATGAGGCGTCTTCTCTGTTTTCCAAATGATGTTGAACATTTTTTGGAGATGTATTAAATTATGGCTATCAATTGCCTTGAGGATCTCAGCTGTTAACTTATCCTCTCCAGCAGCCTTGTTATTGGTCATTAGCTTTAAGGTGGTTTCTATTTCACTCAAGGTGAAGTCATCTAAATTTACATCTAATTCTGCTGCTGGTGTTTCAGCTTCAAAATCTATTAAACTGTATATACAAGACATACCAGCCATCAAAAACCCACAAATATACAAGACATACCAGCCATCAAAGACCCACACATATACAAGACATACCAGCCATCAAAAACCCACAAATATACAAGACATACCAGCCATCAAAGACCCACAAATATACAAGACATACCAGCCATCAAAAACCCACAAATATACAAGACATACCAGCCATCAAAAACCCACAAATATACAAGACATACCAGCCATCAAAGACCCACAAATATACAAGACTTACTAGCCATCAAAAACCCACAAATATACAAGACTTACTAGCCATCAAAAACCCACAAATATACAAGACATACCAGCCATCAAAAACCCACAAATATACAAGACATACCAGCCATCAAAGACCCACAAATATACAAGACATACCAGCCATCAAAAACCCACAAATATACAAGACTTACTAGCCATCAAAAACCCACAAATATACAAGACTTACTAGCCATCAAAACCCACAAATATACAAGACTTACCAGCCATCAAAACCCACAAATATACAAGACTTACTAGCCATCAAAACCCACAAATATTCAAGACTTACCAGCCATCAAAGACCCACAAATATACAAGACTTACCAGCCATCAAAAACCCACAAATATACAAGACTTACCAGCCATCAAAAACCCACAAATATACAAGACTTACTAGCCATCAAAGACCCACAAATATTCAAGACTTACCAGCCATCAAAAACCCACAAATATACAAGACTTACCAGCCATCAAAAACCCACAAATATACAAGACTTACTAGCCATCAAAGACCCACAAATATACAAGACTTACCAGCCATCAAAAACCCACAAATATACAAGACTTACCAGCCATCAAAAACCCACAAATATACAAGACTTACTAGCCATCAAAGACCCACAAATATACAAGACTTACCAGCCATCAAAGACCCACAAATATACAAGACTTACTAGCCATCAAAGACCCACAAATATACAAGACTTACCAGCCATCAAATGCCCACAATCCATTGTAAAAAGCAATGGCAACTTTCTGTGGATCCGGACTGGTATCCTGAAAGCCTTCAGCAATGTACTCAGTGTTTCCTTAAAATGCCAAAAGAATGTGAAGCAAAGATTACTTCCTGAAAGTTAATAACCTTATTTATAATTAAATAGAAGCTATGGTATCAAGTTACTGCGGTATGGTTCTCTATATTCTTAGTATGTAATTTAAAATTGTTTCTATACTAACTCTTTCTCTTATAACCTTATTTTCTTATTTTGTTTAAGAAGGTACAAATAGTGGGTACAAATCATAGAATCACCTTCTCTATCTCTCTATTGACCTTTCAAGCCCTAGCCGGCCCATAGGGCGTAGACCCAGATACTCCTTCTCTTATCTAAATTTGTGTTCTAGTAGTTTTCAATGGTTACATCATTTGTCGTTCTTGCACTGCTCGAACTGTCTGAATTAGTGATTTTCTTTTGTTGTTACATGTCTCTGTCACTGCATCTACCCATCTTCTTCTGGGTCTTCCTCTTGGTCTTTTTCCATGCATTCTTGAGAAGAACGCCCTTGATGGTGATTGATAAGGATTCATTCTGACCAGGTGGTCAAACCATTTAAGTTGTTGTTGTTGTTGTTCTATATATTCTTGGCAGGGTTTTGTTCCTACAATTTTTCTTATGGTTTCATTTGGTATTCTATCTCTTCATAGTGTTGTTTGTTACTTTCTCAAGAAAACACAAGGAGTAATGATGATCAAAGAGAAAGAGTATCTGGGTCTATGTCTTATGAGTCAAGCCACGGTTCAAAAGGTCAGTATATAGATAGATAGAATGATGATGAGCACATTAAATGCAACTACAAAAATTATTATAAAATAATTAGTGACTCAAATTCTGGAAACAAATTAGAGGCTGCAAGTTGTTTACAAACTGAGGTAACAAATTATGGACACAAGCAAGCACCATGCTCACCTTTGATTATCATAACAATACCACCAATACTGATAATAGCCAGGGCAATGAGTTTGGTGAAAGTGGTTATGTTCTGTACCATTGTGGCAGCCCGGACAGAGTAACAGTTGATGAACGCAATAATACCTGGGGATCACGGATAAAAGGAAAGCTTCAGGAATACATTAACACCAGACGATACTTATATGTGAGTTTGGGGGACTGGTTGGTCTCGAGGCAAGATGCCGGCCTCGAGACAGAGAGGTTATGGGTTCAAATCCTGCGGCAACCACCTCTGGTCTCAGCAGCGAGGCCCGGCTTGAAACGTCAATTACTCATCGACGGAAAAAATATGAGTACTTCCGAAGTTGGAGTTATTTGCCTGTGCGGCGAGGGCCCCCCTGTGCACATGGCTGCCAGGGAAAAATGGATTAACACGCAAAATTCAGTTCCTAGTCTCTAGGGACTTCATCAGAGGTCAAAGCTGGCGAATGAAAAAAAAAAATATGTGAGTTACATTTGTATGATGCCATCGTAAAAATTACAACCACTTAATGTTATATTTGAAGTTAGGAAAAAAATGATTTTCTTTGAACTTTTGCTACACGGCTGTGTATTTAACCAAGCAGAGACACAGGAATCAGATGCTGTAATAATTTCCTGGGTTACGTTAGATTTATGGCTTGAAATTCAGCCTTATCACGCTGTGGCTACTGGAGGTGTTACATTGTCTATTCACATGGCCACAGTCAGTCCATAAAAATGATTGTCTTTGAACTTTTGCTACATAACTGTGTGTTTAACCAAGCAGAGACACAGGAATCAGATGCTGTAATAATTTCCTGGGTTACGTTAGATTTATGGCTTGAAATCCAGCCTCATCACGCTGTGGCTACTGGAGGTGTTACGTTGTCTATTCACACGGCCACTGTCTGTCCATCAAACCAGCACTATGTTTGGCTCCCTGCAAGCATTTTTGACTGTCTATCCCGTGTTACAAAAGTTTGTTTGGTGTCTCGCCGACAGCCGAGGAGATTTCCCTCATCATAAGAAAACTAGAAATGAATCAAATTTCTAGAAAAATTAGCAGAATTTGTAAAAAAAAAAAAAAGCCCCTTTTGTACGTAGAACTTGTGAACAAATCCAACACACTCTGGGGTCATTGAAATTAGTAATTAGGAAGGTATATGGAGGGTGGGGGTGTGTGTTTGCACGCAGCAAGCTATCAAATTTCAAAATTGTATATTTGGAGGTAGTTATTTTAATGATGGTGAATTTGGGGTTAGGAGAGAACATACAGATGAAGGGCGTACATGGGTACTTCACTTACAGGGGGGGGCAGATATACATAGGTATATTTTATTTACAACAAATGAGATAAACAGATGAACTTCACTTCAAGTGATGAAGATATGCAGGCAAAGCTCCCTCTAAGACATACTTACTTTCTGACACTGTCACAAAATGTATTTTCCAGAATTCCACTCAAATCTCTTCTTCTCCAACAATCTCTTGAATCTCTTATTTTCCAACAAACTTAAATCTCTTATTCTCCAACAAATTCTTGGATCTCTTCTTCTCCAACAAACTCCTTAAATCGCTTCTACAACAAATTTCTTAACCCTAGATTATGATGATGTAGTAAAAATTACTGCATCAAAACACAAATTCTTCAAAATTTGATAGTATTTGGTCTTCAAACACTTCCTCCGTGTACCTTCCTAATTACTACTTCCGGTGACCCCTGACGATTGGGGGTTGTTTCTATTGATGCAGGATTTTTTTCTTTATTTCATGAGATACAATCCCATAATACAAAAAACATTTTCCAAATTTTAACAAATTGGTTGTTTTTCATTTTTCTTTCTTTTGCTGTGACCAGGGAAAATTTCTTCAATCATCAGCTAACATCAAACTATCCTTTGTAACTCGGGAAACACAGCGAATAACGCTTTGAGGCAGTCTGAAATATTGACGAACTTACAGCGCAAATGATGAGACAAAAGTCACACATCCGGTCCAAGCGGTCAATTTCAGGACATAGATTCATCTGAGCAGGAAATCATAGTTCACCATGTGCCTACTTGGTAAACACACAGCTGTGTTGAAAGTTAAAGAAAATACTTTTGTAGTGCTCCAAATGTTACAATTAAGTGATAGTAATTTGTACTACAAAACTTAATGACGTATGTGGCACACATAAGTATCGTTATCTAGAGTTAAATCTCTTTTTTTCACAATTTTCTTAAATTTCTTCTGCTCCACAAATCTTGTTAACCCTTGATTACCATAATAAAATTGACAGAACTACAAATTCCTCAAAATCTGACATTTACACATGTTCAATCATCATTTAAATGGCAGGGCCACCTGGTCAGAATGAATCCTCACCAAGCACCATCAAGGGTGTTCTTCTCGAGAATGCATGGAAAAAGACCAAGAGGAAGACCTAGAAGATGGATAGATGCAGTGACAGAGACATGTAACAACAAAGGAAAATCACTAATTCAGACAGTTCGAGCAGCTGAAGAATGACAAATGATATAACCACGACACCTTTTAGGTATCAGTGAAAAGAGAAAAGAAGAAGATGGATAGATGCAGTGACAGAGACATGTAACAACAAAGGAAAATCACTAATTCAGACAGTTCGAGCAGCTCAAGAACGACAAATGATATAAACCACGACACCTTTTCGGTATCAGTGAGAAAGAGAAAAGAAGAAGATGGATAGATGCAGTGACAGAGACATGTAACAACAAAGGAAAATCACTAATTCAGACAGTTCGAGCAGCTCAAGAACGACAAATGATATAAACCACGACACCTTTTAGGTATCAGTGAAAAGAGAAAAGAAGAAGATGGATAGATGCAGTGATAGAGACATGTACCAACAAAGGAAAATCACAGTTCGAGCAGCTCAAGAACGACAAATGATATAACCATGACACCTTTTCGGTATCAGTGAGAAAGAGAAAAGAAGAAGAATCACCTATTTTCCAACACTCAGTTTAAATTACTTGTTCTCCAATATTTTAGCTAAATCTCTTTTGTTTTTTCTTTTTAAACAAATTCAAATCTCTTTTTTTCCAATATTGAACATCTCATTTGGCTGCTCCCTCCTATCCGCAGGCTTCCTCCCTAAAACATGGACAATAACAGGAACTCACACATAGCCACTGCTGTCACCAGCTTCACCACAAGCGCAGGTGGATCACAACTTGGATAGAATGGCTTGACAGCATAGGTCCCCAGTGCCAAGACCATGATGGAGAACATCGTGGGACGAATGATGAACAAAGCTACCCAATCATACAGGAAGGCTGGAGCCCGAGAGAATGAATGAGAACCCTTTGAGTTTAACGCCACAAACTTGCCGCCACGATTCTTGTTAAATGTGTACATAAGGTAGGCGTGTTCACCACCTGATTCTGGAATCATTGTGCCAAGTTCTGCATACACAAGGGCACCTGGAAGCACAAAAGACATGATTCATATCGTATAGCAACAACATACACTGACATATGTATACATGCACAAGATTACATCTACACAGGGGAATGTATAAACACGCAGATAAAGATGTTCACACATAGACATTACATGACAAAAAAATAGACATTTTTTTTTTCAAAAATCTGACATTAACACAAAGAAATTAACAGAGAAAAGAAATACATTCACACAGTGAAATACAGAAATAACAACTGCGTCCACAAGGAGAAATATATATTCACAGAAAGTAACATATCCACAGTCTTAACATATGGATGTGATTCATGGACGATAGGACAACAGACAAGAAAATCACTGGAGGGTGTAGAAATGTGGTTTTACAGAAGAATGCTGAGAATACCATAGACAGCTAGGAAAAGTAATGAAAATGTTCTGAAAGAGGCCAAATCAAGAGAGAGAGAGAGAGAGAGCTAATTTCCAATATTAGGAAGAAACAATCATCATTTTTTGGCCATGTAATGAGAAAGGAACAGCTGAAATATATTGTAACAACTGGAAAAATTGAGGGACGGAGAGACAGAGGGAAGCAAAGCGAAAAGATACCAGGCAGCTTAAGAGAATAACATGACAGGTCAACAACAGAAATGATAAATAACTGTCAAGATCAAAAGTTGTGGAAAGACATGATCACCTACGCTATCAGGCATGGTACTTTATAATGGTGAACATACCATTTAGAAATATTTGCATAAACAGAAACATAGCAAAACAAAAGAAATAAATGCATACAAAATATTAAACACATTAAAATTGACATAAAAAGAACGATAAAGACCAGCATTCGTGTAGCATGTCCATTGCAGAACATTGCACTTACCACAGCCCATCTAAAAGAATCTTTGTTTCTAGTCAGATCTTACACTTCTTCTGCTGTCATGTTCAAGATATATTTGATGTCTTGAAACCACATTCTTCTTGGTCTGCCCCTGTCCTGTCTTCATGGAACCATGCCTTCCATTATTGTTCTTTCCAGCTCGCTGTGTCTTTTGAGTGGCCATAGTATTTTAATTTCCCCTGTAGAATTGTGTTTACAAACTAGTTCTTCTTATGTTTAAGTCTTTTAATATGTCTTTTGCTCTTTTACATTATTCAAGGTACATTAAGGATTTTTTTTTTGGTAGGGAGCCAGTAGTGGCGTGTAACGCACATTACTGTAAGGTATGGTGACAGCTTGACAAAAAAGGATCGCAACACACCTTTTTTTGTAAAACTCATACCTTATAGGAGTATGCGTTACACCCTGCCGCTGGCTCCTTTGCTACCAGCTTTACCGCAGTACTGCATTTATTTGCCCGTACCCTATTTTTTTTCTGTAGTATTTTTTCTGTACCATACACATAAAAAAAAGGTAAAGAATAGTGACACTATGACCTTCCAGGCACGTCATAAGAGGTGACTAAGGAGGTTGATCGATGGCTTGACAAGCTGTCATTGTAAAAAGTATTGTTATGGAAACAGCGCCATAGATTTTAGAGCAGTGATCTCTGCAATATGTGCCACTTTGGCACGCAAGGTTTCTGTTTTTTAGATTGTGGTTCTGCCCTATGTGCCGTCTTTGGTTCGAAAGGACAATAGATAGATAGATAGATACACATAAATAAATATAAATAAGTATATAATGTATAAAAATATTTATTTATTAACATTCATAAACCCATTAACAGACAAAAACACATACTGGAATATTTTTACACATTACAAGCAATATAGGCAGCCAACAACTCACACATACACACACACAAAATTAATAAACTGAATTCACAAAAACAGTGCACACCTTCTTACAATAAACAGACTGGACTCACACACAAACATATCTAGAAACAGATATACATTTTTTAAAAACCCACTCATCCACAAACATACAATGACACTTCATTTGGTTTGCAGCTCACATACAGAATGCACCCTCACAAATAGAAAACCCTAACTCTAACTGGGGTTCGGGGGGAAAAAACCCACATACAGACAGACCTGATGTAGATTAAACAGTAAGGTACTAGTCTTTACTTCGGACTGGTGTCACAGCAGTCGGGGTATTCCATATCCGCTCCGCCGACTGTTCCAGCAACCATCAAAGTGTTCACCTACTAACTGTTCCTGCCATGCAGTGATTTAACAGTTTGAAGTTGTTTTCTGCTCAGGATGCATTTCAGGACTTTTGCCCTTTGTGGCGCCATGTTCCATAATTTCTTTGACCATCTTGTGAAAGGTGTTTTTTTAAAGTCCCCACCATGTCATGCGTGTCCAATTTTAAGGCCACACTGTACTAGAATCTCCATCTTCTGTGTATTTCTCTGAGCATAAAACATTTATCCCTTACCAACCTGCTGAGTCAGTTGTAAGTTAAGGGCTTAACTTAAGAGAAACACATGTTGGGGGTTTAGCCTGGCCAATGTTTCCCCAACGTGTTTGATCGCTAAGGACTCACATGCGATCTTTTACGATTACCCACAGAACCACAAAACCCTCGATGCTGAAAGGCAGATGAGGAGGGAAAGAAGAAGAAGAATGTACTAAAAGGGCACATACAATCACAATTAGAATAAATTCACAATTAGAAAGCTACCACGTATAAACATAGCACACACAGAACACAAAGATGCACAGAACTCACCAACACACAACACTCCCACAAACACAGTACACAGAATATATGCATACATACAATAATATAACACACAGCCACGTTAGCACACACACAGAGCACAAGTAAGTCTTACCCATGGTTGTCAGCAAACCACAAACACACCACAGGACCAGTGTTAGCCCCACAGAACCACATCCTTCAAACATTCCCTTTGGACTAATAAAGATTCCAGAACCTTGGAGATAAAGATGGAATCAATCAGGAGATGATGATAGGGTAAATTAAGAGATAAAGAATGGATAAATTAAGAGATAAATATTGGATATATCAAGATATAAAGATGGAATCAATCAGGAGATGATGATAGGGTAAATTAAGAGATAAAGATTGGATAAATTAAGAGATAAATATTGGATATATCAAGATATAAAGATGGAATCAATCAGGAGATGATGATAGGGTAAATTAAGAGATAAATATTGGATAAATTAAGAGATAAATATTGGATATATCAAGATATAAAGATGGAATCAATCAGGAGATGATGATAGGGTAAATTAAGAGATAAAGATTGGATAAATTAAGAGATAAATATTGGATATATCAAGATATAAAGATGGAATCAATCAGGAGATGATGATAGGGTAAATTAAGAGATAAAGATTGGATAAATTAAGAGATAAATATTGGATATATCAAGATATAAAGATGGAATCAATCAGGAGATGATGATAGGGTAAATTAAGAGATAAAAATTGGATAAATTAAGAGATAAATATTGGATATATCAAGATATAAAGATGGAATCAATCAAGATATAAAGAACAAATAGAACGTGATGTAATGTATAGAATGAACAAATAGAACGTGATGTAATGTATAGAATGAACAAAGAGAACATGTCGTAATGTATAGAATGAACAACTAGAATGTGATGTAATGTATAGAATGAACAAAGAGAACATGTCGTAATGTATAGAATGAACAAATAGAACGTGATGTAATGTATAGAATGAACAAAGAGAACATGTCGTAATGTATAGAATGAACAAATAGAATGTGATGTAATGTATAGAATGAACAAATAGAATGTGATGTAATGTATAGAATGAACAAAGAGAACATGTCGTAATGTATAGAATGAACAAAGAGAACATGTCGTAATGTATAGAATGAACAAAGAGAACATGTCATAATGTATAGAATGAACAAATAGAATGTTATGTAATGTATAGAATGAACAAAGAGAACATGTCGTAATGTATAGAATGAACAAAGAGAACATGTCGTAATGTATAGAATGAACAAATAGAACATGATGTAATGTATAGAATGAACAAAGAGAACATGTTGTAATGTATAGAATGAACAAAGAGAACATGATGTAATGAATAGAATGAACAAAGAGAACATGATGTAATGTATAGAATGAACAACAAAGAGAACATGATGTAATGTATAGAATGAACAAAGAGAACATGATGTAATGAATATAATGAACAAAGAGAACATGATGTAATGTATAGAATGAACAACAAAGAGAACATGATGTAATGTATAGAATGAACAAAGAGAACATGATGTAATGTATAGAATGAACAACAAAGAGAACATGATGCAATGTATAGAATGAACAAAGAGAACATGATGCAATGTATAGAATGAACAAAGAGGACATGACACAATGTATAAAATGAACAAATAGAACATGATGTAATGTATAGAATGAACAAAGAGAACATGATGTAATGTATAGAATGAACAAAGAGAACATGATGTAATGTATCAAATGAACAAAGAGAACGTGATGTAATGTACAAAATGAACAAAGAGAACATTATAAAATGTAATCACGAAGGAGATGTGTGTTCTAATGAACACAGTCCATGTACAATGATGATGGCTGTATAAACAAGAATCAAATAGAGAACAGGTGTATAGCAGATGATCAACAGTTGATTGACACTCACCTTCACAGAGATTGATAGAAATAAACACTCACCTTCACAGAGGTTGATAGAACCAAACACTCACCTGTACAGAGGTTGATAGAACCAAACACTCACCTTTATAGAGGTTGATATAACTAGACACTCACCTCTACATAGGTTGATAGAATCAAACACTCACCTCTACAGAGGTTGATAGAACCAAACACTCACCTGTACAGAGGTTGATAGAATCAAACACTCACCTCTACAGAGGTTGATAGAACCAAACACTCACCTGTACAGAGGTTGATAGAACCAAACACTCACCTCTACAGAGGTTGATAGAACCAAACACTCACCTGTACAGAGGTTGATAGAACCAAACACTCACCTCTACAGAGGTTGATAGAACCAAACATTCACCTCTACAGAGGTTGATAGAACCAAACACTCACCTGTACAGAGGTTGATAGAACCAAACACTCACCTGTATAGAGGTTGATAGAACCAAACACTCACCTGTACAGAGGTTGATAGAATCAAACACTCACCTCTACAGAGGTTGATAGAACCAAACACTCACCTGTACAGAGGTTGATAGAACCAAAAACTCACCTCTACAGAGGTTGATAGAACCAAACACTCACCTGTACAGAGGTTGATAGAACCAAACACTCACCTCTACAGAGGTTGATAGAACCAAACACTCACCTCTACAGAGGTTGATAGAACCAAACACTCACCTGTACAGAGGTTGATAGAACCAAACACTCACCTGTACAGAGGTTGATAGAACCAAACACTCACCTGTACAGAGGTTGATAGAACCAAACACTCACCTGTACAGAGGTTGATAGAACCAAACACTCACCTGTACAGAGGTTGATATAACCAAACACTCACCTGTACAGAGGTTGATAGAACCAAACACTCACCTGTACAGAGGTTGATAGAACCAAACACTCACCTGTACAGAGGTTGATATAATCAAACATTCACCTGTACAGAGGTTGATAGAACCAAACACTCACCTGTACAGAGGTTGATAGAACCAAACACTCACCTGTACAGAGGTTGATAGAACCAAACACTGACCTTTACAGAGGTTGAAAGAACCAAACACTCACCTTTACAGAGTGTCTCACTATAGCAAACAAGCCAATGCACACAGTTCTAGAGAGATTCGTTAGCTGAACAATTGCTTCTGTAGTAGATACACCTCTAAGAGGTTCTCACTGTGCACAAATGGTTCCTGTACTCACCTCAAACAAAAGTTCTCGGGCTAGACAACAAAGCACTGTAGTTACTACCAGAGAGGTTCTCATGCTGCACAAAGTGGCCCTGTACTTACCAATCATTGTGCCTATGATAAGTGCTATCCCTGACAGCAGCCCAACCTCACGTTTGAGACCCACTGCATCTTTGTCTGCCTCTGCTTTTTTCTCTGGTGACAGTCTCTCGCTGGCATCATCCGGACTCTGAGGATAGAGCGAGGGATTATATGTAAGTGGTGGGATAAATAGGTATTGGGTGATGAATGGGAAATGGAGTGAGAGAAGACAAGTAGAGAGGGTGGAGAAAGAGAGGGGAAAGAGGTAGAGAGAAGAAAAGAATAGGAAGAGTGAAGAACGCAATGTGGAAAAGATTCTGTTTGTTTTTTTTTAAGCTATGAAAGTGAAAAAGTGTGTTTAAAAGTGAAAGTTAATGTGAAAGAAAGGGGGGGGGGGGAAGGGAGGGAGGCGGTGATGGAGTGGAGGAAGGAGGGAGGGAGGTGGTGAGGGAGTGGAGGAAGGAGGGAGAGAGGGAGGGAGTGGAGGAAGGAGGGAGAGAGGGAGGGAGTGAGTGAGGGAAGCAGTGAGTGAAGGAGAGAGGGAGGCGGGGAGGGAGTGGAGGAAGGAGGCAATGAGGGAAGGAGAGAGGGAGGCGGGGAGGGAGTGGCAGAAGGAGGGAGGGAGGCAGGCAAGAGGGAAGGAGTGAGGGAGGGAGAGAGCAGAAAATACGAAGAATGAAGAACACAATGTGGAAAAGACTGTGGTTGGTTTTTAAAAGCAGTGAACGCAAAAAAGTGTGTTTAAAACTGAAAGATAATGTGAGAGTGGGGAGGGAAGGAGGCTGGTGGGGAGGGAGATCATTAGTATAAATGGATAAAAACTTGTAGGAATTGGTAAAAAAAAAATATAGTACAAGAGATTGAACAGTTGGGATCAAGAGACAGCGCATAAAGTACGAGAAAGGACAGAGAGAGTGTCACCAGGAAGGTAGAAATCCGAAAGAAAATATAAAAACTCGCACACGAGTCAGCCGTCCTCATCTTGGACTAAATTCTAATCCCGATTACATCTAAAACAGGAGACAAATAATAGTAAATGAAGATTAATATAGAGGGAAACTTTCTAGGTGATAGATCAGTGAATCATGGGAGGAAGAGGTATGTTTACAGCACTCGGAAAAAGTTACAAATAATCAACAACAGAAAAGAAAAAAGAATATACGGGGCCCGAAGCAGAATCAATCCCGTACTCATTGACACAGCGCCTGTATCGATCCTGCTTCGGACCATATATAGTTCTTTTTTTTTTCCTGTTGATTATTTGTCATTTTTTCCAAGCGCTGTAAACATATCTCTTCCTCTTATGGTTCTCTACATCTAAACCATCAGCTCAAAACCTCTGTGATTTAGACAATAATGTACACCACCTATTCCCACCCTCTCCTCCAAACATTACACCATGGAGGATGTGACCCAGAAGAGAGCCATAGATTGAGGACACTTGTACATCACTTCAGATCAACAGCACAAAAACTACTTCAATCATGATTGATGGCGGATTATCAGAATTAAAGTGACATGGGGGACAATCATTCTTCTTCTGTGTTTGCTCGACGGTCACCCCTAACCATCTCCAGCCCTAAAGAGTGCGATGAATTTCCGTAATTGTATTACGTCCTAGTTACCACAGGCTATTTACTATATCTCCAACTTTCGACCCAACACATCCGACTTTAGCTCAACACTTTAGCACCGAGATTTTCTTCCTGTCTTGATCCTTACTTAATCACATTGAACAGTTTGTAGACCCACCACGGGGAGATGAAATTGGCTCTTTATCAGTTTTGGGTCGTCACTGATCTTGATACGTCAGCCAAGTATCGCTGACGAATTTCAGCCCTAGTTCCGTCTGGTGTGTTGGGTCCAACTATTTTTATTTGGGCATGTTATATATATGTGGGTTAGCTTCTTGAATGTGAAAACAAGACATTAATCATTGCAAAATTATTCTGACTACAATCAAATGAAGACAGAAAATGTCTGATCAGTTTCCTTACTTCCCCATTTGCCTCTCGGTAAGGTGGGATACCATGAGGGGAGATATAGTTTAACGGTCTTTTCTCTTCTATTTGGCCTGTCTTGCTGTTATGTTTTCTATAGATTGTAATATTCTATTCTACCTATCTCCCCATCATGAAGATGATGGGGAAGACATGGAACGATCTTAAAAGAATGGCAAGAAACATAACGGCTTGGAAAGTGTTTGTTGAAGACGTATGCTCCACTGGGAGCTGAAAGATAGAAGAATCTATCTATCTATTGTCCTTTCGAGCCGAAGACGGCACATATGGCAGAACCACAATCTGAAAAACAGAAACCTTGCGTGCCAAAATGTCATATATTATTGCAGAGATCACTGCTATCTGTTTCCATAACAATACTTTTCTACAATGACAGTTTGTCAAGCCATCGATCAACCTCCTTAGTCGCCTCTTACAACATGCCTGGGGGGGGGGGGGGGGTCCCAGTGTCACTGTTCTTTACTCTATATGCTATCAATGCAACAGTTTTTTTTTGTGGTCTCCCCCCCCCCCCCAAAAAAAAATGGTGTGTAGTAGTATTTGTGTAGCGTATGTTGATGACTCGTTGAGTTACATTTTATACTTATCTCTTATCATGAGGTCCAGCCATGTCGTTTCTTTATTCACATTTCATGGTTGTGGTTATTTTTATGTTTGCTACTAGAACAGTGGTTGTTATGATGATGATGGGCAGTGGTTGCGATGGAGGGTGATGATGGTGTTGACGGTGGAGTGGTGTTGATGGACGGTGGTATTGATGGAGGGTGGTAATGATGGAAAATGGTGTTGATGGACGATTGTGTTGATGGACGATTGTGTTGATGGACGATTGTGTTGATGGACGGTGGTGTTGATGGACGGTGGTGTTGATGGACGATTGTGTTGATGGACGATTGTGTTGATGGGCGGTGGTGTTGATGGACGGTGGTGTTGATGGACGGTGGTGTTGATGGGCGGTGGTGTTGATGGGCGGTGGTGTTGATGGGCGGTGGTGTTGATGGACGGTGGTGTTGATGGACGATGGTGTTGATGGGCGGTGGTGTTGATGGGCGGTGGTGTTGATGGGCGGTGGTGTTGATGGGCGGTGGTGTTGATGGACGGTGGTGTTGATGGACGTGGTGTTGATGGACGATTGTGTTGATGGACGATTGTGTTGATGGACGATTGTGTTGATGGACGATTGTGTTGATGGACGATTGTGTTGATGGGCGATGGTGTTGATGGACGGTGGTGTTGATGGACGATGGTGTTGATGGACGATTGTGTTGATACACGGCGGTGTTGATGGGCGGCGGTGTTGATGATGGCGGTGGTGTTGATGGACGGTGGTGTTGATGGACGGTGGTGTTGATGGACGGTGGTGTTGATGGGCGGTGGTGTTGATGGGCGGTGGTGTTGATGGGCGGTGGTGTTGATGGACGGTGGTGTTGATGGACGGTGGTGTTGATGGACGGTGGTGTTGATGGACGGTGGTGTTGATGGACGGTGGTGTGATGGAGGGTGGTGTTGATGGAGGGTGGTGGGCGGTGGTGTTGATGGACGGTGGTGTTGATGGACGGTGGTGTTGATGGACGATTGTGTTGATGGACGGTGGTGTTGATGGACGGTGGTGTTGATGGGCGGTGGTGTTAATGGACGGTGGTGTTGATGGGCGGTGGTGTTGAAGGGCGGTGGTGTTGATGGGCGGTGGTGTTGATGGACGATGGTGTTGATGGACGATTGTGTTGATGGACGATTGTGTTGATGGACGATTGTGTTGATGGACGGTGGTGTTGATGGACGATTGTGTTGATGGACGGTGGTGTTGATGGACGATTGTGTTGATGGACGATTGTGTTGATGGACGATTGTGTTGATGGACGGTGGTGTTGATGGACGGTGGTGTTGATGGACGATTGTGTTGATGGACGATTGTGTTGATGGACGGTGGTGTTGATGGACGATGGTGTTGATGGACGGTGGTGTTGATGGACGGTGGTGTTGATGGACGGTGGTGTTGATGGACGATGGTGTTGATGGACGGTGTGTTGATGGACGGCGGTGTTGATGGACGGTGGTGTTGATGGGCGGTGGTGTTGATGGACGGTGGTGTTGATGGACGGTGGTGTTGATGGACGGTGGTGTTGATGGACGATGGTGTTGATGGACGGTGTGTTGATGGACGGTGGTGTTGATGGGCGGTGGTGTTGATGGCGGTGGTGTTGATGGACGGTGGTGTTGATGGACGATTGTGTTGATGGACGATTGTGTTGATGGACGATTGTGTTGATGGACGGTGGTGTTGATGGGCGGTGGTGTTGATGGGCGGTGGTGTTGATGGGCGGTGGTGTTGATGGACGGTGGTGTTGATGGACGAAGGTGTTGATGGACGATTGTGTTGATGGACGGCGGTGTTGATGGGCGGTGGTGATGATGGACGGTGGTGTTGATGGACGGTGGTGTTGATGGACGATGGTGTTGATGGACGGTGGTGTTGATGGGCGGTGGTGTTGATGGGCGGTGGTGTTGATGGGCGGTGGTGTTGATGGACGGTGGTGTTGATGGGCGGTGGTGTTGATGGGCGGTGGTGTTGATGGACGGTGGTGTTGATGGACGGTGGTGTTGATGGAGGGTGGTAATGATGGGCGGTGGTGTTGATGGACGGTTGTGTTGATGGACGGTGGTGTTGATGGACGGTGGTGTTGATGGACGATTGTGTTGATGGACGGTGGTGTTGATGGGCGGTGGTGTTGATGGGCGGTGGTGTTGATGGACGATTGTGTTGATGGCGGTGGTGTTGATGGGCGGTGGTGTTGATGGACGGTGGTGTTGATGGACGGTGGTGTTGATGGACGATGGTGTTGATGGACGATTGTGTTGATGGACGATTGTGTTGATGGGCGGTGGTGTTGATGGACGATGGTGTTGATGGACGGTGGTGTTGATGGACGGTGGTGTTGATGGACGATGGTGTTGATGGACGATTGTGTTGATGGACGGCGGTGTTGATGGACGGCGGTGTTGATGGGCGGTGGTGTTGATGGGCGGTGGTGTTGATGGACGGTGGTGTTGATGGACGGTGGTGTTGATGGACGGTGGTGTTGATGGACGATTGTGTTGATGGACGGTGGTGTTGATGGGCGGTGGTGTTGATGGGCGGTGGTGTTGATGGACGGTGGTGTTGATGGACGATTGTGTTGATGGACGATTGTGTTGATGGACGATTGTGTTGATGGACTATTGTGTTGATGGCGGTGGTGTTGATGGGCGGTGGTGTTGATGGGCGGTGGTGTTGATGGGCGGTGGTGTTGATGGACGGTGGTGTTGATGGACGAAGGTGTTGATGGACGATTGTGTTGATGGACGGCGGTGTTGATGGGCGGTGGTGATGATGGACGGTGGTGTTGATGGACGGTGGTGTTGATGGACGATGGTGTTGATGGACGGTGGTGTTGATGGGCGGTGGTGTTGATGGGCGGTGGTGTTGATGGGCGGTGGTGTTGATGGACGGTGGTGTTGATGGGCGGTGGTGTTGATGGGCGGTGGTGTTGATGGACGGTGGTGTTGATGGACGGTGGTGTTGATGGAGGGTGGTAATGATGGGCGGTGGTGTTGATGGACGGTTGTGTTGATGGACGGTGGTGTTGATGGACGGTGGTGTTGATGGACGATTGTGTTGATGGACGGTGGTGTTGATGGGCGGTGGTGTTGATGGGCGGTGGTGTTGATGGACGATTGTGTTGATGGGCGGTGGTGTTGATGGGCGGTGGTGTTGATGGACGGTGGTGTTGATGGACGGTGGTGTTGATGGACGATGGTGTTGATGGACGATTGTGTTGATGGACGATTGTGTTGATGGACGATTGTGTTGATGGACGGTGGTGTTGATGGACGATTGTGTTGATGATGGCGGTGGTGTTGATGGACGGTGGTGTTGATGGACGGTGGTGTTGATGGACGGTGGTGTTGATGGGCGGTGGTGTTGATGGGCGGTGGTGTTGATGGGCGGTGGTGTTGATGGACGGTGGTGTTGATGGACGGTGGTGTTGATGGGCGGTGGTGTTGATGGGCGGTGGTGTTGATGGACGGTGGTGTTGATGGACGGTGGTGTTGATGGACGATTGTGTTGATGGACGATTGTGTTGATGGACGATTGTGTTGATGGACGGTGGTGTTGATGGACGATTGTGTTGATGGACGATTGTGTTGATGGACGATTGTGTTGATGGGCGGTGGTGTTGATGGACGGTGGTGTTGATGGACGGTGGTGTTGATGGACGGTGGTGTTGATGGACGATGGTGTTGATGGACGATTGTGTTGATGGACGGCGGTGTTGATGGACGGCGGTGTTGATGGGCGGTGGTGTTGATGGGCGGTGGTGTTGATGGACGGTGGTGTTGATGGACGGTGGTGTTGATGGACGGTGGTGTTGATGGACGATTGTGTTGATGGACGGTGGTGTTGATGGGCGGTGGTGTTGATGGGCGGTGGTGTTGATGGACGGTGGTGTTGATGGACGATTGTGTTGATGGACGATTGTGTTGATGGACTATTGTGTTGATGGGCGGTGGTGTTGATGGGCGGTGGTGTTGATGGGCGGTGGTGTTGATGGGCGGTGGTGTTGATGGACGGTGGTGTTGATGGACGAAGGTGTTGATGGACGATTGTGTTGATGGACGGCGGTGTTGATGGGCGGCGGTGATGATGGACGGTGGTGTTGATGGACGGTGGTGTTGATGGACGATTGTGTTGATGGACGGTGGTGTTGATGGGCGGTGGTGTTGATGGGCGGTGTGTTGATGGGCGGTGGTGTTGATGGACGGTGGTGTTGATGGGCGGTGGTGTTGATGGGCGGTGGTGTTGATGGACGGTGGTGTTGATGGACGGTGGTGTTGATGGAGGGTGGTAATGATGGGCGGTGGTGTTGATGGACGGTTGTGTTGATGGACGGTGGTGTTGATGGACGGTGGTGTTGATGGACGATTGTGTTGATGGACGATTGTGTTGATGGACGATTGTGTTGATGGGCGGTGGTGTTGATGGACGATTGTGTTGATGGGCGGTGGTGTTGATGGACGGTGGTGTTGATGGACGGTGGTGTTGATGGACGGTGGTGTTGATGGGCGGTGGTGTTGATGGGCGGTGGTGTTGATGGGCGGTGGTGTTGATGGGCGGTGGTGTTGATGGACGGTGGTGTTGATGGACGATGGTGTTGATGGGCGGTGGTGTTGATGGGCGGTGGTGTTGATGGACGGTGGTGTTGATGGACGGTGGTGTTGATGGACGGTGGTGTTGATGGACGATTGTGTTGATGGACGATTGTGTTGATGGACGATTGTGTTGATGGACGATTGTGTTGATGGACGATTGTGTTGATGGACGATTGTGTTGATGGGCGATGGTGTTGATGGACGGTGGTGTTGATGGACGGTGGTGTTGATGGACGATGGTGTTGATGGACGATTGTGTTGATACACGGCGGTGTTGATGGGCGGTGGTGTTGATGGGCGGTGGTGTTGATGGGCGGTGGTGTTGATGGACGGTGGTGTTGATGGACGGTGGTGTTGATGGGCGGTGGTGTTGATGGGCGGTGGTGTTGATGGGCGGTGGTGTTGATGGACGGTGGTGTTGATGGACGGTGGTGTTGATGGACGGTGGTGTTGATGGACGGTGGTGTTGATGGACGGTGGTGTTGATGGAGGGTGGTGTTGATGGAGGGTGGTAATGATGGGCGGTGGTGTTGATGGACGGTGGTGTTGATGGACGGTGGTGTTGATGGACGATTGTGTTGATGGACGATTGTGTTGATGGACGATTGTGTTGATGGGCGATGGTGTTGATGGACGGTGGTGTTGATGGACGATGGTGTTGATGGACGATTGTGTTGATACACGGCGGTGTTGATGGGCGGTGGTGTTGATGGGCGGTGGTGTTGATGGGCGGTGGTGTTGATGGACGGTGGTGTTGATGGACGGTGGTGTTGATGGACGGTGGTGTTGATGGGCGGTGGTGTTGATGGGCGGTGGTGTTGATGGGCGGTGGTGTTGATGGACGGTGGTGTTGATGGACGGTGGTGTTGATGGACGGTGGTGTTGATGGACGGTGGTGTTGATGGACGGTGGTGTTGATGGAGGGTGGTAATGATGGGCGGTGGTGTTGATGGACGGTGGTGTTGATGGACGGTGGTGTTGATGGACGATGTGTTGATGGACGGTGGTGTTGATGGACGGTGGTGTTGATGGGCGGTGGTGTTAATGGACGGTGGTGTTGATGGGCGGTGGTGTTGAAGGGCGGTGGTGTTGATGGGCGGTGGTGTTGATGGGCGGTGGTGTTGATGGACGATGGTGTTGATGGACGATTGTGTTGATGGACGATTGTGTTGATGGACGATTGTGTTGATGGACGGTGGTGTTGATGGACGGTGGTGTTGATGGACGATTGTGTTGATTGACGGTGGTGTTGATGGACGATTGTGTTGATGGACGATTGTGTTGATGGACGATTGTGTTGATGGACGGTGGTGTTGATGGACGGTGGTGTTGATGGACGATTGTGTTGATGGACGATTGTGTTGATGGACGATTGTGTTGATGGGCGGTGGTGTTGATGGACGATGGTGTTGATGGACGGTGGTGTTGATGGACGATTGTGTTGATGGACGATTGTGTTGATGGACGATTGTGTTGATGGACTATTGTGTTGATGGGCGGTGGTGTTGATGGGCGGTGGTGTTGATGGGCGGTGGTGTTGATGGGCGGTGGTGTTGATGGACGGTGGTGTTGATGGACGAAGGTGTTGATGGACGATTGTGTTGATGGACGGCGGTGTTGATGGGCGGTGGTGATGATGGACGGTGGTGTTGATGGACGGTGGTGTTGATGGACGATTGTGTTGATGGACGGTGGTGTTGATGGGCGGTGGTGTTGATGGGCGGTGGTGTTGATGGACGGTGGTGTTGATGGACGGTGGTGTTGATGGAGGGTGGTAATGATGGGCGGTGGTGTTGATGGACGGTTGTGTTGATGGACGGTGGTGTTGATGGACGGTGGTGTTGATGGACGATTGTGTTGATGGACGGTGGTGTTGATGGGCGGTGGTGTTGATGGGCGGTGGTGTTGATGGACGATTGTGTTGATGGGCGGTGTGTGTTGATGGGCGGTGGTGTTGATGGACGGTGGTGTTGATGGACGGTGGTGTTGATGGACGATGGTGTTGATGGACGATGGTGTTGATGGACGATTGTGTTGATGGACGATTGTGTTGATGGACGGTGGTGTTGATGGACGGTGGTGTTGATGGACGGTGGTGTTGATGGACGATTGTGTTGATGGACGGCGGTGTTGATGGGCGGTGGTGTTGATGGACGATGGTGTTGATGGGCGGACGGTGGTGTTGATGGACGGTGGTGTTGATGGACGATTGTGTTGATGGACGGCGGTGTTGATGGGCGGTGGTGTTGATGTGCGGTGGTGTTGATGGGCGGTGGTGTTGATGGACGGTGGTATTGATGGGCGGTGGTGTTGATGGGCGGTGGTGTTGATGGGCGGTGGTGTTGATGGACGGTGGTGTTGATGGACGGTGGTGTTGATGGACGATTGTGTTGATGGACGGTGGTGTTGATGGGCGGTGGTGATGGGCGGTGGTGTTGATGGGCGGTGGTGTTGATGGACGGTGGTGTTGATGGACGATTGTGTTGATGGACGATTGTGTTGATGGACGATTGTGTTGATGGACTATTGTGTTGATGGGCGACGTGGTGTTGATGGACGGTGGTGTTGATGGACGAAGGTGTTGATGGACGATTGTGTTGATGGACGGCGGTGTTGATGGGCGGTGGTGTTGATGGGCGGTGGTGTTGATGGACGGTGGTGTTGATGGACGATTGTGTTGATGGACGATTGTGTTGATGGACGGTGGTGTTGATGGACGGTGGTGTTGATGGACGATTGTGTTGATGGACGATTGTGTTGATGGACGATTGTGTTGATGGACGGCGGTGTTGATGGGCGGTGGTGTTGATGGACGATGGTGTTGATGGGCGGACGGTGGTGTTGATGGACGGTGGTGTTGATGGACGATTGTGTTGATGGACGGCGGTGTTGATGGGCGGTGGTGTTGATGTGCGGTGGTGTTGATGGGCGGTGGTGTTGATGGACGGTGGTGTTGATGGACGGTGGTGTTGATGGGCGGTGGTGTTGATGGGCGGTGGTGTTGATGGGCGGTGGTGTTGATGGACGGTGGTGTTGATGGACGGTGGTGTTGATGGACGATGGTGTTGATGGACGATTGTGTTGATGGACGGTGGTGTTGATGGGCGGTGGTGATGGGCGGTGGTGTTGATGGGCGGTGGTGTTGATGGACGATTGTGTTGATGGACGATTGTGTTGATGGACGATTGTGTTGATGGACTATTGTGTTGATGGGCGGTGGTGTTGATGGACGATGGTGTTGATGGACGGTGGTGTTGATGGACGAAGGTGTTGATGGACGGTGGTGTTGATGGAGGGTGGTAATGATGGGCGGTGGTGTTGATGGACGATTGTGTTGATGGACGGTGGTGTTGATGGACGGTGGTGTTGATGGACGGTGGTGTTGATGGACGATTGTGTTGATGGACGGTGGTGTTGATGGGCGGTGGTGTTGATGGACGATTGTGTTGATGGACGGTGGTGTTGATGGGCGGTGGTGTTGATGGGCGGTGGTGTTGACGGACGGTGGTGTTGATGGACGGTGGTGTTGATGGACGGTGGTGTTGATGGACGATGGTGTTGATGGACGATGGTGTTGATGGACGATTGTGTTGATGGACGATTGTGTTGATGGACGGTGGTGTTGATGGACGGTGGTGTTGATGGACGATTGTGTTGATGGACGATTGTGTTGATGGACGGTGGTGTTGATGGACGGTGGTGTTGATGGACGATTGTGTTGATGGACGGCGGTGTTGATGGGCGGTGGTGTTGATGGACGATGGTGTTGATGGGCGGACGGTGGTGTTGATGGACGGTGGTGTTGATGGACGATTGTGTTGATGGACGGCGGTGTTGATGGGCGGTGGTGTTGATGTGCGGTGATGTTGATGGGCGGTGGTGTTGATGGACGGTGGTGTTGATGGACGATGGTGTTGATGGGCGGTGGTGTTGATGGGCGGTGGTGTTGATGGGCGGTGGTGTTGATGGACGATGGTGTTGATGGACGATTGTGTTGATGGACGGTGGTGTTGATGGGCGGTGGTGATGGGCGGTGGTGTTGATGGACGGTGGTGTTGATGGACGATTGTGTTGATGGACGATTGTGTTGATGGACGATTGTGTTGATGGACTATTGTGTTGATGGGCGGTGGTGTTGATGGACGATGGTGTTGATGGACGGTGGTGTTGATGGACGAAGGTGTTGATGGACGATTGTGTTGATGGACGGCGGTGTTGATGGGCGGTGGTGTTGATGGGCGGTGGTGTTGATGGACGGTGGTGTTGATGGACGATTGTGTTGATGGACGGTGGTGTTGATGGGCGGTGGTGTTGATGGGCGGTGGTGTTGATGGGCGGTGGTGTTGATGGACGGTGGTGTTGATGGACGGTGGTGTTGATGGACGGTGGTGTTGATGGACGGTGGTAATGATGGGCGGTGGTGTTGATGGACGATTGTGTTGATGGACGGTGGTGTTGATGGACGGTGGTGTTGATGGACGATTGTGTTGATGGACGGTGGTGTTGATGGGCGGTGGTGTTGATGGGCGGTGGTGTTGATGGACGATTGTGTTGATGGACGGTGGTGTTGATGGGCGGTGGTGTTGATGGGCGGTGGTGTTGATGGACGGTGGTGTTGATGGACGGTGGTGTTGATGGTGTTGATGGACGATGGTGTTGATGGACGATTGTGTTGATGGACGATTGTGTTGATGGACGGTGGTGTTGATGGACGGTGGTGTTGATGGACGGTGGTGTTGATGGACGATTGTGTTGATGGACGATTGTGTTGATGGACGGCGGTGTTGATGGGCGGTGGTGTTGATGGACGATGGTGTTGATGGGCGGACGGTGGTGTTGATGGACGGCGGTGTTGATGGGCGGTGGTGTTGATGTGCGGTGGTGTTGATGGGCGGTGGTGTTGATGGACGGTGGTGTTGATGGACGATGGTGTTGATGGGCGGTGGTGTTGATGGGCGGTGGTGTTGATGGGCGGTGGTGTTGATGGACGGTGGTGTTGATGGACGGTGGTGTTGATGGACGGTGGTGTTGATGGACGGTGGTGTTGATGGACGGTGGTAATGATGGGCGGTGGTGTTGATGGACGATTGTGTTGATGGACGGTGGTGTTGATGGACGGTGGTGTTGATGGACGATTGTGTTGATGGACGGTGGTGTTGATGGGCGGTGGTGTTGATGGGCGGTGGTGTTGATGGACGATTGTGTTGATGGACGGTGGTGTTGATGGGCGGTGGTGTTGATGGGCGGTGGTGTTGATGGACGGTGGTGTTGATGGACGGTGGTGTTGATGGTGTTGATGGACGATGGTGTTGATGGACGATTGTGTTGATGGACGATTGTGTTGATGGACGGTGGTGTTGATGGACGGTGGTGTTGATGGACGGTGGTGTTGATGGACGATTGTGTTGATGGACGATTGTGTTGATGGACGGCGGTGTTGATGGGCGGTGGTGTTGATGGACGATGGTGTTGATGGGCGGACGGTGGTGTTGATGGACGGCGGTGTTGATGGGCGGTGGTGTTGATGTGCGGTGGTGTTGATGGGCGGTGGTGTTGATGGACGGTGGTGTTGATGGACGATGGTGTTGATGGGCGGTGGTGTTGATGGGCGGTGGTGTTGATGGGCGGTGGTGTTGATGGGCGGTGGTGTTGATGGACGGTGGTGTTGATGGACGGTGGTGTTGATGGACGATGGTGTTGATGGACGATTGTGTTGATGGACGGTGGTGTTGATGGACGGTGGTGTTGATGGACGATTGTGTTGATGGACGGTGGTGTTGATGGACGATTGTGTTGATGGACGGTGGTGTTGATGGACGGTGGTGTTGATGGACGGTGGTGTTGATGGACGGTGGTGTTGATGGACGATTGTGTTGATGGACGATTGTGTTGATGGACGGTGGTGTTGATGGACGATTGTGTTGATGGACGATTGTGTTGATGGACGGTGGTGTTGATGGACGGTGGTGTTGATGGACGATTGTGTTGATGGACGATGGTGTTGCTGGACGGTGGTGTTGATGGACGATGGTGTTGATGGGCGGTGGTGTTGATGGACGATTGTTGTGATAAAAGATATAATACATGATCAAACAACTTTTAAACGCTGCCATAAGCAAAACGTAAGAAACAGAAAACCTATATGCTTTGAAAACATTATAAACAGAAATAAATTCTTTACGGATGTACAATGATGGTAAAAAAGTTTAAGATCACCTTATAAATAATTTACATTTCCAAGCATCACAGAGCATTACGTCATCTGCTATTTTGGGGCAGACTGAATACAAATATTGCCAGCATATTGCATCATCCTGACAATATAAACCGTGAAAACACAGCCTGTCGCTGTTTTCAGCGCCGTATTGTTGTTTTAATGGTATTTTATCTGGATTTTATGTTCATCAAAAAATAAACACAAAAAAGCCGACACATACCGCAAACAAAGAGCTGGAATAGTAACATTATGTGAAGAAGGGTACCCAGAAAGTGATATTTCCGTTTGAATTGGTTGTAGCAAGACGGCGGTTAACAAAGCGATTACCAGTTGGACGGTTATTTTTCTGACTGAAAGAGAAGATGAAGGTCAGGGAAATAAAACTCGTAGAATCGACCGGATAATAATCAAATCCAAAGAAAATACTGAAAATCCACAAGTGGATATCAAAATTGAAGGAATAGACCTGGAGACAGTTCAGAACTACAACTACCTTGGACATACTATAACCAGTGATGGAAAATGTACAACTGAAATAAACAAAAGAATAGGAATGGCAAAAAGTAATTTTAATGTCATGAAGAACATACTAACATCAAAACAAATAACACCAGGGCTAAAATTAAGAATAGCAAAATGTTATGTCTTCTCAACATTCCTATATGGTGCAGAAACATGGACATTAGACAAGAAAACAGAACAGAGAATTGAAGCCTTTGAAATGTGGATATATAGAAGAATAGGTAGAATTGGATGGAAGGAAAAGAAAACAAATGATGAAGTCTTAAAACAACTAAAAATGAAGAGAGAACTACTAAACATAATTCAAAAAAGACATGCGATTTTTGGGCCATGTTAAAAGACACAACAGCCTACTAAAAGTAATCCTGGAGGGGTAAATACAAGGTAAATGAGGCAGAGGCAGACCAAGACTAACATGGACGAGTAACATCAAAAGATGGACAAATCAGCCTATGACAACCTGCACCATCAAAGCAAGAGACAGAGTAGAATGACGCTCCATGGTAGCCAATCTTCATTGTGGAGATGGCACTCGATGATGATGAATCAAATCCATTGTTTTACATTCTCCAACAGTTTCATGTTAGGCGACCGGATCTCCTTTGCTTTCTCTCTCTGGAGATCTGGGACCTATAGATGAGCCAATCATAGGAGGAAGAGGTATGTTTTACAGCACACAGAAAAAAAAATTGACAAATAAGCAAAAACAGAAAAAAAAACAAAGAACAATTATATTTATAGTATATATAGTATTCAGACCTATAGATGACTGCGTGCGTCAGGATCGCGGTGGACAAGAGCTGGTCAAGACCTTACTCAACGTCCGAGCGGTACTCCTGGAAACAAGACCTTCCCGTGTAGACAAGCGAGTAGAGACAGAAGAGGGAATGCATATCGCAGCTTAAAACGCCATGTTCAAGTCGGATATGTTGGGCCGAAAGGTACTAACATCACAGCCTAGAAATAAACCACAAAACAACGAACCTACGCCTACTCCTTCTTTTTCTACCTTTTTAGCTCCCAGTGGAGCATAGGTCTTCAACAAACACTTTCCAAGTCATTCTGTTTTTTTTTTTTTTTTTGCCATTCTTTTAAGATCACTCCATGTCTTCCCCTACTTAACGTCTTTTGAAAGCGGATGAAGATGAAGACCATTCTTTTAGCAGTCGTCCAGAGGACACAACAAAGATAAAGATAACAAAAAAGTAGACAAATCTTGACATGATAACGAGACGTCAAAGACATATATCAACGTCAACACACAAATAATAATCATCATCGTGTGCCATACTGGTTGGCGTAGGCGATCGTGTCCTTCCATAATCTTCTATCTACAGTGCATCGTGAACTGGACTACAAAGGACAAGGGGTAGGGTTCGATCCCAACCGACGGCTTCCGGGTTCACCCAGCCTTAAATGGGTACCGGATTTTTTTCTGGGAAAGTAAAGCAGCACGGGCGTAATACCGACCACATTACCCCAAAAATCATGTGCTGAAGGTCTGTAAAATATAGGGTCACTAACACCATATTTCCCTACACGCCAGTTGGCGTGACGGGGGTACGTTACTTTTTTTACTTACAGTGTATCGTATCAATTCTGTTGTTCACCGTTTTCCATGCCATGAAAAATGCTATCCAGTAATTTTGTCTATTTGTCGTTTGCGATCTCTCTTTCCTTTTAATTTTGAGGTATACAAATAATTAAACGGCGAAATATTAGGATGTGTTAGGTACGACACATAGCAGTTTGTAGTTGTCATGATACAAGACGACTACATCGCTTTAAGGGCGGATACTACAACAAACAAGTAAACAAAAACAACAAAAAATCGTCGGGCAATTGAATAATAAGAATTACGATAAAATCTTGACAAAATTAGAATGATATTTTGAAAAACAGAATTATAAGGTTATCTAGGCTAATTATGAAAGACACAGGGAAATGCTGAACTACGATATACATGTATAATAAATACAAAATGAGAACTTGAATGGCACAAAGAAATATATAATAGCGACATAATCGAGATCATATGAGAATGGCACAAAGAAATATATAATGGTGGCATAATCGAGATCATATGAGAATGGCACAAAGAAATATATAATGGTGGCATGATCGAGATCATATGAGAATGGCACAAAGAAATATAGAATGGTGGCATAATCGAGATCATATGAGAATGGCACAAAGAAATATAGAGTGGTTATATAATCTAAATGAGAAAGACTCAACGAAATATAGAGTGGTGGCATAACTGAGATTAAATTAGAAAGACTCAACGAAATATAGAGTGGTTATATAATCTAAATGAGAAAGGCTCAAAGAAATATAGAGTGGTTATATAATCTAAATGAGAAAGACTCAAAGAAATATAGAGTGGTTATATAATCTAAATGAGAAAGACTCAAAGAAATATAGAGTGGTTATATAATCTAAATGAGAAAGACTCAAAGAAATATAGAGTGGTTATATAATCTAAATGAGAAAGTCTCAAAGAAATATAGAGTGGTTATATAATCTAAATGAGAAAGTCTCAAAGAAATATAGAGTGGTTATATAATCTAAATGAGAAAGACTCAAAGAAATATAGAGTGGTTATATAATCTAAATGAGAAAGACTCAAAGAAATATAGAGTGGTTATATAATCTAAATGAGAAAGACTCAAAGAAATATAGAGTGGTTATATAATCTAAATGAGAAAGACTCAAAGAAATATAGAGTGGTTATATAATCTAAATGAGAAAGACTCAAAGAAATATAGAGTGGTTATATAATCTAGGCTAATGAAGCACAAAAGTTGGACGTGAACGGAAGAACACGCAGGTTGTAAATAAGTCACACGAAGAAAGAAAACGTTAACAAAAGTCTGTGTCATTATGAAACAAAAATAGATGAGACTGACGCATGTAAAACGCTGCCCGCGGTTTGTCGAGCATGCTGGTGTTTCTACATCAAAGAGTTACGTGTCCTAATGTCACCTTCGTTTCCTATGCTCGCTAAATGTCAACCGAACGCCCATGCTAAATGTCAGCTGAGTGATGACATGCTTGGACTGTTGTTAACGATCTAATGTTTCATTTTAAAAGTTAACATTTAGTCACGAGCCTAACGCGTTCTGTCTGTTTCTGTCTCCTCCTAAGTGAACTCGTCTACTCAGGACGCGAGGTTCGGTTCTTTCTTTCAGCTGTTCAGCTTCTGGGATCACCCAGCCTTAAATGGATACCGAAGGCCTTCCAGTAAAGAAAGTTGGCCAGGCATAGTACTGACTTGATCATTCCAGTGCCATTTGACAGCACACGGGGCTCGTAGAGTCTCACGCCAAACTGTTTCAATTCTGGGCGAGCTATTTGATTACAGAGTGAGTAGACGGGAAAAATGGCTGCATTGTCATTTCTCTTATTTCAGCCTAAGTCTGAAATCCATTCCATTTAATGAAAAGTATCTTTCTTCGACATCTGTCTTCAAATGTGTTGAGTTTTTTTTCTCAATCCCCTTTCTCGTTTGCCAGCTTTCACACACATACATAGGTGGATAAAACATTTGAGCTGAAAATTACAAATGTCGTTTTTGTGCTGAGTAGCTTTAATCGCATTGATTTTCCCAAGGTTTTTTAAAACTTAAAGCCGCCTATGTTATTCTGATCTCTTTTCTAGTTTCTCCTTTTTGATCTACACTGTTGCCAAGGTAAATAAAGTAGAACTATACTGTTACCAAGGTAAATAAAGTAGAACTATACTGTTACCAAGGTAAATAAAGTAGATCTATACTGTTACCAAGGTGTATAAAGTAGATCTATACTATTACCAAGGTATATAAAGTAGATCTATATTGCTACAAAGGTATATAAAGTAGATCTATACTATTACCAAGGTATATGATGTAGATCTATACTATTACCAATGTATATACAGTAGATCTATACTGTTACCAAGGTATATATAGTAGATCTATACTGTTACCAAGGTATGTAAAGTAGATCTACACTGCTACCAAGGTATATAAAGTAAACCAATTCAGAGGAAGAGGTATGTTTACAGCACTCGGAAAAAAATATGAGTGGCAGTGTTCCCTAGCGTGTGGCTATTCGTGACAAGGCGCTGTGCCACTGAGTACGGGTTTGGCTATTCGTGACAAGGCGCTGTGCCACTGAGTACGGGTTCGACCCTGCTTCAGTCCATATATTGTTCTTTTTTTTTTTCTGTTGTTGATTATTTGTCATTTTTCCGAGTGCTGTAAACATACCTCTTCCTCTGAACTGATTCGCTGATAATCGCCTCGGAAGTTTCCCTCTATAATAATATTCATTTATTTATATGTATTATACTATTATTGGTTTCCGTCTCCAAGATGGCGGATCTAGTTCACGCCCTCTCGATCACTGCAGAAAGTGCATCCAGGTTCTGATTAATTTCGGTTCACCGTTGCACTTGTCTGCGTTAAAGTCAAAATGATGATATACTTAATACATCTGTGTCGCTAAAGCGAAGTCGTGGGCCGACAACAGTCCGTTTTTGACACATCAAGTGTTGTAAATGAGACCTTCCGCCGTCTAGACTTGATCTGCACTTTACGTCACATTGGTGCTGTTCATGACCGTTGTTGGAATTCTTCGACGCAAGTTATTTCCATGTTACTCATTAATGTAAACTACTTCGTCAGCCGGAGTTTTGTCTCTTTGTGGAATTTGCTTCGTATTTTGTTCGTCGTAGGCTGCTTACACTAGAGTAATCAGAAATCTAAAGGGAGCGAGATTGTGTCTTCGACATTGTTATGTGCTACGTCATCGTAATGACTCCCTAGACCGGCCGTGCGCTAATCTTACGGTCTGCTGTTTGATGTGCGACGGGGATAATTCGACGACTAACTGTGTGTCTATAAGTTCGCAATTGGAGTCAACAACGATGGCCTAACATCATCAAGTGCTACGACGATCATCATTTTCAAGAGGACGTGACTTAGCGGTATATGGAGATAGGCGTCGGGAACAATTGAAGGCATGAAAAGTGTTCCTTGTTGCAGTTTCCTCATATTCCAAGTCGCATGTCTGTGTTAGTCACCTCTAGTGACTCGGGCAGATGGTGCTCGTAAACCTGGGAGGGCCGACCATCTAAGGGCAGAATCTCCCTACAGAAAAGATCATCTGCTGCCTTGCAGTAAGATTGGGGATAATCAAAGGCTAAGGAAAGCAAACCTGAACAAAATGCTGGCTGAAATCGGATGCACTGGGCCACTGGCGCCAGAACACATTGCAACGTTTTAACAGGTATTCAAGCGGAGTGGATCTAACAGGCTTAAACAGACAGCTGTCTTCGTGTGAGAGTCTGGAGTCCTACTCTGATTGAGTCCTGATCGCAGAGACAGAGAGAGAGACTATTATTGTCTCCTATATAAAGTAATCCACTTCTAGCAGCTTCCTCCCAGCCAGGTAAATACTCCATTTAGTACAGCTCCGTTGTTTTTATTTTTTTTCTTCTCTCTCTTAATATCAAGTCCTATTCTGCCTGCCAATAATAAGAGAGAATCTGTGCTCTTCTATACCGTATGCAGACCATCACTAAGGATCATCAACTTCCAGTTGAGTCAAATTGAGCCATTAAATACCGTTTTAAGTACTGGCTACATTATAATAGCGTACAAATACATAAAAATGGCAAAAGGCAATTGAAATGCCATGAAAAAATATACTATAATCAATAGCACAAGGGCTAAAACTAAGAACAGCAAATTGTTATATCTTCTCAATATTGCTGTATGGTGCAGAAACATTCACAATAGACAAGAAAACAAAAAAAAAAAAAATTTGAGCCTTTGAAATGTGGATTTTTAGAAGAATGGGAAGAATTTGATGGAAAGAAAAGAAAAGAAATGATGAAGTCTTAATTTAGAGGCAACTAAAAATGAAAAGAGAACTACTAAATACAATGCAAACAAGATAAATGACATTTGTGTGGCATGTTAAAAGACACACCAGCCTACTACTGAAAGTAAGCTTGGAAGGGAAAATACAAAGTAAAAGAGGCAGAGGCAGACTAAGACTAACAAGGACGAGTAACATCAAAAGATGGACAAGTCACCCTACGACAATCTGTCATATCAAAGCAAAAGGCAGGGAGGAATGCCGCTCCATTGTAGCCAACCATCGATGTGAAGACGGCACTCAATGATGATGATGATGAATGATACTGCCTAAAAAATTATATCAACACTAAAGCCACTAGTCGATATAGGCAATGTTCGAGACAGTTCCTAGCAATACTATTGATACATCTGCCAAAACAAATCATAGGCGTCTATTTTGTGCACTAGCGTACCATATTAACAAACGTGTTGTCGACAGCTCAACTGGAAACAACAATGTGACCGACGACCTCTAGCGGCCTCTCTGGCGTTGTAAATGAAATACGAGTCGTAGGATGAGGCCTTCGTATGCTCCTCGCGTGATTGATAACTTGTATATCTGGGGTGTGAAGTCAAAAAGTGGTTTTTTTTTTTTTTTTGTAGCTTTCGATTAGTGTAGTTTAGTTTATTTTAATTTAGTCTAGTTTATTTTAATTTAGTCTAGTTTAGTTTACTTTTAGTTTAGTTTAGTCTAGTCTAGTTTAGTTTAGTTCAATTTATTATAGTTTAGTTTATTATAGTTTAGTTTAGTTTAACTATCCTCATCGGACATTGAACAACAAGTGTTTAAGTACTGAGATCACCTGCTCAGAAAATCTCACAGTTTTACAACGATTTAACAAGTTCTCCCCTTTTCCCACTGTAGCCCTCTTGTAGAATATGATTATTTACATTGAAGGAAAATCGATGGAAGAAGTCGAATATTTTGTAGTTCTCGGAAGTTGCATAGACAAGGAAAGAGAAAACACAGACATAAATTATTATAAGTATAGCAAAGGTGGGGGAGCCGCGATAGCTCAGTGGTTAGTGAACTGGACTACAAAGGAAAAGCGGTAGGATTCGATCCCAACCGACAGTTTCCGGGTTCACCCAACCTTAAATGGGTACCGGATTTTTTTCTGGGAAAGTAAAGCGGCACGGGCGTAATACCGACCACATTACCCCAAAAATCATGTGCTGAAGGTCTGTAAAATGTATGGTCACTAACACCATATTTCCTATATGCCACTTGGCGTGACAGGGGCTCTTTAGTTTACTAGTTTAGCAAAAGTGGGGGCCACGATAAATTAGTGATTACTGAACTGAGCTGCAAGAGACAAGACATCGCGTTCTATCCTGGTCGACGGCTTCCAGGTTCGCTGAGCGAAAATGTGTACCGGGAGGCAAGGCGACTTACAGCTGAAGCCTGTCAACGACCCACAGCTGATGGGTTACGGCTGGATCGTTGAATCAGAACCATACAGGCTCTACTCCACCTCTTCTCTGTGCCTTTAGAAACAGGCTAACTTGTCTAGTCTGTCCAAGCGAGTAGAAACAGAAGAGGGAAGGTAATCCGGTATTAAAAAATGATGTGCTGAAGTCGAATGTATTGGGCCGAAACGTGAACAATTAAATTTTACTGCAAACAACACAACACAACACATACACGCCCATTTCACGTCCTTAAGGGCGGATGATGAAGTGATCACCCTTTAATCATCGGGTGAAAGCAAGTAAATGGTACCGGATTTTTATTAGGGAAAGTAAAGCGGCACTGACGTAATACCAACCACATTACCTCAAAAATATTGTGCTGATGGTGTATAAAAAAAAATATGGGCACAAACACCATATTCCCTATATGGCATGACGGGGCTCTTTACTTAACTTTTTATACAGCAAACGCAGCAATGGCTTTATAAAGCCCAGAACAAATATGGAAATAAAAACTCCTAAGGACAAAAGCACAGCTTTCGATATTCAAGCGAAATGAGTTATACATCCGTGGTTACATAGTTGAGATGTTGGGGACTCAGAAAAATACGTTGTACACAATAGCGTATATTACAGAGAAGTACAGAAATAAGAGAAATGGGAGGCGATGGAGCGCCTCACAGCAGCAGAGCAGGAAGTTGTCAGCGACCCACAGTTGATGGCGTGCCCCAGGATCGGTGAACAAGAACCGCTCAGACCCTGCTCCACCTCTCCGTGGTGTCTCCAGTAACAAACTAACCTGTCTAGTATGGCTAAGCGAGAAGGGATTGAAGAGGGAAGACAACCCGATACTCAAAAATGCCGTGCTGAAGTCGGATGTGTTGGGCCGAAAGGCGCAAATATCACAGTTATACTGTAAACCATACCACAACGCAGACACGTCCACTTAACGTCCTTTTAAGGTCGGATAACGAAGAGGTGTACTCCTTTAGTCATCGGGCGAACGCAGGCAAGCAAGCAAGCATAAGAGAAATGGAGATGCAATCAACAACCTTGTCGATAATAAAGGGGGGAAAAAAAGTTGGGCACGTAAACGAAATGAGATACCAGGAGAATCACAAAGCAAGGACATTAAAGGATAAATAGCAGGCGAAAAAAAAAACAATTAGATAAACATTAACAACACTGATAAGAGAGGCAAAGACAGTGGGAACTAGACGAGATGCTGGAAGGATACCGGCAGCGAATCGTCAGACATGAAGAGTTTCTGTGTCGGCACTAGGTGGCGCCTTCAGCTCGAGAGAAACTATAGCGCCTTCACGAATATTTGCCGTTGTTTCACGATTTATTTCTCAGAATGGGTGAAGTAAAGATTGTTGAAAATACATATTTATGTCGTCAACCCGATGTCATAATTTGTTTCCCTCCTGTCAGGCAATTAGGACAGACCTTTGCTTCATCGAGATATAGAAATATATCATAATCATCGCGTGGTTGCTATATACAGACTTTACAGATATTTAGAGGCGCTGAACATTTACGGAAATTAAATGGAAATTTCACAATTTTCATCCCAACGTTGTGCTACCAATGCCAGTCCTGGACCCTAGTAGCAAGAACAATAAGAAAAATAACCTCTACTGAGATTTAATGTGTTAGACGAATGACTGGAAACAGTCTGAGAGATAAGATCAGAAATGAAGAGCTGAGAAAAAAAATGTAGGAATAGCCGCCACATAGAATACAAAAGAGGAGCAATAGATAAAATGGTTTGGTTGTGTGATAAAATAAAAAGATCAAAACACAACACAACGAGCCCTCAAAAAACGTTGCGAGAACACGAGACCCATGGGTCGACCACGAAAAAGATGGATAGACGGAATATTAGAAGCACTAGGAAACATAACAGCAGGAGAGGCGAACAGAAAAGTAAATGACCACAAATTATATCTCCCCTCGAGGCCAAAAAGCAAATGAGGAAAGAACGCAGAAGAAGAAGAAAAAGAAGAGGAAGAGAAAGAAGCAGAAGAAGAAGAAAGTTTATGTTCATTATTTTCAGTTCAGGATTTTCTTAAAAGAAACCTAAAATACCTTATTTTGGACGATCTGGTGGTTGCTACAACAATATGGCCTGTACAAATCATTAATAGCAACCAAGCGAGAAAGACGATATATTTGGAAATTTCGAAGAAACAAAAATCTGTACTAATTACCAGACAGGAGAACAAAAATTGTGACATCGGGTTGATGATGATATAAATATGTATCTGCAACAATTACTACTTCATCAATGCTAATATATAGATTTTAAAACAACGGTAAACATTTGTGAACGTTCTATAAGGAAATTTTCATTCACGGGTTCACTATTTCACGGGTTTTTAACAATAGAGCATGTGGTAATTCTATATAAAATAAACTTCCCAGGGGAAAAGACAAAGTGGAAGGCCAAAAAATTCATGGAGAAGACAGACAGAAGCAGAGATGAAGATGATGGGGAAGACATTGAATGATCTTAAAAGAATGGCAAGAAACAGAACGGCTTGGAAAGTGTTTGTTGAAGACCTATGCTGCACAGGGAGCTGAAAGGTAGAAGATATAAAATAAACAGAAGATCAAATTAGGACATAGCTTGCTAAAGAAAATCAGCTTGAGAGGGATACAAATAAGAAAAAGGTGTATAATACTGACAAAATCTTTGAGAAATACGGCCACACTTCTCTGCGAATCCCTGCATATCATGCGCAGCTCAATCCGTTCGAGTTTATGTGGGCTAAAGTCAAAGGACAAGTTGCAGAACAGAACAGTATGTTTAAAATGTTTGACGCTGAAGTTCTGACACGTGAGTCTCTCTCAAGAATAAACATTCAGTTCTGGAAGAACTTTGTTGCACACGTGTTCCAGGTGGAAGACAAGTATTGGCAACAAGATGGATTACAATTTGTCCAGCCATTGACCATTATTAACTTCTTGGAATCGTCAAATTCGGAACGATGAAAACCATATTTTAGTTGACAGACTGAATAACAGCATGTGATGATTAAGCCTATGTTAAGCAAATGGTTAAGTGTATTTACAATGGCAACACATATATTTCCATATCAAAATGCTTCTACCGTCTTTCAATTTGGGGTGCAATTAGGGCACCCTGGGGTGTAATGGTGACAGAAGGGCAAGACCAACTGTAGCAAATTGAAGTCAGGTTTGCGATTACACTTAACGGGCAACACACACAATTACTGGATCTATAGAAGTATTATGTAGATACGAATCTGAAAAGAAATGAACTGGCAAATAACATGCTTATTGTAAAATCTAAAATTTGAATCAGCTTATTTGCAATGGTTCTAAAAGATCAAAAGAATGTTGCTGATGTGCAAAATCTGTTGTATCTGTGGAATAAAGAATAGCAATATTTTTGCGTCGTGGATATTATAAGGCTGCATGCAAAAAATCACTGCGATCTAACTGGTAGTTTTCACGCAAATCGAAAGCAAACTGGTTCATGAATTTATAAACGGACTAATTGTGGAGTTTAGTGCAGTCAATAACATCCCATGTACAAGGCGGCGAGAGTGTGCACACATCTACAGATTAAAACGATGCCACAGAAGACAGATCCGTGCATGACGAAAGATGAGGCACAGCTCTTTATTTTCAAAACCAAAGTGACATTTTCAGTTCCAATCTTGGCAATCTTGCAGCATTTACGCATGAAGATGTACTGGGCATTACATTCCCCTCATTCTTAAAATATGTTACGGGAGTAGTTTCAATTTGTGACACCATACACAAAACACACCATTATTAATACAAGTCAATATTTATGTTTGTGAATGATATTTCAGTACTAATTATCGTAACAAGAGGATGAAAGACTGATACATATGAGAGTTTCCGGAGTGTAATAATACAGTTTTAACCACAAAAGATTAAAAATGTTAAGATACAGCTTAATTGGACTGACTTTTCATTTCCGGTTGCTGAAAGCCAGTGGCAAAGGTCATGACTAATTCGGCACAGCACCGCAGATAAATACTAGGTCGTATCTAATCGTATCTCCTATGAGGACAGAGTGGGTGTAACAGGTGAAACTGTCACGTCTCCAGAAACGCTACAAACGTCAAATGACACGATTGGCCACGCCAGCAACACCCGCATTCAAAGTTCTATCCACGAGGAAGGAAAGCCTGGAAAACAAACCACCGCTGTCTAGTAGTTACCATCGGGAGAAGGAAAGGCTATGGGAGAACACCCAGACAGAAACCAAGGGTAGGCTCAACAGCCCTGGATGGCATCCACAGTATGAGAAGGAAAGGCTATGGGAGAACACCCAGACAGAAACCAAGGGTAGGCTCAACAGCCCTGGATGGCATCCACAGTATGAGAAGGAAAGGCTATGGGAGAACACCCAGACAGAAACCAAGGGTTGGCTCAACAGCCCTGGACGACATCCACCATACTGGAAGGAAAACGTCTACGTCAAACCAACATCCAACCTTCCGAAGACAGAGTGTGTCAGCTACGGTGCAGTTTTAGGGGAAGACGAGAACACACTCGAATATACGAGGACTGTTCATGGGACGTGTTCGTGTATCATGATGTTGTTCTTCATCATGAAAAAGGACAGATAGTCAAGTTTG
Source organism: Megaustenia siamemsis (assembly GCA_032433765.1). NCBI lineage: Eukaryota > Metazoa > Mollusca > Gastropoda > Stylommatophora > Ariophantidae > Megaustenia > Megaustenia siamemsis. Next base: position 11,582,351 of record JAVIAB010000025.1, read on the forward strand.
TATGATCAAAAGACGGGAACGCAGAATAAATATCTATAATAATTCATGTTATGATATGTAGTTTTGTGATGTTCTTGTCTATGTTCCCTGATGAAGACTGCATAAGTCGAAACGCTGGTGTGCAGTGCAATCATTTACCCACAAATATTGTCTACTATCTCTGCTTTCATTTCACCTAAGTTGAACTTACAACTATAATTAATTAAGATGCTCATTTAAAAGAAAAAAAAACTCAACCAGGTAGCTGTAGCCAATCATTTCATGGGAAAAGGTATGGTTACAACACTCGGAAAAACCCACAAATAATCAACAGCTGAAAAAAAAAAATAGCCCAGAACAGGATCGAACCAGTACACCTCGACACAGCTCCTTCCGTTCATGTTGATATTCATTTATTGCTATTATTTGTCCTTAGCTGCAACTACGTTATTCGTTCACCATCTCATTTATCTCCATTTTGACACACATCGGCTGTTGTGTTATCTCCACCACACTAAACTACACGTCTCCACCCCTATTTAACACAACCACACATAACAACAAGTATATAACAACACAATAGCTTCTACCCACCACCCCAACCCGTATTATCATCTTGTTTAATCCTTGCCCTCAAATTGCGCACGCTCTACATTTCCTGCCAACCATCATGGCCTTATGCCAGATGTCACATCCTCTTCAACTGTTATCCATTTATTTCTTTAAACATGGCTAAAACTGTCTCTACGGCTAAAACTGTCTCTACGGCTAAAACTGTCTCTACGGCTAAAACTGTCTCTACGGCCAAAATTGTCTCTACGGCTAAAACTGTCTCTACGGCCAAAATTGTCTCTACTTGTAGGTTACCATTTCTGGATGTTCGGTTTTATTTATTTTTGTTGTTGATTACGGTTCAAAGTGACGTAATGGTAACGTGCGTGCTTCACGATCAAATGGTGCCTGTTCACTTCCTCTCCCAGTTTTAAAATATGCACTGTTTGCACAGTTCTAGGAGATAATAAAAGAAACTAAAGCACTGGCCTCCTCGCCTTAAAACACTTTCACATATTTATAGTAGTTTTTTTCTTCTAAGTTCGCTTGACGATTACTCCAGTTCGTCGTCAACTCTAGTATTTTTGAGTATACAGGGAATACTTTCCTTTTGTATTTTCCTTTTATTATTTCTTCTTCTGAAATTATATATATATTTTAACACATTTTAAATACATATTTGTATGTGTGTTGTATGCTTGTTCCTGCTGAACGCCTATTTAGCCGAAACGTCGTTCTGGTTTGTGTTGTCCACTTGTTACGTCAAGCTTTCACCATACCGTTGTTTTTTTTTTCTATAAGTAATTGTTTTGGCTTCATTTCTCCTCTACACCCATGTTAACGCGCTCACCTTAGAGCCATCCAAGAGCTGCATCCACTTCAGCCGCATACGCTGTCCAACTATAGATTTACGTAGGCCTGCGGGCTGAGAAAGAGTTTCCCGAAAACCTGCAACTAGCGTGACGTTTTCAGCTTTGCGAGCAGTGGCGGTTGTGAGTAGAGTGATCTCAGCCGTCTATAGCTCTTCACTACCACCCATTGCCTGCCCGTTGAGGATGACCGCCCAAAGGTTGTGACGTTCTTAGCATTGCGAGCAGGGCGGTTGCGGGTAGAATGACGTCATCAGTCTACATAGCCGTCTATATCTGAACACGTCACTAGCTTGGGGTGATTTGGAGAAAATCCTCTCAGCCTTTCGGCTTTCAATATAGGTGTCAATGACAGCTCCTACAGCTGAAAAGGTCATGCCAGTTGGAGGGTTTCCGGTTTTACTTTATGCCCGCGGGTCTTAGTAAAGTTATAGCTAGCTGTTGTCTGATTATAGCCACAGGGCTACCCCAACGACCTTATGAGTTACAGAAAGATAGGAATGAAAGACTAGGTTGTTAATCTCCATCCTCATTCTGTGCAATCTCCACATCGAAGGTTGGCTACCATGGGACGCCATTTCATCAGGTCTATTGCCTTAATGATGCACATTGTCACATGTTCACCTTGTCGTGAATTCATCATCTTCTTTTCCTAATCTTCTAAACTCCGGTCGGAGCAAAGGGCACCAAACAAGAGATCCCCACCTAATCAGGTCTGGAACAAGTATCGACAACTCTCGCCAAGGCCTGCTAATTTCTTTCATTTCATTATGTATGGCTCGTCGCCATGTCCCCAATGCTCTGCATCTTCTTCGATTGCCAGGTGGCGCTGTGCCCACATCTGGTCGTGAATAAAACGCATCAAAATATATGTACACACTCGTATATATGCCAGCTACCAAGAAATATATGCAGCAGATGCGTTTACGAGTAGCCAATTAAGGAACGGTACAATATGCGGTAGATATTTAAATGTTTCGTAATGTGGGTCATACACCTGTCATGGTTGTCATTGTTGTTAAACTATAATGAATTCAATTTGTCAAAATTTTAATCTTGGGGGACTGGTTGGTCTTGAGGAAAGACGCCGGCATCGAGACAGAGAGGCTGTGGTCCCAAATCCCAGCTGCACCAGCTGGATTTTTTTTTTAATGATTTCTCTCTGCGACAACCACCCCTGGTCTTAACAGCGAGGCCCGGCTTGAAACGTCACCTACTCATCGACGGGGGAAAAAAATGAGTACATCTGAAGACGGAGTTATCTCCCTGTACGGCGAGGGACCACTGTGCACACGGCTGCCAGGAAAAGACGGATTAACACGCACAATTCAGTTCCTAGTCTCGAAGGACTTCGTCAGAGGTAACACCTGGCGAACGAAAAAAAATTTTTTTTTTAATCTGAAGCAGGTTAGTTTAGTTAACAGGTCATCATCATTACACCCTGGATAGGCATATACATGCATCTATCTCCTCCTATTCGTATCAATGAAAGCGCAGCGACAACGACACGGGTGTTGTTGGTCTTCTTTGGCTTCCTGTGTAATAATCTCGTCTGGCATTTCCCACCTTGAAATGGTATTCATGCAGTCTGTTCATGGTTACGGATTCAGGGCCATTAGTTAGTTTTTTTTATTTTTTATTTTCCACCAGCGTCCATGGGGGCATTCAAAATATCATGCCGGTCTATTACCCTTCCGTACTCAACGTCAGCCAAACTGGCAAGTCTCAGTAGGTTTATTACCTCATACAATCGAGTGTCCTGGCACGAAAATGAAGCAGACACTCGTTAGACTAGACAACCCTAGAGATTGTAATCACAGCCGTCAAGGCCAGCTATTATGATCTTTCTGAGCATACTCATAGAGTCACTGAAGAAACACACGTGTATAAGTCTGTATCTCAAACCATGGGAATGCTTCAGTGACAACCATGATTTCCATGGTCATGGTCAAACTACCGGTAGTTGTGAAAGAACCACTGTCTTACCATCAAAGTTCTACCTCCAACATGAGCCGTGGGTGATTTTTTTTTTTTTTTTTTGGGGGGGGGGGGGGGGGGCGGCCTCGGTTGGTAATTCTATTAGTGTTTGCACACTGACCCCTGTGTGAACTCCTCTGGTTCGGTATGCATTTGCGCACATTTCTGCACATTCACGACAGCCACACTTTTGTTACCATTTCCTTTTCATTCACACAGGATAGACAATTTTCTTTAACATATTTCGAATATTTTTGTTTTGAATGTTTTGTTATTAGTTTCGTGTGTGTTTTTTTCTTGTTTATTCCTGCTGAAGGCCTATTGGGCCGAAACGTCGTTTTGTCTGTGTCGTCCACTTATCACGTAAAGCTTCTAACATACCATTTTTTTTCATTTTTAATTTTTTCCTTGGTAATTCTATCACTTGTGGTTGAAGGTGAAGAGCATGGCCCAGAGGTCAATGGCAACGACATAAAAAAAAAGACTAACATACCTTCCTCCACCAATCACTCCCCGCCCCAGGATACAGCGAACGTGCAGAGAGCAAGCAGAAAGTGACTCGATGCTAAAACATAGAGTCAGTGAATCAAATATGACCAAGATTAAACTTGTCTCGGAAACAGCTACTACTGGCTAAGACAGCAGGTGTTATAGAAGGAAGACACAGCAAACCTACCTGTCCACTATCGATACAATCATGCCGCAAGGATGTGGACTGTGTCACGTTAATGTTGCAGAATTAAACACACCAAAAGACCGTTACATGGTAAATGAAAATCTTCACCCATTTCTTGCCGTTCCCTCAACCGTCTCGTGCCACGCTTTGTTCATATTCAAGTTACTCTCTGTATTAATATGTCATTAGTTCACGAGTTGATGTTAAGATCCATCCTTCCTTTCGTGTAATTCTCGGGGTTGTTGGTTCACTACTGACAGACTTCATTAACCATCTTGGGGAGGGGGTGGGGGGTGGGGTGGTCCTTTGGGGCATCTACTGACAGACTTCATTAACCATCTTTGGGGGAGGTCCATTAGCGCATACTGACAGACTCCATCAACCAACATTTTTTTTTTTTTTTGGGGGGGGGGGGGGTTTTCCACTGGGGCATCTACTGACAGACTTCATCAATCTTATCTGGAGGTCCACTGGGGCATCTACTCACAGACTTCATCAATCTTATCTGGAGGTCCATTGGGCCACTACTGACAGACTTCATCAATCTTATCTGGAGGTCCATTGGGCCACTACTGACAGACTTCATCAATCTTATCTGGAGGTCCATTGGGCCACTACTGACATACTTTATCAACCTTCTCCATTGGTATCTATCCACAGTCATTCTTCAGAACTCTGCTAGTCGGTCTGTCAATTCCTTGATCCCACCTTCCCATCTCTTTCTCTGTCTACCTCGCCACCTCCCTCTTTTCGTAGTTCCCAGCAGAATGGTCCTTGTCGGGGCCAGGTTATCCAGATACTGAGACGAGAAATGACAAAATTAGGGGTCGGAGCAGCAACGAAAGAGTCAATGGTTTAAGGCCACCCTATAGCCACGTATGGAGACAACAATTGAAATTGTTTCTTCATCAGAAGCGGATACGTCGTGATTGCAAGCAATACCAGGCATGTATAAAAGAAGCAGAATGGCGGAGCGCTCGATGAAGATCCGGGATTAAAACGGAGTGGCGATAAAAAGGATAAATGATAATATATATATATATATATCGTATCGTTAAAGCTTCACGTAACAAGTGGACAAGACAGAACGGCGTTCCGGGGCAATAGGCTTTCAACTGGAACAAACATACAACATACGTATAAATATGTATTTTTTTTAAAAAAAACTCTAAGGGAGGTGGGCCCGCCTGGGGCATGACTCCCAGGTGTCGATCTCCTGCTGATTTGGACTATAAAGCTTATAATATATTTGGCATAAAGTAAATACCGTTTTAGACTGACTTCTTAACTTAAGTCAGTCTTATTATATGGTTGTGAAACATGGAGAACAACAAAAATTACAATCATGAAGATACAAATTTTCATTAATGGATGTTTACGCAGAATAAAAGGATGGAAATTGCAGGACAAAATCACCAACACAGAATTATGGAAATGTACCAGCCAAATACCAGTGGATAAAGAAATACAGCGAAGACGATGGCGCTGGATAGGACACACACTACGGAAGCCAACTGAGAGTATTACACAGCAGGCCTTTTTTGGAATCTCCAGGGAAAAAGACAAAGAGGAAGACCAATGAATTCTTGGAGAAGATAGATGGAAACAGAGATGAAGATGATGGGGAAGACATGGGATGATCTTAAAAGAATGGCAAGAAACAGAACGGCTTGGAAAGTGTTTGTTGAAGACCTATGCTCCACAGGGAGCTGAAAGGTAGAAGAAGAAGAAATACCCTTTTACTAGTAGTGTAGTGTTTTTAAGTACTACAGGTAGTATTGTAACATAACAGATTCGGTCAGGATGTTTCGCATAACTTGGAGACAGAAAATACATCAAGGGTGGATGGGGAACACGTGATAGATGTTGGGCCCTCCCATTTAAAGTATTAGGAAGCTAAAGGGCGGAAACATTTTTTTCCTTTTGATGATCACATTACCTTCCTTCACAAAAATCTATTTTAACACTATCCTATCACTTTATGGTAATGTGATGCATCGGTGCGCCTGGCGTCAGCAGTGATATTATGCCATTCTGGCACATACAATTTCTTTTTTTTTTTAGTCTTTAACACTAGCATAGGACGAAAATGGAAGGGAAAATAGCTAAAAGGATATCTTTCAAAAAAATGTTGAAATGCAGGACGGACAATAGAGCAAACGCATCACAAAAAAAAAAAAAAAAGGAGGTGTCTGATAAGAGTTAAAAGGTTAGTCGTGCTAGGCAGTTATGAAGATACGAGATCTTTGTAGATTCAAGATCACCGATACAATGTGACACGACCCGTAAGTTTAGAAACGAAATACATGGGGAGTATGAGATGTGTAGTTTAAAAGCAATTCATCGCCGCACAAGATCCCTGGTTTTTTTTCTGCGTTCGCCAGCTTTCACCTCTGACGAAGTCCCTAGAGGCAAGGAACTGAATTTTGCGTGTTAATCCGTTTTTCCCTGGCAGCCGTGTGCACAGGGGTCCCTGGCCGCACATATATGGCAGATAACTCCGTCTTCGGAGGTTACTCGACGAGTAACTGACGTTTCAAGCCGGGGCGCGTTGCTGAAACAAGGGGTGGTTGCTGCAAAGAGAAATCACAAATAAAAATCCCAACTGGTGCAGCCGGGATTTGAACTCACAACCACCTCTGTCTGGAGACCGGCGTCTTGCCTCGAGACCAACCAGTCCCACAAGGTCCCGGGTTCAAATCCAGTCACAGGCAGTTGGATTTTGTCTTTGAATCCGTGCTAATTGTTTTTTTCGTGGTTTTTCCTTCGATATCAGTAGTAAAGAGATCCGATGTCTAGCCCTCTCGAATAACGGTGAAAAACAGGAGCTCCAGTGTGCACTCTCCGCACATTAATTAAAGAACCCCTGACAGTCGATAGTAGAAATGAGCAGGCCAGGATGGCCGCTGCCCGGGCACATTTGTAACGCATTAAAAAATCCACCAAATGTCGAAGACAGATGCGTCGGAACAAGAGACGCCAGATATCGCGACTCGCATAAATTAACGACAGATCTACGGTCACTTAAAGAACGAACGCTGAAGAAAAAGGAGAAATCTGAGTGTTTGTCATCTTATGTGGTTGTGAAGATACGTGATCGCCGACCCAGGCCGACACAACTCTTGAGCTAGCGTATACAATTCTGCATTTTTCAGTACACGACACCCCCACAGCAAAGACTGGACTGGCCATTACGACTGTCCCGTGACACACTCAAGTCGGATCGTGGTCTTTGTACCTTACAGGCGGTTCTTAATTAAGTCTGTGGTTTTAGTGATTGCAGTCCAATTTTCTTTGTCAGCTAATAAGGATTCTCCCCATCCCCAACTATTGTGTTGGAGTCCTTTTTTTTATATCAAAGACTATCTGCACATTAGACAAGAAAAGAGAACAGAAAATTGAAGCCTTTGAAATGTGGATTTATAGAAGAATAGGTAGAATTGGATGGAAACAAAAGATAACAAACGATGAAGTTTTAAAACAACTGAAAATAAAAAGGGAACTACTAAATACAATTAAGACAAGACAAATGCAATTTTGGGGCATGTTAAAAGACACAACAGCCTACTAAAAGTAATATTGGAAGGAAAAATACAAGGCAGACAAGACAGAGGCAGACCAAGACTAACATGGACGAGTAACATCAAAAGATGGTCAAGTCAATCTATGTCAGCCTGCACCATCCAAGCAAGAAACAGAGTAGAATGGCGATCCATGGTAGCCAACCTTCGTTGCGGAAGGCACACGATGATGATGATAATCTGCACATGTTGGTGATGTTGTTACTAACAGCCCAAGTGACCCTACTTCACATTAATCTTTTTTTATTTATATCTAGGTACTAATTCAGGCCCCCACTCCACCAACAATAAAACAAAATTTAATAATAATATGAAATCAACGTATAAAGCACCCAAAAAAGAGCGTAGCCGAGAGACGAAACAAACAGTAACGAAAAGTAAAATAAAATATTTTCAAAGACTAAAAAGAGGTAGGGTTCGATCCCAACCGACGGCTTCCGGGTTCACCCAGCCTTAAATGGGTACCGGATTTTTTCTGGGAAAGTAAAGCGGCACGGGCGTAATGCCGACCACATTACCCCAAAAAGCATGTGCTGAAGGTCTGTAAAATGTATGGTTACTAACACCATATTACCTATACGCCACTTGGCGTGACGGGGGCTCTGTTCTTTACTAAAGACTAAAAGCACAAGTTTTTGGTGACATTAATCTTTTTTTTTAATCACTGGTACTCATTTTATAAACATGACTATAACCCGGAAGTCAAGTTGGTCACACACCCCTTCCCTTTTCCCAATAATAAAAATAAATACATGAGAATTGCAACCGGGCCATTCTGGTCTGTAGTTAGCGTTTGAACAACTATGCCACCTGGCTCAGCCTCGTAACTTACAAAAATCCTCACCATCAAGTGTCGTGCCCGCTGGCGTAGGTGATCATGTCCCTCCACAACTTTCGATCTCGACAGTTATTTACCATTTCTGTTGTTGACCCTGTGCCAAGCCTTTATCTTAAGCTGTCTGGTATATTTTCTCTTTGCTTCCCTCTATCTCTTCGTCCCTCAATTTTCCAAGTTGTCACAATATATTCCAGCTGGTCCCTTCTCATCCCATAGCCCAAAAAATGATGATTGTTTCTTCCGAACATTGGAAATTAGCTTTCTTCTTGCTGTGGCCTCCTTCATACCATTTTATTACTCTTCTTGGCTGTCTATGGTATTCTCAACATTGTTATGTAAAACCACATTTCTACAGACTCCAGTGATTTTTTTGTTTGTTGTCTTATAGTCCCGATTAACATCCACATGTTAAGACAGGCTCTTTAAATTAATTGTGCAGATCCGACAGGATATAACTATACTGCAGTCACCGCCCCTGATATAGCGGCGTGTACAGCGCATCAGCCTACACAACCCAATCAAATTTATTGATGGTAAAATGTATTGATCAACTTTATTGGTACAAGCATATTTAACACCATGTTCCCTACACGTTGAATTCTTCTTTTTCAGCGTTCACGTTTTGTGAACATACGAATTTGACGCACTTGGAAAACAAATGAAAAAGACCATAAGAGATGTGATTTCTCAGAAGAATGTTGAAAGTTTCCTGTACAGCGAAAAAGACCAACAAGGAAATTCTCAAAGAGCCCAACATAAAAAGGGAGCTCCTAAAAAAACATGAGAAAGAAACAATCAACATTTTTCGGGTACTTCATGAGAAGAGAAAAGTTGGAATACGTGATTACAACTGGCAAAATACAGGAAAAGAGAGATCGCGGACGACAAATGTAGAAAATATTAAATAGCATGGTGTCATAGCTTAGAAAACAGTCAACAATAAAATTGATACGACACACAGTGGATATAAGATTGTGGAAGGACATGATCGCCTACGCAAACCGGTATGGCACATGATGATGTACTTGACGCTTAGTCCTGTACCATGACGGAGGGGTAAGAACAACATTATAAGACAGGATGAGCTGCTTGCATGGTCAATATTCGTATATGCGTGCGTGTCTTGATTTTTGTTTACCCAAACCTGCGCCGTGGCTGATACACTCCATCTTCGGCAGGTTGGATCTTGGTTTGACGAAGGATTTTTCCTTCTGGTAGAATGGATGCCGACCATGGCTGTTGGGCCCACCCTGTCCTTTGTTTTCAGTGGTGTTCTCCCATAGCCTTTCCTTCTCCCGGTGGTAACTATTAGACAGCAGTGGTATTTTTTTTTTTTGGGGGGGGGGGGGGCGCTTCTTTCCCCTGGATAGAGCTTTCAATGCTGCTCTCACTCACTTGGCCTGTCCCGTAGTTGGAGCTCTTTTTTTTTTTAATTGATTAAACAGTTCCACACATCTCTCGCGCAGGTAGTAGAGTAAAAAAAAAAAAGTACCCCCCCCCCCCGTCACGCCCAAGTGGCGTATAGGGAAATATGGTGTTAGTGACCCTATATTTTACAGACCTTCAGCACATGATTTTTGGGGTAATGTGGTCGGTATTACGCCCGTGCTGCTTTACTTTCCCAGAAAAAATCCGGTACCCATTTAAGGCTGGGTGAACCCGGAAGCCGTCGGTTGGGATCGAACCCTACCCCTTGTCCGTTATAGTCCAGTTCACTAACCACTGAGCTATCGCGGCTCCCGCAGGTAGTAAAGGCCTTGCCAAATTCAATGCGTGGCCCAGTTTTCTCTGTACGCTATTTTAATCACCGGGAGTCTAAATACAGACAGACCACATCCATCTACAACTTTACAAAGGCCTCCGGGCTGAAAGGTTAATCCCTGAATCACCCAAGGCTTATGATGTCTTTAGCTATGCGTGCTACAGACGGATGACGACATTTTACCCACAACCGCGCTTGCTCGCAAAGCTAAAAACCTCACAAAGTGTGGGTGGTTCCTTTCAGCCCCCCCCCCCCTTGCCCTATTTAAAACTAAAAACTAGAGATAGTTTGGGCAGATAAAGAGATCATGAACTTGTTTCAAATTCAAAGGATACAGTTGTTATGTGGACAACAGACAAGAAAGTCACTGGAGTCTGTAGAAATGTGGTTTTACAGAAGAATGTTGAGAATACCATGGACAGCTAAGAAGAGTAATGAAAACGTTCTGAAAGAGGCCAAAGCAAAAAGAGAGCTAATTTCCAATATTAGGAAGAAACAATCATCATTTTTTGGCCATGTAATGAGAAGAGAACAACTGGAATATATTGTAACAACTGGAAAAATTGAGGGACGAAGAGACAGAGGGAAGCAAACAGAAAAAATACCAGACAGCTTAAGAGAATGGCTTGGCAGAAGGTCAACAACAGAAATGATAAATAACTGTCGAGATCGAAAGTTGTGGAGAGACATGATCACCTACGCCAGCAGTCCCGGTACTTCATGATGATGACAGTTGTGATGAAGCTGGAGTTCATTAAGAGGCATATAATGACGTTTCTGTCTGCTTCTGTTTTTTTTTTTTTTTTTTGATTGGTTAATCGTTTTCTTGTTCACAATGAAACGAGCAGGATTTATGTATGAGAGTGTAGCTATCATGGAGGTGTTATAACAACTTAAGGGGAATATAAGACAGAAATATACACAAGAATAGGAATGGCAAAGAGTAATTTTAAGAGCATAACAAATATACTCACATTATTAGAGCAAATAACACCAGAACTAAATCTGCAAATAGTAAAATGTTAAAGAAAAGTAAAATAGCACATTTTCAAAGACTATGTGCGCATGAGCAATCAACATTTTTTCGGGCACATCATGAGAAGAGGAATGTTGGAATACTTGGTTACAACTGGCAAAATAAAAGGAAAGAGAGATCGCGGACGACAAAGAGAGAAAATACTGGATAGCTTGGTGTCATGGCATGGAAAACAGTCAACAACAGAACTGATACGACGCACTGTAGATAGAAGATTGTGGAGGGACATGATCACCTACGCCAACCGGTATGGCACATGATGATGATGTGCGCATGATGTTGGTGACACCTCAAGTGACCCTACTTCGTATTAATCTTTTTTATTTTAAATCATGTGTACCCATTTTTATAGATAGGACTCTACATGTAAACAGAACTATAATATGTGAACATTCTCATGTGGTGCAGAAAAATGGGCACTTAATAAGAAAACAGAGCAGAAAATGGAATCATTTGAAATGTGGATCTATAGGAAAATGGGGGAGAATTGGATGGAAGGATAAGAAGATAGAGAAACAGCGGAAGATGAGAAAAGAATTACTTAACTCTTTCCGTACGTTTCGCCGCCCAGTGCGTCACTCTCAATTTGATTAGTGTACACCGCTATCAAACCATATTCTTTTTACATTGTCATATATCGTCATGGTTAAGGTGAAATCTAATACCTTGTTCAATTTTCTAAAAAAAATTCATATGTTATGTGTTATATAAATATGTAGATTGATTCTTTAAACCATGAACAATTGTATCTCTGAAATCTCTTTCGTTGCGTTGATAAAAAAAAAAGCTTTCGTACTGAAAGAGTTAATAAAAATTCGAACAAGACAAATGAAATGTTTGGGGCATGTGAAGAGACGTAATGCCCTAATAAAGGTCATCTGGGAAAGGAAGGTACAAGGCAGGCGAGGCAAAGGCTGGCCAAGACTAAAATGGACTCTTCTTCTTCTTCTTCTTTCCTTCCTCATCTGCCTTTCAGCGTCGAGGGGAGATATCATTTGCGGTCTTTTGCTCTTCTGTTCGCCTCTGCTGCTGTTATGTTTCCTAGTGCTTCTAATATTCCATCGATCCATCTTTTTCGTGGTCGACCCTTGGGTCTGTTGTTCTCACAACGTTTGTTGAAGGCTCGTTGTGTTGTGTTTTGTTCTTTCTGCCTTGTCACGTGGCCGAACCATTTTATCTGTTGTTTCCTTATATATTCTATGGCTGGGGCTATTCCTAGCTTTGTTCTTCATTTCTGATCTTATCTCTCAGACTGTTTCCTGTCATTCGTCCAACACATTTCATCTCTGTAGAGGTTATTAAAATGGACTGATAACATCAAAAGATGGATAAGTGAGCCTATGATGATAACGCGCACTGTCAAAGCCAGAGGTAGTAAAATGGCGCTCCGTGGTAGCCAACCTTCGATATGGAGACGGCACCCGATGATGATGATGATGATGAACGAATGAATTTATGCGAATCTATGAATTAATAATCAAGCTTGGTACGAGTAGAATTAGTTGTCTGAAAGGATGGAAGAGAGAGAAGTGTATATGAGCCACAAGAACTGTCAGCGTGGATATCTAGCGGCATGTGTATGTATGGACGAACTGAACCTGAGTGCAGCCATGTCAATTCCGGTCATGAGATCAACGGGTATACGATGTCACAACTCGACTGTAAACTGCAAACCCATCGTGTCAAACTCGGCTAACGTTGATAGCAAACAACAAACAAATCCACACTTCTCTTTACCCCAATTCCCCCCTCTCCTGGAGTAATTTCTTCACACCGTACTCCATTTACTCTGTATACCATAAGTACCCCCCCCCGACCTCAATAATTAAAGTCTGTACACCTGTAGCCAAGTTAGTCCTACACAGGTGAAATAAGACTGAGGACCGGCTCTATCTACTCACTTCTCTTGTTCACTCACATATTCAGATTTTGGGGGACTGGTTGGACCCGAGGCAAGACGCCGGCAGCCTCGAGACAGTGAGGATGTGAGTTCAAATCCGGCAGCACCAGTTGGGATTTTTATTTATGACTTTTCTCTGCGGCAACCACCCATGGTCTCAGTAGCGAGGCCCGGCTTGAAACGTTAATTACTCATGGCCCCAAAAAAATATGAGTACCTCCGAAGACGAAGTTATCTGCTTGTGCGGCGAGGGACCCCAATGCATACGGCTGCCAGGAAAATGGATTAAAAGTAAAGTAAAGTACCCCCCGTCACGCCAAGTGGCGTATAGGGAAATATGGTGTTAGTGACCCTATATTTTACAGACCTTCAGCACATGATTTTTGGGGTAATGTGGTCGGTATTACGCCCGTGCTGCTTTTACTTTCCCAGAAAAAATCCGGTACCCATTTAAGGCTGGGTGAACCCGGAGCCGTCGGTTGGGATCGAACCCTACCCCTTGTCCGTAGTAGTCCAGTTCACTAACCACTGAGCTATCGCGGCTCCTACTAACTTTTAGGGAATTAGTAAAACCCAGGTGTCCTCGCCAGGATTACGAACCCCGGCTGTTGCCGTGGTAAGCCAACCGCCTATCGATTGCGCTAACCGGACACCCTAGGAAAATGGATTAACACGCAAAATTCAGTTCCTAGTCTCTAGGGTCTTCGTCGGAGGTCAAAGCTGGCGAAAAAAAAGATTTTAAAGAGCCCTTGCCCCGCTTCGAATGTTACATATAGGTGGTAATATATGGTCAGTCATATATAGATGGTAATATATTGTCAGTCACATATAGGTGGTAATATATTGTCTGTCACATATAGGTGGTAATATATTGTCAGTCGCATATAGGTGGTAATATATTGTCAGTCGCATATAGGTGGTAATATATTGTCAGTCACATATAGGTGGTAATATATTGTCAGTCACATATAGGTGGTAATATATTGTCTGTCACATATAGGTGGTAATATATTGTCAGTCGCATATAGGTGGTAATATATTGTCAGTCACATATAGGTGGTAATATATTGTCAGTCACATATAGGTGGTAATATATTGTCAGTCACATATAGGTGGTAATATATTGTCAGTCGCATATAGGTGGTAATATATTCAATATTGTCAGTCACATATAGGTGGTAATATATTGTCAGTCACATATAGGTGGTAATATATTGTCAGTCACATATAGGTGGTAATATATTGTCAGTCACATATAGGTGGTAATATATTGTCAGTCACATATAGGTGGTAATATATTGTCAGTCACATATAGGTGGTAATATATTGTCAGTCACATATAGGTGGTAATTTATTGTCAGTCACATATAGGTGGTAATATATTGTCTGTCACATATAGGTGGTAATATATTGTCAGTCGCATATAGGTGATAATATATTGTCAGTCGCATATAGGTGGTAATATATTGTCTGTCACATATAGGTGGTAATTTATTGTCAGTCGCATATAGGTGGTAATATATTGTCAGTCGCATATAGGTGGTAATTTATTGTTAGTCGCATATAGGTGGTAATATATTGTCAGTCGCATATAGGTGGTAATTTATTGTCAGTCGCATATAGGTGGTAATATATTGTCTGTCACATATGGGTGGTAATATATTGTCAGTCGCATATAGGTGGTAATATATTGTCAGTCACATATAGGTGGTAATATATTGTCAGTCGCATATAGGTGGTAATATATTGTCAGTCACATATAGGTGGTAATATATTGTCAGTCGCATATAGGTGGTAATATATTGTCAGTCGCATATAGGTGGTAATATATTGTCAGTCGCATACATCACGCCCTATTTTCACTCTAACCTGTCCTATTTTCAATTTAATCCGTCCTATGTTCACTCTAACCCGTCCTATTTTCACTTTAATCTGTCCTATTTTTGCTTTACTCCGTCCTATTTTCACTATAACCTACCCTATTTTCCCTTTAATCCGTCCTATTTTCACTATAACCTACCCTATTTTCCCTTTAATCCGTCCTATTTTCACGCTAACATGCCTATTTTCACTCTAAACCGTCCTATTTTCACTTTAATCCGTCCTATTTTCACTCTAACTCGCCCTATTTTTACTCTAACCTACCCTATCACTCTAACCTGCCCTATTTTCACTTTAACTCGCCCTATTTTTACTCGAACCCGCCTTATTTTCACTCTAATCCGTCCTATTTTCACTCCAACTCCCCGCCCTATTTTCACTTTAACTCGCCCTATTTTCACTCTAGCCTGCCCTATTTTCACTTTAACTCGCCCTATTTTCACTCTAGCCTGCCCTATTTTCACTCTAATCCGTCCTATTTTCCCTCCAACTCTCCGCCCTATTTTTCACTTTAACTCGCCCTATTTTCACTCTAACCTGCTCTATTTTCACTTTAACTCGCCCTATTTTCACTTTAACTCGCCCTATTTTCACTCTAGCCTGCCCTATTTTCACTTTAACTCGCCCTATTTTCACTCCAAACTGCCCTATTTTTCACTTTAACTCGCCCTATTTTCACTCTAACCTGCTCTATTTTCACTTTAACTCGTCCTATTTTCACTCCAACTCTCCGCCCTATTTTTCACTTTAGCTCGCCCTATTTTCACTCCAACTCCCCGCCCTATTTTCACTTTAATCCGCTTATTTGCACGCTCCTCACAAAGGCGTTTAATCAGAAACGTTTATGACCTGTTGGTGTGCGAATATCAAATAACCGACAACTTTCCTTAAGTGTCACAGACTCCGTGTCCTTGACAGAGAACGACAAAATAACTAGAATAATCCCGGACATGCGCAGATATCATTCTGCTATCTATTACCACACCGACTGTGAACAAACATGTCATGAGCTATTTTGAAAATGACAAACAGAAGCCTCAGACATTAAACTTCAAATACTTATGTATCAATGGTTTTCGACTTTTTCCACATAACGAGATACTAAGGTTCTCTTTCTTAGCCACATACAGATCGAGCTCTCTTCTTGAGCTGGCCTCTTTACGAATTTTCTCGTCGTTCTTTTTAGCCGTCCGGAGAGTCTCAACATTCTTCTGAGAAATCTCATCTTCGTGGCCTCTAATTGTCTTGTTATTTGTTTGTCCAATGTCCACGATTCGCTTCCATGGACCAGAATTGGCTCTATACTGCACCGATCAAGTCTTTTTCTCACTTTTATTGACGTAGGCCTGTTACATAAGACGGGTTTTCGCTGAAATGTTATTCTGAAATAATACATTGGCCTGCACTTTTCTGCTTTGAATTTCTGTGATACATCTTCCATCTGGTGTTATCACTGTGTCCAGGTATCTGACGGACGCTCTGCATTTGTTTTAGATTTGTCCAACCAATTTTTATGTTTCATGATGATAATGGTTGTTTCTTCGATATGACCTTTTTTGTTTCTTTCAAATTATTTAGGCTGAGACCTTTCTTGTTGCTTTCTTTCACTATTATGTATACCATTTCGTGTAATTCAATCTCCGTCTCTGCTATTAAAAAATGTATTATCCAAATATCGCAGATTATGTCAAAGTTTAAATGTCTATGCTTTGACCGTTAACTTATTTCTTTTTTGTGTGTTATTGATCTCTTACAGACATTATAGACATAGCTCGCCCTACCCCACTGCGGGCATTCAGAATGTCAACTCGGTCCATTGCACGTCCACTATTCCTGCTAGGCCGTCAGTTCGTTCATTTCCTTTCACGCTGAAGTGTCCAGGGACGAAAATGAAACATATCCTAATACGGTATTGTTGTTTTCCCTAAATCTGCTAACTAGGGTGACGACTTTTTCAACAGTTAGGACAAATGGAGTGCCCTGAGGAACACGAACGACGATCTATTCATAGTAAAGTCAGAGTACCAACCAGTACTTTTTCTTCTTCATTCGCTTTCTAGTGAATTCCAATGCATTGTTTTTGTGTTTTTTTAACCCCTTCTAAAAACCCAGTGCATACGCCTTCAGCACTCATGGTTATGGTCATTCGAAGGCCCCGGCATCACTGCAAACGAATGAAAATCCGTAACTGCTCAACCGTCCGTGCCTGTGGAATCATCCGAATTAATAACTCATCGAATATCCAAACAAAGAAAGGCAGTTGCAGTCCTCATCGTAGCAGATACAGCACACGTCAAAAGACATAACGCGTTTCCGCACCGAATTGAACGCACCTAAACTGTCTTTCGTCGTACGATATCATCATTCATCGTAAACAATCTGAATATAGAAACACCGTCTGGATGAAACACACAACTCACGGCGTGCACAGAGAGCACTACTCAGTAGCTGCGGCAGTAAGCCAGACTTGGAATATGAGGAAACTACAAGGAACATTTTTCAGACAGTGACTCAACGATTCCCTGTCGCCTATCCGCCACATTGACCGGAAGTCCAGCACTCATTTGTTCGAAAACTTACCTTAGCTTTTGATTTCCCTAGACCTTCATAAAGGACAGCACTTGCTTGTGGTCAGAGTTGCCTCTCGTTAGGACAGCAATCTCACCAGACCAACGAGCGTCTCCCCCCACCCCAATTACCCCTTTCCTATTTCCCCCAATCGTCAAGTCCGCAGGGCAGATCGCTCTTCCTGTTGTGAAAACCGCTGACATGACGCATAATTCGTCCAATTATAGGTGAGCTAACAGAGTCTGGGTCAAAGAATTGCTTAGTAAATGCTGTAGGTTTTAATTGAGCAAAGTATCACTCACAACTTCTAAAGGTTTGTCAGGAATAAATAGATATCACGAGACCAGAAGGTTTGCCACCGTGGTACATCTATATCCGTGGTACATCTATATATTTTGCTTTAGACGTTTCATTACTAGTTAGCTATGTAGGAATAGTATTAGTTACTTACATATTGCATTACATGTATCGTCTACCAATCACGTAAGGCTTTTACCATACTCTCTCACTCTCTCTCTCTCTCTGCGATCAGGACTCAATCAGAGTAGGACGTCCAGACTCTCATACGAAGACAGCTGTCTGTTTAAGCCTGTTAGATCCACTCCGATTGAGTACCCGTTAAAACGTTGCACTGTGTTCTGCGCCAGTGGCCCAGTGCATCCGATTTCAGACAGCATTTTTTCAGGTTTGCTTCCCTTAGCCTTTGATTGTCCCCAATCTTCCTGCAAGGCAGCAGTTGATCTTTTCTGTCGGGGGATTCTGCCCGTAGATGGTCGGCCTTCCCAGGTTTACGAGCACCATCTGCCCGAGTCACTAGAGGTGACTAACACAGACATGCGACTTGTAATATGAAGAAACTGCAACAAGGAACACTTTTACCATACAATTTGTTTCTATTTTTCTTTTCAATTCTCCCTCACATCTATATCCCATTCGTTTGTATAGCAAAATGCGTTGCTTGGATTCGCATTTAGTGGTTGAGTACACCGCACGAATTTGTTTCCGTTTCCACGGGTTTGATTTTTCTTCACCTTCCTCAAAGGCAGAAGTTGTTTGTTATCAGAGTTATCTCTCTTAGGAAAGCAGTTTTAAATGTTATACAGAAGCTGTAACAGTTAAAACAAGGCAGACCAAGAGAATCGCTACTCAGAACAACTACTAGGGAAGGCTCAATCAAAGGAATAAGAAATAACCAAGAACTACAGGAACTAGTACAAAGGACAAGGGGTAGGGTTCGATCCTAACCGACGGCTTCAGGGTTCACCCAGCCTTAAATGGGTACCAGATTTTTTCTGGGAAAGTAAATCAGCACGGGCGTAATACCGACCATATTACCCCAAAAATCATGTGCTGAAGGTATGTAAAATATATGGTCACTAACACCATATTCCCTATACGCCACTTGGCGTGACGGGGGTACTTTACTTACAGGAACTAGTAGCAAATTGTCAATCATGGAGAACTATGATCTCCACCCTATGTGCCGTCTTCGGCCCGAGGAAAATGAACGAAAGAACGAACGGCTATCTAGACTGTGTGAACAATGAGTAAACACCAGTGTTGCCACAACAAAGCGATATTGTGGACGAATGAGAGGATTGGTCAACCAACACCGACCTGGCACAATTAATCGCTGATGAACACTTTGAGAACATCGGTGCACCTATGGGTGTACCCGGGGTACTGTGGTGATGATCCTAACATAACACACAGGTTGGGATACTCACCCCAACAATCTCACCTACACTGATGCAGGTTTCGCAAGACATTTCCGTACAATTTGTTTCCCCCTCACCGTCTGTGGTGGGAATCGAACCAGGGACCCTCTTGTCTAGAGGCTGACGCCATACCTCTAGACAACGTAGTCTCTCTCTCTCTCTCGCTCTCTCTCCCCTCTCTCTCCCTCCCTCCCACTCTCTCTCTCACACGCACGCACACACACACCCCAATTTGAGTATAACTATTTTGGTACGTTAAAAATCATCATAAGAGATTCTATTAATTGTGACGTTACAACATAGATGGTTAAACTATAATTATTTTACACCAGAGATAAGGTCACTAACCAAGACATTTCATGTCCAATTTTAACAATCAATTAACGCATTCAAATTTAACAACAAATGAGCAAAATATGTTTTAAAACAAATCAATGCAGTTAATTGTAACGCCCACCAACAAGAAGTTAATGCAGTTAATTGTAACGCCCACCAACAAGAAGTTAATGCAGTGAATTGTAACGCCCACCAACAGTAAGTTAATGCAGTTAATTGTAACACCCACCAACAGTAAGTTAATGCAGTTAATTGTAACGCCCGCCAACAAGAAGTTAATGCAGTTAATTGTAGCGCCCACCAACAAGAAGTTAATGCAGTTAATTGTAGCGCCCACCAACAAGAAGTTAATGCAGTTAATTGTAACGCCCACCAACAAGAAGTTAATACAGTTAATTGTAGCGCCCACCAACAAGAAGTTAATGCAGTTAATTGTAACGCCCATCAACAAGAAGTTAATGCAGTTAATTGTAACGCCCACCAACAATAAGTTAATGCAGTTAATTGTAACGCCCACCAACAAGAAGTTAATACAGTTAATTGTAGCGCCCACCAACAAGAAGTTAATACAGTTAATTGTAGCGCCCACCAACAAGAAGTTAATGCAGTTAATTGTAACGCCCACCAACAAGAAGTTAATACAGTTAATTGTAGCGCCCACCAACAAGAAGTTAATGCAGTTAATTGTAACGCCCACCAACAAGAAGTTAATGCAGTTAATTGTAACGCCCACCAACAATAAGTTAATGCAGTTAATTGTAACGCCCACCAACAAGAAGTTAATACAGTTAATTGTAGCGCCCACCAACAAGAAGTTAATGCAGTTAATTGTAACGCCCACCAACAAGAAGTTAATGCAGTTAATTGTAGCGCCCACCAACAAGAAGTTAATGCAGTTAATTGTAGCGCCCACCAACAAGAAGTTAATGCAGTTAATTGTAACGCCCACCAACAGTAAGTTAATACAGTTAATTGTAACGCCCACCAACAAGAAGTTAATGCAGTTAATTGTAGCACCCACCAACAAGAAGTTAATACAGTTAATTGTAGCGCCCACCAACAAGAAGTTAATACAGTTAATTGTAACGCCCATCAACAAGAAGTTAATGCAGTTAATTGTAACGCCCACCAACAAGAAGTTAATACAGTTAATTGTAGAGCCCACCAACAGCAAGTTAATACAGTCAATTGTAACGCCCACCAACAAGAAGTTAATGCAGTTAATTGTAACGCCCACCAACAGTAAGTTAATACAGTTAATTGTAACGCCCACCAACAAGAAGTTAATACAGTTAATTGTAGCGCCCACCAACAAGAAGTTAATACAGTTAATTGTAACGCCCACCAACAAGAAGTTAATGCAGTTAATTGTAACGCCCACCAACAAGAAGTTAATACAGTTAATTGTAGCGCCCACCAACAAGAAGTTAATGCAGTTAATTGTAACGCCCACCAACAAGAAGTTAATGCAGTTAATTGTAGCGCCCACCAACAAGAAGTTAATGCAGTTAATTGTAGCGCCCACCAACAAGAAGTTAATACAGTTAATTGTAACGCCCACCAACAGTAAGTTAATACAGTTAATTGTAACGCCCACCAACAAGAAGTTAATGCAGTTAATTATAGCGCCCACCAACAGGACGTTAATGCAGCAAAACTTAACAATAAATTAATTCAATCAACTTGACGGAAAGCGATTGGCCAAATAGATAACTTGTCGTGTTCCAAACCAGGAATTTGCGGGTTCGAATCCAGGCAGGGTGTGAAAAGTTGTATTTTTCTTTGGGGATGAAATAAAAACTCAGACACGAACACCTTGTGATAGCGACTGCACTGGGCAAGCGGTCTTTATTCTCCGATCCTATACGTCCCTCCAACCAGACCCCAGTAATGGGGCAATGCCGTAAGGATAGTTACTTTAATTTTAAATTAAAATTTAATGAAACTTAATTTAAAAATATATTTAATTGATAGATAATCGATTTTAAGTTAAAAAAAAAACATGCAGACAAAAGTACTGCAAGCTGAAGAGTAAAAAACAACAACAACAACAGGAAACGTAAATAAAATTAAAAAAAAAAACATGGCTATGGTCCCCTGACCTATTAACCATGTATGGATAAAACATAAAATTTAATTTGACATTTAAAAAAAAAACATGTCAGAAATATCGGTGGAAGCACTTAGCCACGCTTTGGTGTACTGATAACACAGTCACAGTCACAAAAAGTGAAGGGCACAATAACGGATATCGCCTGATACGATAGTTTCATTTTCTTATCGAGCTTCGCTGAGCTAGGAGACTCATCTCGTAGGACAACAATAGATGTTTTTACCATCTCCATCCATTAGGATAACCTAGATCTTATCCAACATCTCTCCCCCACTAAATTGTCCCCTTATCCTTGTCTTAGAACCATCATCTCTATCCATTAGGATAACCTAATCTCATTCAACATCTCTCCCCCACTAAATTGTCCCATTATCCTTGTCTTAGAACCATTATCTCCATCCATTAGGATAACCTAGATATCATTCAACATCTCTCCCCCACTAAATTGTCCCCTTATCCTTGTCTTATAACCATTATCTCCATCCATTAGGATAACCTAATCTCATTCAACATCTCTCCCCCACTAAATTGTCCCATTATCCTTGTCTTAGAACCATTATCTCCATCCATTAGGATAACCTAGATATCATTCAACATCTCTCCCCCACTAAATTGTCCCCTTATCCTTGTCTTATAACCATTATCTCCATCCATTAGGATAACCTAGATATCATTCAACATCTCTCCTCCACTAAATTGTCCCCTTATCCATGTCTTAGAACCATCATCTCCATCCATTAGGATAACCTAAATCTCATTCAACATCTCTCCTCCACTAAATTGTCCCCTTATCCCTGTCTTAGAACCATTATCTCCATCCATTAGGATAACCTAAATCTCATTCAACATCTCTCCTCCACTAAATTGTCCCCTTATCCCTGTCTTAGAACCATTATCTCCATCCATTAGGATAACCTAGATCTCATTCAGCATCTCTCCTCCACTAAATTGTCCCCTGATCCTTGTCTCAGAACCATCCAGACACTCGGAGAATGTACATTATCATTCTTATCTCAGTTGTTTGTTGATGATACTTTAGTAGTCTTACTCATGTTGTCAGGTTTGAAACAAAACCTGATTATTGTTTATTTATCCCTTTGTGTTCGCCAGCTTTATACCACTAGCGAAGTCCTGAGAGACCCAACTTTGCATGAATATCACCTTTTTTCCTATTTTTCACACCAGCATCCGTGTTCTCACGTATCTCCCGCCATACAGGCAGATAGTCTCCTATTTCAGAGATAATCTCACATTTTTAACGTCGAGATTTTTGTGTAGATTTTTCCAATTAGTTTTGCCCGGGCAGCAGCCTTTTCTGGCAACCCCTTTAACGCAGGATGCACACGGGACCTCCTGTTTCTCGCCGTTTTCAGAGAGGGTTAGACATTGGATCTCACTACGCACAGACCAAGGAAGGGTAAAGCCACGAATTTGATTTAATCGTTTTTTTTCACCCACCGCATGTGGAGCCGTTTGTTGTCGTTGTCCCTGTATTCTGAAGAAGGCCACAGGCAGAAACGTCAGTATTGTGTGTTCCTTACTTGTAAAGCTGTCACCATACCTTGGAATGTTTACCACACCCCACTACTGGCTCCTTGCTACCAGCTTTACCGCAGCATTGCAATTATTTGCCTGTTCCCTCTCCGGGACCTTCTTGCTTAGAGGCCGGCGTATTACCTCTAGACCACCAAGCCCCCCCCCAATTTAAAAAAAAGAGTAAAGAGCCTCCGTCACGCCATATGGTGTTAGTGACCATATATTTTACAGACCTTCAGCATATGATTTTTGGGGTAATGTGGTCGGTATTACGCCCGTGCCGCTTTACTTTCTCAGAAAAAAATCCGGTACCCATTGAAGGCACCCCCCCCCCCCCAATAACTTAAGTATAATTCTGCTTTGGTACGTTAACATTGATCATAAGAGACGTTATAACGCGTATTGTTACAACATCGCTTGTCAAAGTATAATTATTTTACACCAGAGATAGGGTCACATTTATTAAAATTTTGCAACAATTCTCATAAAAATTATTCAACTAAGGTTATCAATGGCACAAAAATTAAATATTCTAGAATATTCATATCTTTGTGCAGTGTAAACAAATTGGAACCACTCCGATGAAATATCAATCTCAGGAACGAGTGGGGTGTAAGGTCATCTCCATTCATAAATATTGCAAAATTGTTGAAATTACAACTAAAATTCCACCTTAAAATTAAAGCAAGCAAACAGTGACCTCTTTCCCGATAATTAACAAAGGAAGATCCTTGCACAGACCATGATCATCATCACCCGAGCGACTGCTCTCCTGGATAATTTTAGAAAGCTGATTAATTAATGCCAACAAGATGGAAATTTTACTTTTATTGACTAAATCTAGCCCTGGGAGTGGCATGCAACCTTTCAATTTTCAACTGAAAAAGTATCTATTACAATTCTGAAGTTAATCAAGTCAGGATCTCCATTTCATTATCAGCTTCCAATAGGATTAGTGACTGGGACACAACTACCTTGATGGAGATCAGGAGTCATGGAAAACAACTGAAAGCTCCAAATAAGGTTCAAATTGGTTGTGAAGCAAGCATTTAATCCTCTAAGCTGCAAAGACACCCCTTTTCTTGGTCTGCCTCTCCAGCATTTTCGTTCAAATACATGGAACTTCTGATTGTTTCTGGGTGTCTGAGTACATGGCCTAGCTACCCCACCTTCTGACTACTATCACTTTTGTGCATCTTTCCATGAGCAATTTGTGGTTGTTTGTTGATTGGCCAAAACATCTTCAGAACTGCCACCAGACACAGGCTAGTATGATTTGCTGATAGTCTTGATGTTTCTATTTCAAACATCCCCAGAATAGCCACCAGACACAGGCTAGTATGATTTGCTGATAGTCTTGATGTTTCTATTTCAAACATCCCCAGAATAGCCACCAGACACAGGCTAGTATGATTTGCTGATAGTCTTGATGTTTCTATTTCAAACATCCCCCGAATAGCCACCAGACACAGGCTAGTATGATTTCTGATAGCCTTGATGTTTCTATTTCAAACATCCTCAGAATAGCCACCAGACACAGGCTAGTATGATTTTCTGATAGCCTTGATGTTTCTATTTCAAACATCCCCAGAATAGCCACCAGACACAGGCTGCTATGATTTTCTGATAGTCTTGATGTTTCTATTTCAAACATCCCCAGAATAGCCACCAGACACAGGCTGCTATGATTTGCTGATAGTCTTGATGTTTCTATTTCAAACATCCCCAGAATAGCCACCAGACACAGGCTAGTATGATTTCTGATAGCCTTGATGTTTCTATTTCAAACATCCTCAGAATAGCCACCAGACACAGGCTAGTATGATTTTCTGATAGCCTTGATGTTTCTATATCAAATATCCCCAGAATAGCCACCAGACACAGGCTAGTATGATTTCTGATAGCGTTGATGTTTCTATTTCAAACATCCTCAGAATAGCCACCAGACACAGGCTAGTATGATTTTCTGATAGCCTTGATGGTTCTATTTCAAACATCCTCAGAACAGCCACCAGACAGGCTAGTATGATTTTCTGATAGCCTTGATGTTTCTATTTCAAACATCCACAGAATAGCCACCAGACACAGGCTAGTATGATTTTCTGATAGCCTTGATGTTTCTATTTCAAACATCCACAGAATAGCCACCAGACACAGGCTAGTATGATTTTCTGATAGCCTTGATGTTTCTATTTCAAACATCCACAGAATAGCCACCAGACACAGGCTAGTATGATTTTCTGATAACCTTGATGTTTCTATTTCAAACATCCACAGAATAGCCACCAGACAGGCTAGTAAGATTTTCTGATAGCCTTGATGTTTCACATTCACACATTCTCAAGCACTCAGAAAACACGAAAGGAATGAAAACATGAACATTAACTTTGATTATCATGAGTTTAGTTTTTCTATTCCCATTCTAGAGATAAGAAACACATCCTTCTTGTGTTCAAATTTCCATATTCACACCGTCTGACAAGTGCTTGAGATAAAGTTCATGTTGTCTTGAGCACTCCTCTTATCATAACACGGCTTTGAACGTATGACTCGTATCGTTGATTCTCTGGGCTAATAAATACAGTTAAATAAGGGGCAATTTAGTAGTATATGTCCCATTATTTTAGTATTAGGCCTGCATATGCGCATACATAGTGGGCATAACTGACAGCTGAAATTTATACACGTGTTGGTTCTCTATGTTAAGACCTGTTACAACTCTGAAGGTAATAGTTTGTACTGGTTGATAAAATATATGGTAGTTATCATTGAGACCTTATTCCTCTTAGAGCTCACATATTAAGCAGTCATAGATGCATTGTGGGAGCCGCGATAGCTCAGTGGTTAGTGAACTGGACTACAAAGGACGAGGGGTAGGGTTCGATCCCAACCGACGGCTTCCGGGTTCACCCAGCCTTAAATGGGTACCAAATTTTTTTTCTGTGAAAGTAAAGCAGCACAGGTGTAATACCGACCACATTACCCCAAAAATCATGTGCTGAAGGTCTGTAAAATGTAGGGTCACTAACACCATATCCCCCTATACGCCACTTGGCGTGACGGGGGTACTTTACTTTTTATGGATGCATTGTGCTGCAAGTTTAACAGTGATGCCATGGTATCTGCATCTTTCAGCCCACAACATCCATCTTCGGCATTCTATCTATCTATCTATCTATCTATTGACCTTTCGAGCCGTAACCGGCCCATAGGGCGTAGACCAAGATACACCTTCTCCTATATGAATTTTTGTTCTAGCAGTTTTCTTTTAAAGATATTTTATCAAATCTCGCCATCTGTCTCTGTTCTGTGCAAGCAGTTCTATCTCATTGAGGGAGCCGATTCCTGCTGCTCTTGCCTCTCTCATCAATGTTCTTCTCAGTGTCTCCCTGGGTCTTCCTCTTTTTCTTTTTCCTGTTGTTTCCCATATGAGGGCTTGCTTTGCTATTCGATTATTATCTCTTCTCATCACATGTCCAACGTATGACCATCGCCTTTTCTTTATTACTGAAGATATTAGTGGTTGATTGGCGATTTCTCTAATTTCCTCGTTTGTTTTGAATTCGTTCCATTCTATACCAAGTATTTTCCTTAGACATTTATTTTCGAATGCGTTCAACTTTGTTTCTATATCTCTTGTTGTTTTCCAGCTTTCACACGCATACGTAAGGGTTGATAGTACATTTGATTTGAATAGCCTAAGTTTTGTGTTTGTGCTAATGAGTTTTGATTTCCACAACTTTTCTTCGGCATTAGTAAACTAAAATCTAATTCTCAATTAAATTAAAATAAGAACATCTTCACTGCACTTTGGACAAGTCCATAAGTGATCAGATCTTTTTTTGAAGAATATACATCAGCGTGTAGCGACTAACATCACTGGTGTTGTGTTGGTTGATAAGTCTTCCTTGGATTCCTATGTAGCGCTTTCATTTGGCATCTGTAACCTTGACATTATATTCGTGAATGCTGGTAATGGCAACGGAAACAGGGTCATTGTTTTGTCCTGCTACCCTGAGGGCATTCAAAATGTCACAGCAGTCAATTGCCCTTCCCCATTCAACATCAGCCAAACTGGCATGTCTGTCAGCATGTTTATTACCTCTTACACCTGCATGCCCTGGCAAGAAAATAAAGCTGACACTTGTTAGAGCAGATCTCCCTAGACACTCTAACCACTGCCTTGCTTCAGCATGAGAGATTTGCTTAACCATTTTTGCCCTGACAGCGGCTACCTATCATTTTCAACCTTAAACTGCCAAGAGTTATTTAACATATGCAAGCTCACGCAAGGACTGTATTTTGTCATTTTCCAGAGA
Organism: Megaustenia siamemsis; assembly: GCA_032433765.1. NCBI lineage: Eukaryota > Metazoa > Mollusca > Gastropoda > Stylommatophora > Ariophantidae > Megaustenia > Megaustenia siamemsis. The sequence goes on from JAVIAB010000025.1 coordinate 11,609,992, forward strand.
TGGCAAGGCATCAGACCTCAATACCCAGAGGACAGGGGAGAATAAATCTACAAGGAAACCACTGGCTCAATTTTTTTTTTTTTAAATTCACACCACCTGTGACGGGAATTAAACCTGGGACTTTTTTGTCCCAAGGCCAATGGCTTAACTAGGGACCACCGAGTCCCCATCACTGGCTCAATTTTTATTTTTTTTAAATTCACACCACCTGTGACGGGAATTAAACCTGAGACTTTTTTGTCCCGAGGCCAATGTCTTAACTAGGGACCACCGAGTCCCCATCACTGGGATAATGTTGCTGTCCACTTTTGGACTGAATCAATCATTCCAGAAGCTTAAATGAAAGAAATACTTAAAGGGTAACTTCTGCTGATGATGATATTACCCTCTATAGCATACACGCACACAAATTCTCAAAGAGCCCAACACAAAAAGAGAACTCCTAAAAAACATCAGAAATAAACAATCAATATTTTTTGGGTGCATAATGTGGGAAGAGGAAAGTTGGAAAACTTGGCTATGATGGAGCACCATTCTGCTCTGTCTCTTGCTTTGATAGTGCAAATTTCTACAGGCTGACTTGTCTATCTTTTGATGTTACTTGTCCATGTTAGTCTTGAACTGCATTGAAAGATTTTTCCTTCCAAAATTACTTTTGGTAGGCTGCTGCATCTTTTAACATGACCCAAAAATCTTATTTGTTTTGTTTAAATTTTGTTTAGTACTTCTCTTTACATTTTTAGTTGTTTTAAAACTTATTTTCTTTTCTTTCCATCCAATTCTTCCCAATATTCTATAAATCCACATTTCAAAGGCTTCAATTTTCTGTTTCTCTGTTTTCTTGTCTAATGTCCATGTTTCTGCACCACACAGAGAGAAGTTGAGAAGATGTAACATTTAGCTATTCTTAGTTTTAGCCGTGGTGTTATTTGTCTAGATGTTAGTATATTTTTCATGGCATTAAAACTGTTTTTTGTCATTCCTATTCTATTCCTTTATTTCTGTTGTGCATTTTCCATCACTTGTTATAGTATGTCCAAGGTAGTTGTAGTTCTGAACTGTCTCCAGGTCTATTCATTCCACTTTGATATCCCCTTGTAGGTTTTGAGTATTATCTTTGTTTATTATGCAGCCCACGACCATCACATTCAAGGCGAGACTGTACCTGTATGAGACAGGCAAATAATTGCAATCTCATCCTACCTCCCCTCATGTAGCCCCCTTTCTTATTTCAACATCCTACTTTCTTCTCTTCTTTTCTGTCCCACTCTCCATTCACCTGATCATCTAACATGTAGATATAGATAATTGTGCTTCATCGTTTGTTGATGTTGTCCCTGTTTTCTGAAGAAGGCTATAGGCCGGAACGTCAGTATTGTGTTGTGTTCCTTCTTTGTAAAGCTGTCGCCATACTTTGGAGTGTCTAACACTCCCCATCACTGGCTTTTTGTACCTGTATGAAAGAGGAATCCTGAAAAGGAAGTGGACTTCCCAGATAACTTAGTGAAGATGAAGAAACATGAAAAAGGCAGAATGGTGGTCTTCTTTCATAACAAAAAATTACACAAAAGCTACCTAAAAAAGTGAATAATGCACTACAAAAACAAGTTTCAAGATTTGGAAACTATACGGGTATATGAAAGGAGACACGGTTCAGAAATAACAATCTGATAGATTGATTATTTCTTCTGCCTGTTTCTATATGTTAGTGTTTGCAATGTCCGAACAGTGTTGGTGAAAAATGTGACTGTTGTCTGGAGCTTCTGGAGATGTGATTAACTACTGACTCAGTAGGTTATGGTCTACTGTTGAAAACAACAATACAGAAGGTTATGGCCTACTGCTGAAAACAACAATACAGTAGGTTATGGCCTATTGCTGAAAACAACAATACAACACACTACACCCTCTTAATGTAATTTCAACTGTGGAGGATGAAAAGGAGTATCCGTCAGGTAATTGCAAGAAAAAAAAAAATATATACATCATCACAGTACTCAAATAATGACGATTAGCACTCTAACCTCTAGTCTGATTATACAAAAGACCTTACATAGCACCATTTTCTTACATTATATTTATCACTTATTCTGATCAATTAAGACTGTTTTCTAATTTTCACAAAACAAGACACACTTACAACAATGTTGTACACATACTTATATACATACATTCATATATATATCATCATCATCATCAAGTAGCGGGCCTGCTGGCGTAGGTGATCATGTCTCTCCACAGCTTTCGATCTCGGCAGCTATTTATCATTTCTGTTGTTGATCTTCTGCCAAGCCATTCTCTTAAGCTGTCTGGTATTTTTTTCTCTTCGCTTCTCTCTATCTCTTCATCCCTCAATTTTTCCAGTTGTTACAATATATTCCAGTTGTTCTCTTCTCATTACATGGCCAAAAAATGATATTGTCTCTTCCTAATATTGGAAATTAGCTCTCTTTATTGTACTATACTCACTGTACTATACTTATTGTACTATACTCACTGTACTATACTTATTGTACTATACTCACTGTACTATACTTATTGTACTATATTTATTGTACTATACTCACTGTACTATACTCATTGTACTATACTCACTGTACTATACTTATTGTACTGTCATGTTCTCTATGCACTGCTGTGACTGAGAGTGGTCTTGTTCAACTGTGCAATCACAATGATACTCACTAACTCACTACACTCAGGGTCATTATTTTCTTAACTTGTTGCTTGCATGAGTTACCCATACATTTTAGAAGATAAATTGTATAAATTAACCATTATAAATATACAGGGTGTTTATAAAGTCTCACTACACTTGGTATCTAGGTCAATTTGAAAAAAAAATGTTTATGACGTCATCACAATATGTGCTCCCACTGTCAATGAAATTTGTTGAATAAGTTTATTGCTACTGGAAATGTGGAAGATGCTCCACGATCTGGTAGGCCTGCTGTGAATGATGAAATATGTTTAGATATCCAAGACAGAATCCTTAAAAGTCCAGACAAGTCATTAAGAAAACTGTCGCAACAAGTGAACTTACCATTGAGCACATATTGTGATGACGTCATAAACATTTTTTTCAAATTGACCTAGATACCAAGTGTAGTGAGACTTTATAAACACCCTATACTTGCTATAATAATTATTGTAACAAAAAAAATGACGTTTTACTCATATATTAAATCTATAAAATTAGCTCATCTATTATGGATTCTGCCTTAATAGCAAAAAGATAGAAGTAATGGTAACAACAAAGAAAAAGACACCACCTCAGTGCAAAATAAAAACAAGTGGAACAATATTAAAACAGATAAATTAATTTAAATATCTGGGAACAATGTTAACCTCAGATGGTAGGTGTACAACAGAGGTGAGATGCAGAATGGCTCAGGCAAAAGCAGCTTTCTAAAAAATTAGGAAAACACTATGCAATCCATTTTTGACAGTAGAAACAAGAAAAAAAGTTCTTAAATGTTACGTTGAGCCAGTTTTAACATATGGATGTGAATCATGGACAATAGGACAACAAACAAGAAAACCATTGGAGTCTGTAGAAATATGGTTTTACAGAAGAATGTTGAGAATACCATGGGCAGCTAAGAAGAGTAATGAAGACGTTCTGAAAGAGGTCAAAGCAAAAAGAGAGCTAATTTCCAATATTAGGAAGAAACAATCATCATTTTTTGGCCATGTAATGAGAAGAGAACAACTGTGACAACTGGAATATATTGTCACAACTGGGAAAATTGAGGGACGAAGACATAGAGGGAAGCAAAGAGAGAAAATGCCAGACAGCTTAAGAGAATGGCTTGGCAGAAGGTCAACAACAGAAATGATAAATAGCTGCCGAGATCGAAAGTTGTGGAGAGACATGATCAACTACGCCAGCAGGCACGGTACTTAATGATGATGATTATGGATTCTAATCTTAATATTCTGCTGTCCATTCAGTGTCCAGCGAGTGGTGGCGTGTAAGTCTTCTTCTTTCCTTCCCCATAATTTGCCTTTCGGCGTCGAGAGAAAGGAGAGGGAGGGTGTAGTAGGTATTATGTAAGTTTAAAGTACTAAGTAGTAATATAAGTCAGAAAAGAAATTGAAAATATAATAAATGATCAGATCATGTTTCCTACACCTACGGCATTTCGACTTAAGCTAGTTAAGTATGGGTAGATAATCACACATTCTTACACAAGTCATAAGTTACACATTGATTACATTATTCAATTCATTGATAATTATAATGAATTACTACTATTTACTAATTACAATTACATCATCATCCCTTCCCAATTCTCCAGCCGCCCCACTTATAAATGATAAATGAATGTAAGCGAACATAAAATGATAACCCTCGTCCCCTGGAAACCACATCATCACAGATCGAAATTACGAGGTAACAAGTAGTAAGCAACATCAACGACAAGTTGAACAACGAACCAGGTTGGTTAGTTAAGACCACAGCCCGGTTGTCCCGGGTTGTTGACAAAATTAATGAACAGCGACACAACAACAACCAACGTCAACTCGAGAAGAAGGAATGATGATGATGAGAAAAAAAATAAAACTTACCGTTACTTCATATGTCTTCCTTGAAGTCATTATAATGTTTAATTTTTAGATAATCTCGGCTGTTTAGTTCTGTAAAAATTAGAATAAACACAAAACTACTGGGTATAGTTTGCAGTAAAACAAAAGTAATGTTGCAGTCCTCAAATGCTTCCCGTCGCCATGTGCTGTACAAATGGGGTCAAGCAGACGGCTTGCCACGCAGGAGGCCTACTCAATAATAATAATATATCCAGGGCATGTTTATCGGCTTTATTGTATAACCAGAGCTACAACTTATCGTAGATTTCACTACACTTGTTATCAATCTTTGATAAGTGTCCAAAAATATAAACGTCAGCCCTGATAATTAATGTTAATTGAGAAGACGTCTTCAAGGAAAATGAAGCCTCCTTGTTAACCTTGTGTAGTGTCTGGGACAAGCTGGGAGATGCGGGCGGGAAAAAATAAATGTAGGATTTTATTTACCATCTCTCTCTCTCTCTGAAACTTTGTTCTCAGGTGCGATATTTCTGTGCCGATAAATAAGTTAATTCTGCCAGTCACGGTTATATCAGCACTTTTCATTGTGGAATAAGAGTTTATTCATTGCTTGAATATACGTTTCCAACGAACCTTAAGAGGAATAAGAAGTTCTGGTTTCAAAATGAAAACAGCAAATCAGAATTATAATTGACATTTATATTTAGTAATTCTGCACTTATTTTAATTAAAGTATACTTTGTCACCCAAAAAAATGCCAGTATTATTGTTTAAGAACATTCTATGTTTTGTTAGTGTGAACTTGATTTTTTTTTTTAAACCTGTTTCATGATTGAGGAGTAAGAACTACTGCCAAGCCATTCTCTTAAGCTGTCTGGTATCTTTTCTCTTTACTTCCCTCTATCTCTTCGTCCCACAATTTTTCCAGTTGTTACAATATATTTCAGCTATTCTCTTCTCATTACATAGCAAAAAAAATGATGATTGTTTCTTCCTAATATTGGAAATTAGCTCTCTTTTTGCTTTGGCCTCTTTCAGAACGTTTTCATGACTCTTCTTAGCTGTCCTTGGTATTCTCAACATTCTGAGCTATAGGCCTACATACATTTTAATGTAAAACTATAAAATGACTATTATATTCCTCTTCGTCGCCGTCTTCTTCTTTCCTTCTTCATTTACCTTTCAACGTCGAGGGGAGGGGATATAATATGCGGTCTTTTGCTCGTCTGTTGGCTTCTCTTTCTGTTATGTTTTCTAGTGTTTCTAATAATCCATTAATCCAGCTTTTTCGTGGTCGGCCCTTGGGTCTGGTTTTCTCGCAACGTTTATTGAATGCCCATTGTGTTGTGTTTTTTATCTTTCTGTCTTATCACGTGGACAAACCATTTTATCTGCTGTTTCTTTATGTACTCTATGGCAGGAATTATTCCTAGCTTTTTTCTCAGTTCCTCATTTCTGACCTTATCTCTCAGACTGTTTCCTGTCATTCGTCTAACACATTTCATCTTGGTAGTGGTTATTTTTATTATTGTTCTTGAGTCTGGAATTCAGGTTTGGCATTGGTAGCACAACGTTGGGATGAAAATTATTTTGTAGAGAACACATTTTGCTTATAACTAATCATAATTGTAAAACACACAAAAAGCAAATATGTTATGTTATAGAAAACATATGTCTTTATTAATCTACTAAAATGTATCAAATTTGCTCATCTACAACGGAATCTTAACATTCTACAATCTTTTTGCTTCTCTACAGTCGAATGTGGAACAGCATTGATATATTTATTACTGGACTACGACATCTGACAGTGGCGTGGCGTCGCGTTTCAAAACAATGGGGAATACCCCGACAGCCATGACTGCGATACTGCGTCAGATATCATCGTCTCCATATATCTCAGTCAATATAGTTTGCGTTAAGGGTTGTTTTAACCTGTGTCTTGTATTCACCATGATCTTGCATTTTATACTGTCGACTAATCCAGTGAATCTCAACATTTCTTTCACTGATGTACCCCCTGGGTGGCCCATTTCCTGGGTGGCTTGTTGCAGGAGCTACTGAGTTAGGTGCGCTGTGCACACCGTGAGCTGTGTGTTTCATCCGTTTTGATCCTGCTTCGATATCCCGCTTGTTTACGATGAATGATGATATCGTATGACGGGGAACAGTTGGCTGTGTTCACTTTCTGCGCGGTTTCGCCTTATGTCTTTTGGCGTGTGCTGAGACTGCTACGATGGGGACTACAGTTACCTTTCTTTGTTTGGGAGATGAGTTAGTAATTCGGATGATTCCACTGGCACGGGCGGTTGAGCAATTATGGATTTTAATTCGTTTGCTGTGAGACCGAGGCCTTCCATAGCCAATAACAATAACAATAGCCATTTCCATTACTAGTCCATCTTAGAGCGGCGTAATGTGTGCGGTTAATTTTTTTAGTCCATCTTAGAACGGCGTAATGTGTGCAGTTAATTTTTTTAGTCCATCTTAGAACGGCGTAATGTGTGCAGTTAATTTTTTTAGTCCATCTTAGAACGACGTAATGTGTGCAGTTATTTTTTTAGTCCATCTTAGAACGGCGTAATGTGTGCAGTTAATTTTTTTAGTCCACTTTAGAACGGCGTAATGTGTGCAGTTAATTTTTTTAGTCCACTTTAGAACGGCGTAATGTGTGCAGTTAATTTTTTTAGTCAACCTTAGAACGGCACAATGTTTGTAGTAAATGTTATTTTTTTTAAACAATATGCTGTTATATAAGGTTTATCACTGGCTATGGAAACTTCTTCTGCGATCATTGCTCATTCAGATTAAGACTCCACCTCTCTTATGAAGGCAGCTGTCTTTTTCAGTGATTCGGTTGCCCCGTTTAGTTTCTCTTCCAAGGAGGTGGGTGTGGACCACATTGCTCTTCTCAGGTCTGTGTACTGGGGGCAATCCTGTAGAATATGTTTTGGTTTCTCATTCTGTTGTGGCCAGTGCGTAGTCGAAGTATGATGACTTGATCCCTCCTTAATATTTGGATGTATCCATCTCTCTCGTCATACTTTGGGTGTTCTTGTTTCTATTTTTCATGGTACTTGCCTTTTGGTGATGGATTTGGCTTCATCGTAGCTGACCAGATGGTTCTCTTATGGTAATCACCATCCCCCCTTAGCTAGTTTGTCTACGCATTGGTTTCCGTGTATATTACAGTGTGATGGTATCCACTGGATGACCACTCTCTGGAAGTTATTGCACAGTTGGTCTAGTGTTGTTCGCAGGTCATCTAGTTCGCTGGCCCTGTGGAGTGTTTAGAGCTGTTGGGACTGACAGTGCGTCGGTCAGTATCACCAATTTCTTGTGCATGTTATCTTAATGCTACGGAAACAAGCATATCTTTAATGGTTTTAACACTAATAAGGATATTGCAGTCACAATATCAACATAATGGGTTTGGCGGACTGTAGAAGAATAGGAATCATATCAAAGTAATGCACTGACAGCATGTGAGATGAGATGCCTCAGGAAAGCTGCGAACAACATACGAAGAGATCGTGTAAAGAACAATGAAATCAGAAACAACATTGGAATTCTACAAGTCATTGAATACATAGAGAGACAAAGATGAAAGTGGTTTGAACATTTAATGTGCATGAAACCCTCAGCTCCAGCGTCAAGAGCTTATAACAACAAAATGGAACAACAAAGATATAGAGGTAGACCAAGAAGATGATGGATTGATGGAATTTACGACATAATAAAACAATACAATATCATTATGCGCCAAGCCAAGAATTGACGACACAATAAAACATTACAATATCACTATGTACCAAGTCAAGAATTTACGACATAAGTACCAAGTCAAGAATTGACGACATAATAAAACAATACAATATCACTATGTACCAAGTCAAGAATTTACGACATAATAAAACAATACAATATCACTATGTACCAAGTCAAGGATTTACAACATAATCAAACAATACAATATCACTATGTGCCAAGTCAAGAATTGACGACATAATAAAACAATACAATATCACTATGTACCAAGTCAAGAATTTACAACATAATCAAACAATACAATATCACTATGTACCAAGTCAAGAATTGACGACATAATAAAACATTACAATATCACTATGTACCAAGTCAAGAATTGACGACATAATAAAACATTACAATATCACTATGTACCAAGTCAAGAAGTGACGACATAATAAAACAATACAATATCACTATGTACCAAGTCAAGAATTGACGACATAATAAAACAATACAACATCACTATGTACCAAGTCAAGAATTGATGACATAATAAAACATTACAATATCACTATGTACCAAGTCAAGAATTGACGACATAATAAAACATTACAATATCACTATGTACCAAGTCAAGAATTTACGACATAATAAAACATTACAATATCACTATGTACCAAGTCAAGAAGTGACGACATAATAAAACAATACAATATCACTATGTACCAAGTCAAGAATTGACGACATAATAAAACAATACAACATCACTATGTACCAAGTCAAGAAGTGATGACATAATAAAACATTACAATATCACTATGTACCAAGTCAAGAATTGACGACATAATAAAACATTACAATATCACTATGTACCAAGTCAAGAATTGACGACATAATAAAACATTACAATATCACTATGTACCAAGCCAAGAATTGACGACATAATAAAACAATACAATATCACTATGTACCAAGTCAAGGATTTACAACATAATCAAACAATACAATATCACTATGTACCAAGTCAAGAATTGACGACATAATAAAACAATACAATATCACTATGTACCAAGTCAAGAATTGACGACATAATAAAACAATACAATAGCATTATGTGCCAAGTCAAGAGTTTACGACATAATAAAACAATACAATATCACTATGTACCAAGTCAAGAATTTACAACATAATAAAACAATACAATATCACTATGTACCAAGTCAAGAATTGACGACATAATAAAACAATACAATATCACTATGTGCCAAGTCAAGATTTAAAACATAATAAAACAATACAATATCACTATGTACCAAGTCAAGAATTTACAACATAATCAAACATTACAATATCACTATGTACCAAGTCAAGAATTTACAACATAATAAAATATTACAATATCACAATGTGCCAAGTCAAGAATTGGTGACATAATAAAACAATACAATATCACTATGTACCAAGTCAAGAAGTGACGACATAATAAAACAATACAATATCACTATGTACCAAGTCAAGAAGTGACGACATAATAAAACAATACAATATCACTATGTACCAAGTCAAGAATTGACGACATAATAAAACAATACAATATCACTATGTACCAAGTCAATAATTGACGACACAATAAAACATTACAATATCACTATGTACCAAGTCAAGAATTTACAACATAATAAAACAATACAATATCACTATGTACCAAGTCAAGAATTTACGACATAATAAAACAATACAATATCACTATGTACCAAGTCAAGAATTGACGACATGATAAAACAATACAATATCACTATGTACCAAGTCAAGAATTGACGACATAATAAAACAATACAATATCACTATGTGCCAAGTCAAGAATTTACAACATAATCAAACATTACAATATCACTATGTACCAAGTCAAGAATTGACGACATAATAAAACATTACAATATCACTATGTACCAAGTCAAGAATTGATGACATAATAAAACAATACAATATCACTATGCGCCAAGTCAAGAATTTACAACATAATAAAACAATACAATATCACTATGTACCAAGTCAAGAATTTACAACATAATCAAACAATACAATATCACTATGTACCAAGTCAAGAATTACAACATAATCAAACATTACAATTTCACTATGTGCCAAGTCAAGAATTGGGGACATAATAAAACAATACAATATCACTATGTGCCAAGCCAAGAATTGACGACATAATAAAACAATACAATATCACTATGTAGCAAGTCAAGAATTGACGACATAATAAACATTACAATATCACTATGTACCAAGTCAAGAATTGACGACATAATAAACATTACAATATCACTATGTACCAAGTCAAGAATTTACGACATAATAAAACAATACAATATCACTATGTAGCAAGTCAAGAATTGACGACATAATAAAACATTACAATATCACTAGTACCAAGTCAAGAATTGACGACATAATAAAACATTACAATATCACTATGTACCAAGTCAAGAATTGACGACATAATAAAACATTACAATATCACTATGTACCAAGTCAAGAAGTGACGACATAATAAAACAATACAATATCACTATGTACCAAGTCAAGAATTGATGACATAATAAAACAATACAACATCACTATGTACCAAGTCAAGAATTGATGACATAATAAAACATTACAATATCACTATGTACCAGTCAAGAATTGACGACATAATAAAACATTACAATATCACTATGTACCAAGTCAAGAATTGACGACATAATAAAACATTACAATATCACTATGTACCAAGCCAAGATTGACGACATAATAAAACAATACAATATCACTATGTACCAAGTCAAGAATTTACAACATAATAAAACAATACAATATCACTATGTGCCAAGTCAAGAATTTACGACATAATCAAACAATACAATATCACTATGTGCCAAGTCAAGAATTTACGACATAATCAAACAATACAATATCAATATGTGCCAAGTCAAGAATTTACGACATAATAAAACAATACAATATCACCATGTGCCAAGTCAAGAATTGACGACATAATCAAACAATACAATATCACTATGTGCCAAGTCAAGAATTGGTGACATAATCAAACAATACAATATCACTATGTGCCAAGTCAAGAGTTTACGACATAATAAAACACTACAATATCACTATGTACCAGTCAAGAATTGACGACATAATAAAACAATACATTATCACTATGTGCCAAGTCACAGAAAGTGTCCTTGATAGAAAACACATCATTGACTTAGAGCCTGCGACGCATACTGGCAAAAAGACTAGAACAAGTAAAAGAAAGAAGAAAAGAAATGATATGGCAAAGAAATGTGAAGCTGACTCTCTTCGTTTTGGTTTAAAATGGGTGCGAAGACGCACGACAACAGCAGAACTGAAAGTTGCCAGCGATTCACAACTGATGGATATGCAGGATCAGTGAACCAGAATAATCCAGACCAGTGATGGCCAAATGACGCCCGCCAGTTTAATTTTGTTGGCCCTTGTCATCATCATTATCATCATCAAGTACCGGGCCTGCTGGCGTAGGTGATCATGTCTCTCCACAACTTTCGATCACGACATTTATTTATCATTTCTGCTGTTGACCTTCTGCCAAGCCATTCTCTTAAGCTGTCTGGAATCTTTTCTCTTTGCTTCCCTCTATCTCTTCGTCCCTCAATTTTCCAGTTGTTACAATATATTCCAGTTGTTCCCTTCTCATTACATGGCCCCCAAAAAAATATGATGGTTGTTTCTTCCTAATATTGGAAATTAGCTCTCTTTTTTCTTTGACCTCTTTCAGAACGTTTTCATTACTATTCTTAGCTGTCCATGGTATTCTCAATATTCTTCTGTAAAACCACATTTCTACAGACTCCAGTGATATGTGGCCTTATAGCGTCCACATAAACTGTTATAATAAATATTTATAAATGAAAATTAAGCTTCCAGTAGTTAAGAAAGAAATAATATAAAGGTAATTTTGTAATAAATAATTAACTGTCTTGTTACAAATGATAAAAAATATCGCCAAAGTGCAAGCATTATTAATATATGACTAAATCACATGAGAAGAACATTGATCAGAGAGGCAAGAGCAGCAGGAATAGGCTCCCTTAATGCGATAGAGTTGCTTGCACAAAATAGAGACAAATGGCGAGATTTTATAAAAGATCTTTACAAGGATTGAAAACTGCTAGAATAAAAATTTAGATAAGAGAAAGAGTATCTGGGTCTATGCTCTATGGTCGGCTATGGTTTGAAAGGTCAATAGATAGATAGAAATCACATCACCCAGCCTCAAAAGGGTACAGGATTTTATTTTTCTGCGAGAGTAAAGCGGCACTGGCGTAATACCGACCAAATTACCTCAAAAATCATGTGCTGAGGGTTTATAAAAATTATAGTCACTAACACCATATTCCCTATACGCCACTTGGCGTGACGGGGTTCTTTACTTATTAAAAAAACATTTGTTTAATACTTTTGTTTTTTTTATCACTTATAATTTTTGATTCTACTCAAGTGTAGGAAGTTGGTCGTTTGGTACAATAAACTGCAACACAACACTTTTAAGCCCTCTTAATTTTTTTTTTAATCATGGACAATAGGGCAACATACAAGAAAATCACTGGAGTCTGTAGAAATGTGGTTTTTACGGAAGAATGTTGAGAATATCATGGACAGATAAGAAGAGTAATGAAGATGTTCTGAAAGAGGCCAAAGTAACAAAGTAAAAAGAGAGCTAATTTCCAAACAATCATCATTTTTTGGCCATGTAATGAGAAGAGAACAGCTGGAATATATTGTAACAACTGGAAAAATTGAGGACGAAGAGATAGAGGGAAGCAAAGAGAAAAGATACCAGACAGCTTAAGAGAATGGCTTGGCGGAAGGTCAACAACAGAAATGATAAATAACTGTCGAGATCGAAAGTTGTGGAGAGACATGATCACCTACGCCAGCAGGCTTGATACTTGATGATGATGATGATGAATATGTATACCCTTCTCTGTGATTGTGTGAGTGTGGTTGTGTGTGTGACAGTGGTGTGGTTGTGTGAGTGTGGATGTTGTATGTGTGTGTATGTGGGTGTGTGAGTGTGGGTGTTGTATGTGTGTATGCGGGTGTTGTGTGTGGGTGTTGTATGTGCTGGAGTGTGGGTAGGGTATGTGTGTATGGTGTGCGTGTGGGTGTTTGAGTAAGGGGGTGTGTGTGATGTGTGTATGTGGGTGTGGTATGTGTGTGTGTGTGTGTGAGTGTGGGTGTGTGAGTATGTGAGTATGTGTGTGTGTGTGGTGTGTATATGCGCGCGTGTTTGCGTGCGTGTTGTGTTGTGGTATGTGTGTGTCTATGTGCGTGCGTACATATGTGTGTGATGGTATACATTCCCCCGGAGGTGCCACATAACACAAGTTGAAAACCATTGCTCCCACGAGATCGTACATCGAGACACGTAGTTCTTGAATTCGAATAATTCCTGTTGCGAGTTGCGCTCTATATAGTTTCACTTTCTTTATTAAATTTGCGTTTCCCGGTTCTAGAAGGAGCGATTGAAGCATGTCCATTCCAGCAAGCAACGCAAACACCTGACCCCAGACATCGGCAGATCGAACACACTGCCTGAGATCGTTGCGATTCTCACACATTGATTTAGTCGGGTGTGTCACAGTTGGTTTCTAGTCGAACCTAAAGTTAATGGTCAGGTCTTTGGAGCGAAGGTAGCTGTTGCCAATACCGAGCGATATTCTGGACGAATGAGAGGATGTGTCAACCAACACCGAACTGGGCACAATTAGTCGCTGTGTAAAAAAAAAAAAAAAAGTAAAGTACCTCCGTCACGCCAAGTGGCGTATAGGGAATATGGTGTTAATGACCGTAAATTTTACAGACCTTCGGCACATGATTTTTGGGGTAATGTGGTTGGTATTATGCCCGTGGCGCTTTACTTTCCCAGAAAAAAATGCGGTACCCATTAAAGGCTGGGTGAACCTGGGATCCGTCGGTTGGGATCGAACCCTACCTCTTGTTCTTTGTAGTCCAGTTCACTAACCAATGAGCTACCGCGGCTCCCATATGTAATAAGTGGCGAACACAAATTAAAAAAAATATGTAGAAAAAAAAATTAGAAAAAATAGTATGATTAAAACTTTCATAAACATTCTTGTGTTTATGTTCAAACTTTCATAAACATTCTTATGTTTATGTTCAAACTTTAATAAACATTCTTGTGTTTATGTTCAAACTTTCATGAACATTCTTGTGTTTATGTTCAAACTTTCATAAACATTCTTGTGTTTATGTTCAAACTTTCATAAACATTCTTGTGTTTATGTTCAAACTTTCATAAACATTCTTGTGTTTATGTTCAAACTTTCATAAACATTCTTGTGTTTATGTTCAAACTTTCATAAACATTCTTGTGTTTATGTCCAAACTTTCATGAACATTCTTATGTTTATGTTCAAACTTTTATAAACATTCTTGTGTTTATGTTCAAACGTTCATAAACATTCTTGTGTTTATGTTCAAACTTTAATTTTGTGTTGTCCACTTATTACATTAAGCTTTAACCATTTCTCTATTTGTTTTCTATATATTAAAAATCTCCTTGCATTTCTTGAATGTTCTCAGTCCGTCTTATTCTGCTTATGTAATAAGTGACCGGCACAAATTAGAACAACGCAACGCTTCATCTCAATATACCTTCTGCAGGAAGAAACATGCAGCACACACAGAGATATGTTATTGAGTTATTTGCGGGTCATCATCACTGCACTCCGAACATGTCCATATGTGCTCAGATCCCCTCCTCAGCAATTCCCGAAGTGTCCAGCGACTGATGACTCCAGTTCTATGTTGGTTGATAAGTCTTCTTACACGGCCACAAAGTTTCTAATTTCTGGCTGTGCCCATCTTAACTCCCATTTCCATCATCCGAAGAAGTGACGAAGATTTGTGTTTGTCGAAGTCCTGTGCTCTTTCCACTTCTCAGAGGGCATTGATGATGTCCGCCCGATCCATTGGTTGCCCGTCCTCAACGACAGCGCAGCTAGCCAACCTGTCCGCTCTTTCATTTCCCCGTACTTCCGCATGTCCAGGGACAAAGATAAAGGTGACCTTAGAGATATGTATCTAAAATAAACAAATAATAATAATGCCTGTGGTATCTGTGTGAGTGTTCTCTCATAGCTGTTCCTTCTCCAGATGGGACTTGATACGCTGCAGTATTGCTTTCCGAGGTGTCCTTCCCATGATATAGAGAGTGGCAAACACATTTGTCGTGTTTATGTTTACATAAAATAATCAAGGTACTTGCCAGAGGGGTACCCGACCACACAGTCTACAAACCACTGACAATAATTTCTCGAGTGGATAGGCAAAACTATCAAACATAATAAATATGAAATACTAAGCGAGGCCGCGTGTATAGCTGCAGGAAACAAAAGAAAATATACGTAAAATGGTATTGAGCAGCTAAACTAACAGAAAGACAAGCTATAACGTTTTCACAAAAGCCTTTATCAGGTATAACAAACACAAAGTCAACATTAAACACAAAATTCAGTTAGAAGGCAAACAATTTCTTCTTCTTCTACCTTTCAGCTCCCTATGGAGCATAGGTCTTCAACAAACACTTTCCAAGTCGTTGTGTTTCTTGCCATTCTTTTAAGATCATTCCATGTCTTCCCCGTCATCTTCATCTCAGCTTCTGTCAGTCTTCTCTAAGAATTTCATGGTCTTCCTGTATGTCAATTTCCCTGGGGATTCCAAAAAGGGCCTGTTGTGTAATAATCTCAGTTGGCTTCCGTAGTGTGTGTCCAGCGCCATCGTCTTCGCTGTATCTCTTTATCCACTGGTGTTTGACTGGCACAATTCCATAATTCTATGTTAGTGATTTTGTCCTGCCATTCCCATCCTTTTATTCTGCGTAAGCGTTCATTAATGAAAGTCTGTATCTTCAAGATTGTCAATTTTGTTGTTCTCCATGTTTCACAGCCATATAATAGGACCGACTTAACATTTGAGTTAAAAATTTTAATTTTTGTATTTAACCTAATTTCTTTGGATTTCCATATGTTTCCCAGTGCAACAAAAGCTCCTCTTGCATTTGATATCCTTATTTTGGTATCATTTTCTTTTCCTCCCTCTTTATCTATATTACTGCCCAGATATATGTAAGATTGTACGTCTAGTAGAGGTATTTCTCCTAATTTTATTTGGTTATTGCCAACTGCATTCATTCTCGTAATGATGGTCTCATCTCTATTAATTAATATTTTAAGGCACAAGACTACACAGCTCTAAAAATGGCGGGAAATTAATAGACTTTTTAAACTCGGAATTGTATGTTTAATGAGTATAGTTTGTTTGTTATAACTGGCGAAATCTTTTGTCGAAACGTTTTAGCTTGTCTTGTCATTCTGCTAAATTATCGGCTCAATACTATTTTATGTTTGTTTCTTCAATTTCTCAATTCATTTCACTTTGGTTAAGACAACAATTTCGGAGCCGCGATAGCTCAGTGGTTAGTGAACTTGACTGAAAAGGACATGGGGTAGGGTTCGATCCCAACCAACGGCTTCCGGGTTCACCCAGCCTTTAATGGGTACCGGATTTTTTTTCTGGGAAAGTGAAGCGGCACGGGCGTAATACCGACCACATTACCCTAAAAATCATGTGCCGAAGGTCTGTAAAATGTATGGTCACTAACACCATATGGCGTGACGAGGGTACTTTACTTTTTTTTTTTAAGTCAAAAATTTCACAATTCACATTCTGCCTGCTCTTCTCTATAGGGTCCACTTGAGTAAAGACATGCTTGGCTTGAGTCATTCAAATTTGCTGTCAACGAGTCTCTCCTGGGCCTGCCCAAATTAGGCATTTTTAGTGAACTCAATAGAAGTGTTTGCTAGCGTTTGGCTTTTCGTGGCAAGGCGCTGTGCCACTGAGTACGGGTTCGATCCTGCCTTGGTCCATATTTTTTTCTGTTGTTGATTATTTGTCATTTTTTCCGAGTGCTGTAAACATACCTCTTCTTCTGAATTGATTCGCTGATTATCGCCTCGGAAGTTTCCCTCTAGAACAATATTCATTTATTATTATTTGTCTCCTATCTCTACATATAACCCTTTTCATTTTGTCAGTAGTCTTAATGGAGGCTATTGTGTATTTTTTTGTTTTTCAGGTTTTGTTTTTGTCGAACAGCTTCTCTCATGGCTAATTCTACCAATGTTTGACAAACACATGCGGTCACATAATGAACAAGTCAGGCCCACTGACCCACAGGGTTTTCCATCCTTTTTCATGAGTCTTTTCTCTGAGCCATTTACAGCCTCAAATGATGTTATGCCATTTTTCTACATGCTCTCCATGATGTGCGATCACTTGCTATATATTCCCAGTCATTTTCACTGATGGAGAAGTCATTCGGTTTCAGAGATGATTTACAGATATCTATATATAGTAGTTTAGGTCTGACTATTATAGCTCGTTTCAAATCTCTTGCCCAACTTCAAACTTAAGAATTTTAGTTCTAGCAGTTTTCAATTCTTTTAAAGATATTTTATCAAATCTCGCCATTTGTCTCTGTTCTGTGCAAGCAGCTCTATCTCTTTGAGGGAGCCGAATCCTGCTGCTCTTGCCTCTCTCATCAATGTTCTTCTCATTATATTATATTATATATATAGACAATATATATTGATTGTCAATTTAGACTATTATACTATAGAGTAAGACTAGCTATTATCATGACTGTGAATTGTGAATGATTAGAGGATATTCAGGTCACATGTCCTTTGCAGAACTCAACATTCCTATGTGGTTCAGAAACCACATGGTTCAGTGGTTCAGTTAGGGTTAAAAAGCTATCGATTTTAAAGTTGGGCACGAGTTATGAAACTTAGTCTTTTTCCGTGTGTTAGTTCACCAGATAGTACTTGCTTTGGATGCGGGTTTCTTCCATTCGCTGGATGTGCCCCAGCATTCGGCTTTTGAGCATGATAAGATTTGTATCATCTCTATTCCTTATTAATAAATAGCATCATCATCAAGTGCCGAGCCTACTGGCGTAGGTGATCATGTCTCTCCACAACTTTCAATCTGGACAGCTATTTATCATTTCTGTTGTTGACCTTCTGCCAAGCCATTCTCTTAGTAAAGTAAAAGTAAAGTACCCCCGTCACGCCAAGTGGCGTATAGGAAATATGGTGTTAGTGACCCTATATTTTACAGACCTTCAGCACATGACTTTTGGGGTAATGTGGTCAGTATTACGCCCGTGCTGCTTTACTTTCCCAGAAAAAAAATCCAGTACCCATTTTAAGGCTGGTGAACCCGGAAGCCGTCGGTTGGGATCGAACCCTACCCCTTGTCCGTGGTAGTCCAGTTCACTAACCACTGAGTATCGCGGCTCTCGACAAGACATTCTCTTAAGCTGTCTGTTCTTTTTTCTCTTTGCTTCCCCCTATCTCTTCGTCCCTCAATTTTTCCAGTTGTTATAATATATTCCAGCTGTTCCCTTCTCATTACATGGCCAAAAAATGATGATTGTTTCTTCCTAATATTGGAAATTAGCTCTCTTTTATAAATCACGGGGGGGGGGGGGGGGGGGGGGAAGAATACATCTTTAACATCGCCATTTGTAAACAAAACAGTACCGAAGAAACTGAAAAATAATTATTCAGCGGCAATTGTAAAACAGAGCCGGTAAAAACTACATAAAAGTAGTTTCTACGTAAATTCATACTCTTATAATAAAAAAATAATTAATTAACATCAAGCTATTTTACTTGAAGTCTCCACTCACCAGAAGCTATATTATATTGACGACCATGATGGACGATGGACTGCCCGGGACGTTTGATGTTGTGGCTGGTCCGACCAGGGAGGCAGACATTTCTCTCATCTATTTTGTCGTCAAATCTGATCATTATTTCGCTTCCATGTTGCAGTCTTCTTGTACTATGTGCACAAACTTTAATTAAAGTGAGCGTCAAGTACCACTTTTGGCTTCTATTGTCAAATTAATGTTGTGGGAGCTAATCAAATTTAAAATAGTCAACGTCAACTCGTCAACACAAAAACAGTGAGTAAATTAAATTAAAAGGTCCATGATTTATTTAATTTAGTTACTAAGTTAGTGCTGAACTAGTAAGTAAGTAAAATTCAAAACAAAGTTTATAAGTTGTGCTTACTTTCATTTTTATTGAAGTAAGAGCTGTAAGAATTCGATATAATTTATTATTAAACTAAATGAAACCATAAGAGAAATTAAATGGTAGGAACAAAACCCTGCCAAGAATCTTAGAATATATTAATATATATAGAACAACAACAACTTAAATGAAATGGTTTGGCCACCTGGTCAGAATGAATCCTCACCAATCACCATCAAGGGCGTTCTTCTCGAGAATGCATGGAAAAAGACCAAGAGGAAGACCCAGAAGAAGATGGATAGATGCAGTGATAGAGACATGTAACAACAAAGGAAAATCACTAATTCAGACAGTTCGAGCAGCTCAAGAACGACAAATGATATAAACCACGACACCTTTTAGGTATCAGTGAAAGAGAAAAGAAGAAGATGGATAGATGCAGTGATAGAGACATGTAACAACAAAGGGAAATCACTAATTCAGACAGTTCTAGCAGCTTTCAATTCTTTTAGAGATATTTTATCAAATCTCGCCATTTGTCTCTGTTCTGTGCAAGCAGCTCTATCTCTTTGAGGGAGCCGAATCCTGCTGCTCTTGCCTCTCTCATCAATGTTCTTCTCATTATATTATATATATAGACAATATATATTGATTGTCAATTTAGACTATTATACTATAGAGTAAGACTAGATATTATCATGACTGTGAATTGTGAATGATTAGAGGATATTCAGGTCACATGTCCTTTGCAGAACTCAACATTCCTATGTGGTTCAGAAACATGGACATTAGACAGCAAAACAGAACAGAAAATTGAAGCCTTTGAAATGTGGATCTAGTTTAAAGAATAGATAGAATTGGATGGAAAGAAAGAAAACAACTAAAAATGAAAAGAGAACTACTAAACACAATTCAAACAAGACAAATGCAATTTTAGGTCATGTTAAAAGACACAACAGCCTACTAAAATGAATCCTGGAGGGGAAAATACAAGGTAAAAGAGGCAGACCAAGACTAACACGGACAAGTAACATCAAAAGATGGATAAATCAGCCTATGACAACCTGCACCATCAAAGCAAGAGACAGAGCAGAATGGAACTCCATGGTAGCCAACCTTTGTTGCAGAGGCGTCACTCAATGATGATGATAGCGAATTCTGTTATAATTTTATAATTATTGTTATTATAATTATATTAATTAAATTATTCTGATTATATTAATCAGAAAGAAACAATCATCATTTTTTGGCCATGTAATGAGAAGAGAACAACTGGAATATATTGTAACAACTGGGAACATTGAGGGACGAAGTGATGGAGGGAAGCAAAGAGAAAAAATACCAGACAGCTTAAGTGAATGGCTTGGCAGAAGGTCAACAACAGAAATGATAAACAGCTGTTGTGATTGAACGTTGTGGAGAGACATGATCACCTACGCCAGCAGGCCCGGTACTTGATGATGATGATTGTTATTATAATAATCAAACAGGTATAAATTTATTATATTACTAAATTATTAATAAAATGTTCAGCGAACAATTAAAACTTTAAATAATTGTAACATCAATTAAATCATAATTAGATGATGAGTATTGGTCTAGGCTGGGTGAGTTGGGTAATCAAATTGTCCAACTGTGGCTATCTCCTTCTAGGGAGACTAAATGTGTAATCTTGGAGCAGACGGAAGTAATAGGCACAAAGTGACAATTATATGATATCATGAGTTTTTGTGTGTTATGTTTTCACAATTAAGATGGGCACAGCCAGAAACAAGAAACTTAGTGGGCGTATAAGAAGACTTATCAACCAACTCAAAACTGGAGTCGTCAGACTCTAAACACTTCATTACCAAGGAAGGGAGCTGAGCACCTGTGGACATGTTCGAAATGAAATGATGATGACTCGCAAATAACTCAATAACTCACTAACTCAATAACTTTAAGACAGCAGCAGATTGATAAAAGAAAGAAAGAGCCCTTGGCAGTTTCATCATCATCATCATCAAGTACTGGACAGCAGTTTCATCATCAAGTACTGGGCCTGCCGGCGTAGGCGATCATGTCTTTCCACAACTTTTGATCTCGACAGTTATTTATCATTTTTGTTATTGACCTTCTGCAAAGCCATTCTCTTAAGCTGTCTGGTATCTTTTCTCTTTGTATCCCTCTATCTCTTCATCCCTCAATTTTCTCAGTTGTGACAATATATTTTATATATAACTTGGTAGTTTAGTGTCTTAAAAAAGAGTAGGCCTAAATATGGCCTCTTCTGGACAAAAATTGTTAAGCAAATCTACTCATCCATGCCGAAGACGGATGTGTCGGGCTGAAAGGTGCAGATATCATGGATGCCATAAACTAGTGACATATGTCATCCATGTCACCTTAATGAGTGAGCATTGAGAAGAAGAAGGTCTTGAGTGACATGTCATTTTGAAGATAAATGATTACACAATTTAGTGTTTTATGAAACATGCTAAAATTGTATTTTTATTTCTGTTTTATTTATCGATTTTTATTTTTTTCAGACATTCTACACATAGATCATCATACAACTTCGTTACTCTAAATAATTTGGGCTGTACTACTTCCTGTTGCCAACCCATTGAAATAAACATGTGGGCTCCGGAAAATGATAATTTAGAATTACCCATCATTGAGAAAATGATGACCCTCAGTTATTGCTTGCACAGATCTGTGAAGCATTACAACAGAAGGACACTAGAAGCCTGAAAACACACATTCTTGAGCATAAGATTAAAGATGATAGTATTTTCTGGGATCTCATCCTAAAAATTGGGGATTGTGTGACTGCAGAAACATATGAGATTAATCCAGATTTCTTTGATGTTTGTTGTCGATGTCTTCTGTACTTGGTGAAAGTTGGCAACCCAAAAGAAACTCTTCTGGCACTTCTTGAACAAGTGGACACTTTTATTGATGATGTCAAGTTCAAGAATTTCCTCCCGCCGATTCAAACGGCATTGCTAAAAATACCGAATAAACTGTTCCATTCACTGGACATCACACTAGAGACAGTATCGTCACACCTGAGATCTCTGCCATTACCTGAGAACACCCAACTTGAAGGAGATGAGATTAAATTATTTCATGTTGATAAGTGTGTGGTTAGGCTGACAGATATACTTTATATGTATTTGAAGTTTCTTGAACCATTTGTCAATGCAGTTGACGTTCATTTAGAAAACCTTACTAATGCTTCAAAGAAGGAGGCACTTGTACTGAAGAAACATTTGCTTCGGTTATTTGAACATCCGCTGTGTTATCTGATTTTGAATTACGACCCTTTGTTCAATCGAGTTAAGTCAGATAGTCGACTCTGTGCTGAACTCGCTGTGACATTATTATGCAAAGTTGAAACAGATTTGCATAGACTTATGAAAGAGGGCACGAGAAATGAGAAAAGAGTTATACGTAAAAAGAAATCTAGTGAGCCCAAAGCAAAAGTCATAAATGATGAAGATATTAGTCAAGAAGTATCAGATAATTTAGAAAATGAAAATATTGTGGCTCGTGAAGATGTTTCTAAAGATGTCACAGATATTGTTGAAGCTTGGGACTTCTCCCTGGAGGTTGTGCCACTATCTAGAGCATGTTTGTCTTATCTTGTTCACGTAGAACATCTTGGTACACAAAATTTCCCCGCTGTCTTCAGACATGGCTATATCTTGGACATAAATCTTGATGCTCTTTCCCTTCTTCTGAAAAACACAAACTACCCAGTAAACTATAAAGGTCTTCTTCTGTGCAAAACCATAATAGGATTAGTACCGCAAGACCACATATCTTTAGACTACCTTGACAATCCAAATTACATGACAGTTATAAATGATTTAATACACATCATGATCAAATGTCCAGTCAGAGACCACCGAACACTGGCCACTAAGATACTCCCAACATTCATAAACAGATTTTTTGCTGCAGGTCGTTATCAAATATACCAGAATATCCTAATTTCATGTGACCATTCTGGACTTAAAGGGTACGTGATAACTTTGATGAAGAATGATATTGATTCTTGCTTGAAATATCTCATGTCTCAAAGTATTTCAGAAGAAGAAAAGACAGCAGCTAAAAATTCAGATAAACTTCTGCCTGGTTATTTCACTGGGAAAAAGCTTGAAAAACTACTGAAAATTGCTTTCAGTTTTCCTGAAAAAGAAACTACGGACATGTTAGAAAACTCAGACCAGATAATTTCAAACTTAAACCTTCTTCGCTTTCTAATTCTTGCAGATTCTCCGGTTGATAACGTCAGTGGTTTCTGGGATTTTCTGCCGTCTATTGAGAGTGATTTTTTATCTCCACTCCGACGAGGTCTTGACTTGAGCAGGGCACACTACAACTTGGAGCTTGACTCGCTAAAATCAGAAAGTAAATCGAGCCCGTGTTTAGAAAATAAAACGGAGATGAGTTTGTCTGTGGAGGGGTTGAACTTGCCTATGATGGAGAAGAGAGAAAAGGTTGAATTGTTGGAGAGGGCTGTCAACACACATCATGTCATGTATAGTCTGATTGCCAGAGTCTCGGAGCTCGTTGGTCAGCAAAAAAGATCACTGTCTCTTTGATCCTTAAGATCCTCATATAACCATTTCAGTGTTGAAATCCTTTATGGACACATGGTACATTTCATTATTTGCCACAGGGAGAGAGGAAAGGGGGGGGGGGGTGTGCGTGAAGGGGAGAATGTAAACACAAAATTTGGAAATTTGTTTTTTGCATGCCTGCAGAGACTTTGGCCTTACGATAAGTTTGCTCAAAACTAATATACTTGGTAAGGATATCAAAGCAGCACCTGCTATCTTTATTGACAACTACAAACTCGATGCTGTGCAGCAGTATAACCACCTGGGGTGGATCATCAACGACAAAGTATTTTAGGTACATAAATTGACACCCGCATTGGTAAAGACGATATCACCCTCGTCCACTTTTCTAAGCGCGTTTGGCAAAACAGCAAATTGACAACTTAAATGAAGGCCACAGTTTATGATGCTACATCATCAGTATCCTTCCATATGGCAGTGAATCATGGACAACTTATGCAAAGCAAGACAGATATGCTAAATGCATTCCATATGCGATGCTAGCGCCGTATTCTTGATATCACCTGGAAGGACAAAGTGACAAACATGGAGGTCCTCACTCGCACAGGCCTCCCGAACATCTACACCCTGCTCAAACTATGTAGGTTATGCTGGATTGGTCACGTACACCGTATGAAAGATGGTCACACACCAAAAGATATACTTTATGGACAGCTAGCAGATGGCAAAATATCTAGAGGGCACCCAAAACTCTGATTTATAGACATATGTAAACGTGACATGAAGACTGAACATAAACCCTGCAGCCTGGAAAGAAATAGCTGCAGCCTGGAAAGAAATAGCTTTGGAAATCAACACTCTAAAGCTCCAACTCAAACAAGAAGCAGACAGATTCATAGAAAAAAGGGAATACACTGAAAGAAAAGAAAAAAATAACATTTCCTAGGGAAAGAAGGGGGGGGGGGGGCTGTAAAATTCATAGTCAGCTATAACTGATATATATATATGATAGGACACACTTTATATAGAGTTTTCCAGTTGAAGGCAATCTGATCATCAGAAGGGGACTTGTCGAGCAAGTATTTCAACCTGATATAAAATCATATATCCTTGTATGTTTTGACAGACAATTTAAAACAAGTTTTTTTTTTCTTCTTTTTTTTTTAAAATTGCCATTTTTTGGTTTTGTATTCACCCAACAATTGAGGAACATATGTCAACATTTTCGTCTGCCTCGGTGATTCATATTTAGTTAGTGAGTTTGTTGCCAACATTAGAAGAAAATAGTCATCATACTTTCGCTGGCATGTTTTGAGAAGGAAACAACAGGAATATATTGTGACAACAGGAAAAATTTAGGGCTGAAAAGATTCAATTGTTTTAAGAGAATGATTTGGTGGGAAATAACAAAATTGATAAATAGGTGTAGCGATAGAAGAGAGAAAAGGTTGAATTGTTGGAGAGGGCTGTCAACACACATCATGTCATGTATAGTCTGATTGCCAGAGTCTCGGAGCTCGTTGGTCAGCAAAAAAGATCACTGTCTCTTTGATCCTTAAGATCCTCATATAACCATTTCAGTGTTGAAATCCTTTATGGACACATGGTACATTTCATTATTTGCCACAGGGAGAGAGGAAAGGGGGGGGGGGTGTGCGTGAAGGGGAGAATGTAAACACAAAATTTGGAAATTTGTTTTTTGCATGCCTGCAGAGACTTTGGCCTTACGATAAGTTTGCTCAAAACTAATATACTTGGTAAGGATATCAAAGCAGCACCTGCTATCTTTATTGACAACTACAAACTCGATGCTGTGCAGCAGTATAACCACCTGGGGTGGATCATCAACGACAAAGTATTTTAGGTACATAAATTGACACCCGCATTGGTAAAGACGATATCACCCTCGTCCACTTTTCTAAGCGCGTTTGGCAAAACAGCAAATTGACAACTTAAATGAAGGCCACAGTTTATGATGCTACATCATCAGTATCCTTCCATATGGCAGTGAATCATGGACAACTTATGCAAAGCAAGACAGATATGCTAAATGCATTCCATATGCGATGCTAGCGCCGTATTCTTGATATCACCTGGAAGGACAAAGTGACAAACATGGAGGTCCTCACTCGCACAGGCCTCCCGAACATCTACACCCTGCTCAAACTATGTAGGTTATGCTGGATTGGTCACGTACACCGTATGAAAGATGGTCACACACCAAAAGATATACTTTATGGACAGCTAGCAGATGGCAAAATATCTAGAGGGCACCCAAAACTCTGATTTATAGACATATGTAAACGTGACATGAAGACTGAACATAAACCCTGCAGCCTGGAAAGAAATAGCTGCAGCCTGGAAAGAAATAGCTTTGGAAATCAACACTCTAAAGCTCCAACTCAAACAAGAAGCAGACAGATTCATAGAAAAAAGGGAATACACTGAAAGAAAAGAAAAAAATAACATTTCCTAGGGAAAGAAGGGGGGGGGGGGCTGTAAAATTCATAGTCAGCTATAACTGATATATATATATATGATAGGACACACTTTATATAGAGTTTTCCAGTTGAAGGCAATCTGATCATCAGAAGGGGACTTGTCGAGCAAGTATTTCAACCTGATA
Source organism: Megaustenia siamemsis (assembly GCA_032433765.1). NCBI lineage: Eukaryota > Metazoa > Mollusca > Gastropoda > Stylommatophora > Ariophantidae > Megaustenia > Megaustenia siamemsis. Next base: position 11,636,655 of record JAVIAB010000025.1, read on the forward strand.
TAAAATCATATATCCTTGTATGTTTTGACAGACAATTTAAAACAAGTTTTTTTTTCTTCTTTTTTTTTTTAAAATTGCCATTTTTTGGTTTTGTATTCACCCAACAATTGAGGAACATATGTCAACATTTTCGTCTGCCTCGGTGATTCATATTTAGTTAGTGAGTTTGTTGCCAACATTAGAAGAAAATAGTCATCATACTTTCGCTGGCATGTTTTGAGAAGGAAACAACAGGAATATATTGTGACAACAGGAAAAATTTAGGGCTGAAAAGATTCAATTGTTTTAAGAGAATGATTTGGTGGGAAATAACAAAATTGATAAATAGGTGTAGCGATAGAAAGTTGTGGAGAGACATGATCACCTACGCCAGCAGGCATGATACTTAATGATGATGATAATTCATTATAGATTTCTTTCATTTTCTTTCTTTCTTACTTTCTTTCTCTGTTTTCTTACTTCTTTCCTTCCTTCCTTCCTTTTTTCTTTCACACATTCACCAATGGCTATTAAAAGAATGAATGAACCTCTTCGCCATCCTCACTTAATAAGAGGTTAAGTCAAAGTGGGCGTTGATGTATTATGTTGTCATTTATTTGCACCCTGTGTCCATGCACAACCAACTTCAGTGTAGCATTTTTGAGTACCGGGCTCCATTCTCTCTTCATTCCCTATTTTATCCATGAAACCAGTTTCATTGCAAACTGGGTATCCCCGGATCTAATCCACAGTCTGTCCCGACATTTCTTGAAGCGTATGCACACTGATTGTCCCTGTATCGCCCTTTTCATCTTGTCAGACGGTCTAGTGGAGACTATTGTGTATTTTTTTGTTTTTGTTGAACAGCTTCTCTCGTGGCTAATTCTACCAATGTTTGACAAACACACACGGCCACAGAAGGAACAAGTCAGGCCCACTGGTCCACAGGGTTTTCCATCTTTTTTCATGAGTCTTTTCTCTTCGAAGTGTCCCTGTAAGGTGTTGACTATAGAAAGTTATAGTTAGTCGAAGGCCCTGGTATAACTGCAAAGTTATAGTTTAGTCGAAGGCCCTGGTATAACTGCAAAGTTATAGTTTAGTCGAAGGCCCTGGTATAACTGTAAAGTTATAGTTAGTCGAAGGCCCTGGTATAACTGCAAAGTTATAGTTTAGTCGAAGGCCCTGGTATAACTGCAAAGTTATAGTTTAGTCGAAGGCCCTGGTATAACTGCAAAGTTATAGTTTAGTCGAAGGCCCTGGTATAACTGCAAAGTTATAGTTAGTCGAAGGCCTTGGTATAACTGCAAAGTTATAGTTAGTCGAAGGCCCTGGTATAACTGCAAACGAATTAAAATCCATAACTGCTCAACCGCCCATGCCAGTGGAATCATCCAAATTAAAACTCATCTCATTGAAGGATCCAAACAAAGAAAGGCAGCTGCAGTCCCCATCATAGCAACCACAGCACATGCCAGAAGATATAAGGCATAGCCACATCAAAAGTGAACGCAACAGAACTGTCCTTCATCATACAATATCATCATTCATCGTAAGCATTCGGAATATCGAAACATGATCCAGATGAAAAACACAGCTCACAGTGTGCACAGAGCATTAAACTCAGTAGCTCCGGCAGCAAGCCGGATGATTATAGATACATCTGCTTTCCCCACTGAGCACTCCGGATTGACCAGATCCCTTTTCCACCCTAAATCGTTCCCTATATGCTTTTCCAGACTAGATAATCCTGTTTCCTAGGGCACCAACAGGAAGGCATGTATCATTCATTGTGATGATACCCACTGTTCTGTAGTTTGCTTTTTTTTGTCTGCTCTGAATAGAAGTTATGTTCATTTTTTAGAGCTATAAATAAGTTATGTTCATTTTTTTAGAGCTATAAATAAGTTATGTTCATTTTTTAGAGCTATAAATAAGTTATGTTCATTTTTTAGAGCTATAAATAAGTTATGTTCATTTTTTTAGAGCTATAAATAAGTTATGTTCATTTTTTAGAGCTATAAATAAGTTATGTTCATTTTTTAGAGCTATAAATAAGTTATGTTCATTTTTTTAGAGCTATAAATAAGTTATGTTCATTTTTTAGAGCTATAAATAAGTTGTGTTCATTTTTTAGAGCTATAAATAAGTTGTGTTCATTTTTTAGAGCTATAAATAAGTTATGTTCATTTTTTAGAGCTATAAATAAGTTATGTTCATTTTTTAGAGCTATAAATAAGTTATGTTCATTTTTTATATAATCATCATCATCATCATGTGCCATACTGGTTGGCATAGGCGATCATGTCCTTCCACAATCTTCTATCTACAGTGTGCATGGTATCAGTTCTGTTGTTGACTGTTTTCCATGCCATGACACCAAGCTAACCAGTATTTTCTCTCTTTGTCGTCCGCAGTCTCTCTTTCCTTTTATTTTGCCAGTTGTAACCAAGTATTCCAACTTTCCTCTTCTCATGATGTGCCAAAAAATTTTGATTATTTCTTTCTGTTTTTTAGGAGTTCCCTTTTTGTGTTGGCCTCATTGAGAATTTCTTCTTTGGTCTTTTTAGCTGTCCAAGGAACTTGCAAAATTCTTCTGAGAAATCCCATCTAATCTGGCCTCTAATCATCTTTTCATTTGTTTGTCTACTGTCCATGATTTGCTTCCTTAGGTTAGAATTGGTTCTGTATAGCACCGTAACTCTCTTCTCATTTCTATTGACATAGATTTGTTGCATAAGATGTTTTTCATTTTCTGAAATGCTATTTTGGCCTGAGCTATTCTGTTTGTTTTTTTTCTGTGGTGCATCTTCCATCTGATGTTATTATTGTGCCCAAGTATTAGATGCGTTGCACTTGTTTCAGATTCGTCCTGTTTATTTTTATGTTGCATAATGATGATGATTGTTTCTTTGATATGACTATTACTTCTGTTTTCTATTTTTTATAAAGCTATAAATAAAAGTTATATTTATTATTTATAAAGCTATAAATAAAAGTTATATTTATTATTTATAAAGCTATAAATAAAAGTTATATTTATTATTTATAAAGCTATAAATAAAAGTTATATTTATTATTTATAAAGCTATAAGTAAAAATTATGCTCAGTTTGCTTTTTTGAGAACTATATAGCTATGATCAGCTTTAGTTTTTTTTATAACTATCATCATCAAGTACCATGCCTGCTGGCATAGATGATCATGTCTCTCCATAACTTTTGATCTCGACAGTTATTTATCATTTCTGTTGTTGACTTTCTGCCTAGCCATTCTCTTAAGCTGTCTGGAATATTTTTTCTTTGCTTCCCTCTATCTCTTCGTCCCTCAATGTTTCCAGTTGTTACAATATATTCCAGTTGTTCCCTTCTCATTACATGACCAAAAAATGATGATTGTTTCTTCCTAATATTGGAAATTAGCTCTCTTTTTGCTTGGCCTCTTTCAGAATGTTTTCATTACTCTTCTTATCTGTCCTTGGCATTCTCAACATTCTTCTGTAAAACCACATTTCTACAGCCTCCAGTGATTTTCTTGTCTGTTGTCATATTGTCCATGATTCACATCTATATGTTAACTCTTTCCATATGTTTCGCCGCACTGTGCGCCATGCTGATTTCGGCAACGTACGTTTCGCCATATAGTGCGCCACACTCAATTTGATTAGTGTGAACGCCATCAAACCATATTCTTTTTACATGTCTTGTATCATCTTGGTATTGGTGAAATCGAATACCTTATTCAATTACTTAAACATTCATATATAATATGTTAGATAAATATGTAGATTGATTGTTAAAACTATGAAACATTTTGTCTCTGAAATCTCTTTAGTTGTGTCGATAAAAAGCTTCCGTACAGAAAGAGTTAAGACTGGCTCTACATAACATTTAGAAACTCTTTTTTCTTGTTTCTATTGTCAAAAATGGATTGCATAGTATCTTCCTCATTTTTTGGAAAGCTGCTTTAGCCTGAGCCATTCAGCATCTCACCTCTGTTGTACATCTACTATCTGAGGTTAACATTGTTCCCAAATATTTAAATTCATTTGCCAGTTTTATTATTGTTCTACTTGTCTTTATTGTGCACTGTGGTGATGTCTTTTTCTTTGTTGTTATCATTACTTCTGTCTTTTTGCTATTAAGGCTGAGTCCTTTATTTTTGCTACCTTTCACTATAGTATCTAACATTTCTTGTAACTCATTTTCACTCTTGGTAATTAAGACTGTATAATCAGCATACCCTAGATTATTTATATTATGACCTACAATTGTTATTCCAGGCATGCCCCTTATGGATCTTAAAATAATCTCACTATACATATAAAACAAATCTGGTGACTGCACACAACCTTGCCTAACACCCTGTTTTATTTGTTGAAACATTCCTTTTGATTTCCAGTTTATATCTATAAATAGAATTTATTTTCAGTTTTAACTTTTGCAAGCCCAGAAGGTAATTTTGTCATCATTACCTTGGTCATTTCAAATTGTGCGGAGTACAATAATAGAAAAATGGATTAGTTGCTCTAGAAGTAGGTAGGTGGGACAATGATGTGAAGGATTGTCAATTGATTACACTTAAAGATATCACAGACTGTCTGTAGACTACAATCTAAGATGTTACAAACTGTCTGTAGACTACAATCTAAGATGTTACAAACTGTCTGTAGACTACAATCTAAGATGTTACAAACTGTCTGTAGACTACAATCTAAGATGTTACAAACTGTCTGTAGACTACAATCTAAGATATCACAGACTGTCTGTAGACTACAATCTAAGATGTTACAAACTGTCTGTAGACTACAATCTAAGATGTTACAAACTGTCTGTAGACTACAATCTAAGATGTTACAAACTGTCTGTAGACTACAATCTAAGATGTTACAAACTGTCTGTAGACTACAATCTAAGATATCACAGACTGTCTGTAGACTACAATCTAAGATATCACAGACTGTCTGTAGACTACAATCTAAGATGTTACAAACTGTCTGTAGACTACAATCTAAGATGTTACAAACTGTCTGTAGACTACAATCTAAGATGTTACAAACTGTCTGTAGACTACAATCTAAGATATCACAGACTGTCTGTAGACTACAATCTAAGATGTTACAAACTGTCTGTATACTACAGTCTAAGATGTCACAGACTGTCTTAGAAATACAATCTAAGATGTTACAAACTGTCTGTAGACTACAATCTAAGATATCACAGACTGTCTGTAGACTACAATCTAAGATGTTACAAACTGTCTGTATACTACAGTCTAAGATGTCACAGACTGTCTTAGAAATACAATCTAAGATATCAAGGTCTGTCTGTAGACTACAATCTTAAGATATTAAGGTCTGCCTGTAGACTTCAATCTTAAGATATCATGATCTGTTTGTAGACACAATCTAAGATATCAAGATCTGTCTGTAGACTACAATCTAAGACATCAAGGTCTGTCTGTAGACTACAATCTAAGATATCAAGGTCTGTCTGTAGACTACAATCTAAGATATCAAGATCTGTCTGTAGACTACAATCTTAATATATCATGATCTGTCTGTAGACTACACTCTTAAGATATGAAGATCCGTCTGTAGACTACAATCTTAAGATATGATCTGTCTGTAGACTATAATCTTAAGATATCAAGATCTGTCTATAGAGTGTAGTCTGTACACTCATAAATGTGTACAGACTACACTCAAAGATATCTACAGACCACTGAAAGAAGTCTATAGACTACACTACACTCACTGAATCAGACAAGAGACATTGAGACTGTAAGTTGAAAGTGGGATGTGTTTGTCTGGACATGACTCCAGATGATGATAACATAAATTAAACATTAAAAAAAAAATAATTTTGACAACATGGACGGTTGTAGAAATATAACTGTCGATGACAGCCCGCAGGGTGGATGACATTACACTTGTTCAAATCATTGAATGTGTCCAGAACAATAATTGTATTTGGATTTTTGAGGATGAATTGTGATACACGTGAAAGTGTGGTAATAAATTGTTTCATCTTTGTTTTGCTGTTATTGCTTTATTGTTGAAGATGTTGGTTTGGCATCTGGTCTGTAGTTTTGTAGAAGTACCTAATGCTCATACAAAATAACAAATCTTTAATAAATAAATAATAAGTCCTTTGCTCTTCCCACATCTCGGAGGGCATTGATGATGCCCGAACCATTGGTTGCCCCTCTTCAACGACAGCGCAGCTAGCCAACCTGTCCGCTCTTTCATTTTCCCGTACTCCCGCATGTCCAGGGACATAGACAAAGGTGACATTACGTGTTTTTGACTTCTGCAATGCCATTCTTCTCTAACCATTGCATGCATACAGAGCCCGCCTTCACTTTTTTTATCATGCTCATCGAATCACTCAGTATACATGCGTGGGTGTAGTCTTGTGACTCTAACCAGTTGAATGCCTTGGTCACTGCGATCACCTCCATTGTCATGCTACTCGTGGTCATAACATATGCACCACTGTCTTCCTTGACTATTCTGCCTGCCGAGCGTGCTGTAAATGCCCATGCACTTCTTTGGTGTCGTCTTACAGATCCGTCTGTATAGATGACTGCATCTTTCTCATCGGTGTTATCGCAGATGAGACCGTTGACCTCCGCATTGACTACGACTGAGTTCTGTTCCCTACTTTTCCTGTCGAGTGTGACAATACACGAGAATATCCACTTGAATGATGTAGGCACAGGTATCCACTCCTGGCCAATGTTGATATTGGTAAACCTACAGACCTGTTTGATGACTCCTTCTGCTCGCCCCACCCATGATTCGCATCTTTTTAGCCTGGCACCTTTCTCTGTATCACATGGTTGACGTGGTCCCGAAAACACAGGCTGCGATCAAAGTTTAACTCCGAGGTATGTCATCAACTTGTCCTTGGTCACCTCATCAGCTCCCATTCGTACTACCGGTGTGTCCGTATTAACGATATGATTGTTAAGGGAGAACCATGAAACTGATGCTTTATTAGGATTAACCAAGGCACTTGAAACCCCACATCAGAAAGAAATGCGATCGAGTTCGTCTTGTATTGTGGAGGCGATTCCCCGTCTGTCTCTTCCCTGTCGATATACCAGAATATCATCAGCAAAAGTCATAGTTCTTCCCTGTCGATATACCAGAATATCATCAGCAAAAGTCATAGTTCTTCCCTGTCGATATACCAGAATATCATCAGCAAAAGTCATAGTTCTTCCCCTCCCATCCAGCTGTTGTTCCGTGATCGTTATTGTGTGCACGTTAAATAGAACTGGTGACAATGGTGAGCCTTGTGGCAGCCCTGGAGAAATGTATGTTGGCTCGGAAGACCAACTTCCACATCTGAGTATCACCTTCCGCTGAAACAGTGCAGCAGCGATTCATCTAATGAGGAATGGGTGCATGATGTACTCAGATGGTACCCTGTTGTATGCATCCTCGAGATCTATAGCAGCTGCACATGTCTACTCTCGTCTGTGGAAGTCTTCGGAGACGTCATAGGCGAAGACTGCCGCATTGAGCCATGTCTCTTTGTTATATCTATAACCTCCGAATGTGGTTGGGAATGCGCGTTTCTGTTCAAGGTGACAGGTGAGGACACGGGCAACTATTTTCTCCAGCAGCTTGCCCGCAGTGTTCTGCATTGTGATGATTCTGTAGGCACTGATCTGAGAATGGTCCTTGTTTGGCTTCGGTAGCGGTAGTAAGTAGCTGTGTAGCCACTCCTCCTTAATCTGGCCACTCCGAATACTGGCACTAAACTCTTTGGCCAGTTTTTTCAAGTCGTCGTCAGCTAAATCGCCTTTGTCGTTGCACCGAACACCATCTGGACCAGGAGCAGTGTTGTGCGAATTGTATCGTTTGTGAGAACTCCTTGTGTTTATGTATTGGAACTTCTGGCCTTGGCTATCCAGTCTTCGGTCAACCGTAAAGCGACCACCACTGACCTAGACTGTATGAACTTGGAGTAAAGACCGGTGTTGCCAGAACAAAGCGATATGCGATATTCTCGACGAATGAGATAGTTTGTCATCCAAAATCAAACTGGCACTATTAGTCGCTGTGTGTTGATGGACATTTTGAGAAGATCGGAACACCTATGGGGGTGCCAGGAGTGTTGTGATGATGATCCTAATTTAACTCTTTCAGTGCGGAAGGTTTTTTTTTCTCAAGTTCATCATCATCGAGTGCCTTCTCCGCAACGAAGGTTGGCTACCATGGATCGCCATTCTACTCTGTTTCTTGCTTTGATGGTGCAGGCTGTCATAGATTGACTTGTCCATCTTTTGATGTTACTCGTCCATGTTAGTCTTGGTCTGCCTCTTTCACCTTGTATTTTTCCTTCCAATATTACTAATAGTAGGCTGTTGTGTCTTTTAACATGCCCCAAAAATTTCATTTGTCTTGTCTTGATTGTATTTAGTAGTTTTCTTTTTATTTTCAGTTGTTTTAAAACTTCATCGTTTGTTATCTTTTGTTTCCATCCAATTCTACCTATTCTTCTATAAATCCACATTTCAAAGGCTTCAATTTTCTGTTCTGTTTTCTTGTCTAATGTCCATGTTTCTGCACCATACAGGAATATTGAGAAGATGTAACATTTTGCCATTCTTAGTTTCAGCCCTGTTGATATTTGTTTTGTTGTTAGTATATTTTTCATGGCATTAAAATTACTATTTACCATACCTATTCTTTTGTTTATTTCAATTTTGAGTGTGTCCATTTCTCAAGTTAGCGGTAGAGATTTCAGTGACAAAACTTTTCATGTTTTTAAATATTAATCTACATGTTTATATTTTTCTAACACTTAAAATATGATATGATTTTTTGTCGTTCATCATCATAACGATTTAGGAACTGTTTGGTCTCGAGAGGCAATGCACAGGCATAGAGATAGAGAGGTTGTGGGTTCAAATCCCGGTTACACCGGTTGAGATTTTTATTTATGATTTCTCTCTGCGGCAACCAACCCTGGTCTCAGCAGCGAGGCCCGGCTTGAAACGTCAATTACTCATCGATGGAAAAAAATATGAGTGCCTCCGAAGTCGGAGTTATCTGCCTGTGAGGCGAGGGACACCTGTGCACACGGCTGCCAGGGAAAAATGGATTAACACGCAAAATTCAGTTCCAAGTTTCTAGGGACTTCGTCAGAGGTCAAAGTTGGCGAACGCAAATATATATATATTTTTTAGATAATTAAACAAAGAATTAGATTTCAGCAATAGCAAGACGATACAAGACATGTAAAAAGAATATGGTTTGATGACAGTTTACACTAATCAAATTGAGAGTGACGCACTGTGCGGCTGAACGTACATGACTGAAATCGTCATGACGCATAGAAACATACAGAAAAAATTAACAGAGCATAACTATACAGGGAGCCGCGATAGCTCAGTGGTTAGTGAACTGGACTACAAAGGATAAGGGGTAGGGTTCGATCCCAACCGACGGCTTCCGGGTTCACCCAGCCTTAAATGGGTGCCGGATTTTTTTCTGGGAAAGTAAAAGCGGCACGGGCGTAATACCGATCACATTACCCCAAAAATCATGTGCTGAAGGTCTGTAAAATTTATGGTCACTAACACCATATTCACTATTCCCCACTTGACGTGACGGGGGTTCTTTACTTTTTTTAAAAATAACTATACAAGACAAGTGTTAATTTGTAAACTTTTCACTTTTCAAATAAGTGTCATTTTGTGCATTTATACATAGAAAAAAGACACTGAATTCGTTATGTTGCAGATTTTTTTTTAATTAGCAAATCATATGGTACAAACCCATACATTGGTTAACAGTATTATATATCTACAAATGTAGTGAGAGACGTTTGTTTGATGGTTGTGAAACCAAGCTATTACAAGCAACACAATAGTGATGAAGACAGAGGATGATATATGCATTAAGGAACATCATTGTACAACTAACAAAAATAATACATTCAACAATTTGAAACACGCATCGTCGTGTACAATTTTGCAGAAATTTGGAGTCTTTGTGAACAACGGAAAAAAAAAAGAACAAAGAGGCACTGAGGTTAAAAAAAAAAGCAAAAAACAAAAAAAAAAACCGTAAGATCGAACAAGAAATTTTGCAGCAAAATTATGAAGATACGTTCTTGCTCAAATAGAAGAGGATTTTGTTAGAGTCGGTAGCCTTATCTATATGAAACAAAAGTGCTGTGAAGGCTATCAAATATAAGAAGGAAAATATAAGAAGGAAAATAGAACGTTGCGAACTGACACGGATGTGGTTAGTAGTTTTAACAGATTGATTGTAGCTGACATGTTAGACGTTTTAACCAAATGATTAAAAACTATCTTCAGTGCGTTTCCCATATTATAGAGGTCTGTCAGGGAGACCGAAGAGTTGCAAGGAAAAAAGGTAGGAATAAGCCTCGTCATAGAATATATAAAGAAACAACAGATTAAACGGTTTTGATACACGTGATAAGGCAGAAAGATCAAAACACAACACAGTGAGCCTTCAATAAACGTTACGAGAATACAATACCCAAGGGCCGACCATGAAAAGGGATTGACGGAATATTAGAAACACTAGGAAATATAACAGGAGCAGAGACAAACAGAAGAGCAGAATATATCTCCTGCCGACGCTGAAAGGCGAACGAAGGGGGGAGTTATAGGATTGGAGAATAAAGGCCGCTTGTCCAGTGCTGTCGATGCAAAGCGTTCAGGTCTGAGTTTTTATTTCACCCTCTCCCCATTAAAAAAAAAAATAAAATAATGCTCCCTTTTAACGTGACGGAACGTGTATAGTTAAAAAAAAAAAAAAAAAAAAAAGTGAGTGTCCCGTCACGCCAAGTGGCGTATAGGGAATATGGTGTCAGTGACCATAAACTTTACAGACCTTCGACACATGATTTTTGGGTAATGTGGTCGGTATTACGCCCGTGCCGCTTTACTTTCCCAGAAAAAAATCCGGTACCCATTTAAGGCTAGGTGAACCCGGAAGCCGTCGGTTGGGATCGAACCCTACCTCTTATCCTTTGTAGTCCAGTTCACTAACCACTGAGCTATCGCTGTTCCTGAACGTCTATAGCTGTGGGTATTTATCTTGCCTCAGTGATCTTTGATACAGTATGCACTTTATTTTCAGCGATGCCGTTTGAAAATTGTCGCCCATGTAGGAGATTATGGACTGCACGGAGCATGTCCTTGCTAAAGGCATAAACTGATGTCAAAATGGCAAGACATAACACAGAAACCAATCTATCGCAATATTGGTTGCTGTGTTTGTTCTCATTTTGTTCTTTCGAGGGAACTGGAATGGTGAACAGTCACTGTGTAAACATTTTCTTTTCTCTTTTGGTCGGATGTGTTTTGGAATATTCGCCTGTGCAGTCGAGTAGGACGTACACGGGAGCGACCTTATCAAGAAACTTTTCCAAATGTTGGAACTCTCTATTCTTTTTCTGGCCACTTTTATTTAAAACCCCTTATTTGGGGCACAGGCCATAAACAAGAGTTGTATTATCTTAGCTGTCGTTTCTAATATTCTTCAATTCATTTCTCACACTAGGAGTGACTATTAAGGTCAGTTTCCTAAACCACACGATATTCTGTTATCGGTTTTTCTGCAGGTTAAATATTAAGAAAGAAGAGGGGGAAACACAAATAAAAGGGCCCTGTCACGCCACGTGGCGTATATACGAGGGGGGGGGGGGGGAGACCCATATTTACTTTTTTTTTTTTTTTAAACAGACCACCGGGACATGAGTTTTGCTGTAATGTTGTCAGTATTACTACTGCGCTGAGTTTTTTTGTTTTCCGGTATTCATTTAAGTTCCCGTGACTTCATTATGTGGGAAGTAAAGAATAGTGACACTGTGACCTTCCAGGCATGTCGTAAGAGGCGACTAAGGAGGTTGATCAATGGCTTGACAAGCTGTCATTGTAACAAGTATTGTTATGGAAACAGAGCCATAGATTTTAGATGCAGTGATCTTTGCAATATGTGCCATTTTGGCACGCAAGGTTTCTGTTTTTGAGATTGTGGTTCTGCCCTATGTGCCGTCTTCGGTTCGAAAGGACAATAGATAGATTCATTTAAGGCTTAGGTGTCCCTCTATCAGTCCTCCGTTCGCCTGAAGCATTGTCAACATCTGCAATGTCGTTTATTGTATAAATGTTACTGTGTTTTTGTTGTTGTTCTTGCAGTGTCCCATATAGTTCCGTGTGCAGTGTTGTATCTATGGACCGATCGATTTCCTTCAGTCTACTATATTTAGTACAGTCTTGAAGTAATAACTTTCAGCGGCCTGAACAGTTGTGTTCCATTCAGAACATCATCATAATCACATCATTTTCCCAGTGTTTGTTTAACTGGTACCATCAACCATAGCCCGCTATGGATTTACTTAGAAAAAACTATAGCTGACTGTGCATGAACCACTCATTCATAACTTTCCTTGCGGGCCGAATACGATACATAGGGTGGAAGTCATGGTTCTCCACGACTGACGATCTACTGCTAGTACTTGTTTCTTAGTCCCATGGCTGAGCCTTCCCTAGTAATTGTTCTGCGTAGTGATTCCCTTGGTCTGCCTTGTTTTCTTTAACCAGATGTTCCCACATGAATGTCTGACAGGGAAGTCTTTTTTCATTCATTCTCAGCACATGACCGATGTATCTCCAACGACGCCTTGTTATAAAACTCGACACGTATTCTTGTTTTGATTCATCCCTTTTCTGTGAATTATGTCCTTTCCAGATTACGTTTGTATTTAACTTTCCATTTCAGTAACATAACCCTAACCCTGAACAACAAATAGACAATTCTCAAAACGTGCACTGTTCCTTCAATGTAATCCATTCTTGTATTAACTCATAGCTCTCCATGTCATGTAAAACACTTTTCCCTAGAATTTCAAAACATAGTCTCAATAATACAATAATAAAAAAAACTTAAGCTAGAACACTTAAACAAACTCAACATCTCAGGCACAAAATACAACATGAAAAGCAACATCAACAAAACAGAAGTCATGAATGTCGCCAAAAATAAACAGAACATCAACATAACTATAGAAGGCAGACAATTAAAACAAGTAGAGGAATTCAAATACGTAGGGAGTCTAATGACAAACGATAATTCTCAAACAGCAGAGATAGAATCAAGATGCAACAAGGCTTGTCAAATCATTGGACAGTTATCACCACTATTGTCCAACAAGGAAATAACTCTGGAGGCAAAACGAGCACTATACAATACAATCTTCATCCCAATGTTGTGCTACCAATGCCAGACCTGGACCCTAGATGCAAGAACAATAAGAAAAATAACATATACAGAGATGAAATGTGTTAGACAAATGACAGGAAACAGCCTGAGAGATAAGATAAGAAATGAAGAACTGACAAAAAAGCTAGGAATAGCCCCCGCCATAGAATATATAAGGAAACAACAGATAAAATGGTTTGGCCACGTGACAAGGCAGAAAGAACAAAACACAACACAACGACCCATCAACAAACGTAGTGAGAACACCAGACCCAAGGGCCGACCACGAAAAAGATGGGTCGACGGAATATTAGAAGCACTAGGAAACATAACATCAGCAGAGGCGAACAGAAGAGCAAAATACCGCAAATTATATCTCCACTCGACGCTGAAAGGCAGATGAGGAACGAAAGAATAATAATAATAAAAAGCATACAAAACATGCCGAACCAATAACAACATAACTACAAAGATATAGATGCGAAAACTTCAAATTGTCTCTGTGTCAAAACTGCACCTTTCAATCCCGTAGAAGATATCAGTGCTTGCTTGCGTTCGCCCGATGACTTAAGGAGTGTACCCCGTCATCATCCGCCCTTAAAAGGACGTTAAGTAGGCGTGTCTGTGTTGTGGTTTACAGTATAACTGTGATATTTGCGCCTTTCGGCCCAACACATCCGACTTCAGCTAAGATATCAGTGAAATTACTCCAGGTTAAAGAAAAGAAATAAATAACCATGAACAACATACAAGAGAGAGAGAATTGTATAGCCTCGTTTTGTGTGAACTTTGTCCTCAATAATTTTACACACAACCCCCAATATTTAAAAAAAAAAAAAAAGATTTGTGCCCCTTTTAATGTTCTATCGGAGTCTGAGTAGTTAATGCCCTCACTTCCTGATCAGAAGGGTCCGAAGTTTGATTGCCAGGAGAAATAGAATATTTTTTTTTCAGACTAACAAGGCTCCAAGGTACACCGGGTCTTTAAAAAAAAAAAAAAAACCTTTTTGTTGGGGGGGGGGGGGGGAGAGAAGGAAAGTAAAGGCGGCTTGGATGAATGCTGACATACATCACCCAAAAATATCCCGTGGTTATGAAAAAAACTGGCCACTAAGATTGCCCGTACGCCTAGCAAGGGGAGGTAACCTTGAATATCATATTGACTATATTTAGTGTCATGGTTTAACACTGATAATATCTCTCTCTTATTAAAATGTTGGGGTTTCCCTGTAAGCAAAAACCTCGCTGAGGCCTCACTTCTACATGATAATGTTAAAGATGCTCTGTAACATATAACAATATATTAACGTTCAGTGACTAGTAGGTAAATGCAATATAGCACCTAAGCTGAAGGCAGCCAGTGACCCCCATAGCTGACTGCTTGCACCAGTGGAGTCAAAGACGGTCAAGATTCTAGTTCACCTTCCTGTGGTAGCTCTCAAAGACCAGCCAATCTGACAAAATGAGAAGATTGTATAGGGAAGGTAAGCTGTGGCCAAAAATATCCCGATGGAGCTGAATCAGTCGGTCTGAAAGGTAATACTGCAACTGTAAGCCATGATACAATGCAATATGCTCTACGATAGGTGAGAATGGGAAGCAACCACCTGCAAAACTTCACCACCACAACAATTAGACTCGAGGTTCCGGTGCTTAACCTGGCCATTAAGCAGCTCAATTAGTCAGGTACACATTTTTATTTATCCAGCTGGGTTGAGTGTCATGATGGGATTGAACCAACACTCATCTGATCACCAAAGCTGTGCCCTAGCCAGCAACGCTTTACTCCTCTGGGTATAACTAAAGAAAATCAATTTTAGCAGTCTAACCCGGATGATGAAAATATCAAATCAATGTTAACAGATTCTCATTCTGTCGATTCATACAAAATGAATGTTAACAGATTCTCATTCTGCCGATTCATACAAAATGAATGTTAACAGATTCTCATTCTGTCGATTCATACAAAATCAATATTAACAGATTCTCATTCTGTCGATTCATACAAAATGAATGTTAACAAATTCTCACTCTGTCGATTCATACAAAATGAATGTTAACAAATTCTCATTCTGTCGATTCATACAAAATGAATGTTAACAAATTCTCACTCTGTCTATGCAAATACAAAATGAATGTTAACAAATTCTCATTCTGTCGATGCAAATACAAAATCAAAGTTAATAAATTTGTTCATTTGTCTATGTTCTCATATATTCAGCCAAAATATTAAACAAAATTTTCCTGTTAAATTAAATTTGTAAAAACCAGCAGAGCACAAGGACAATATGGTGTTAGTGTCTCCATCTTTCCATGTTTGGTAACATACATGTGGTCAGTATCACACCAAGCTACCTTACACCCTCACAGAGAATCTCCGGTACCAATTTTCAAACAATGGGCAAACCAATGGAGGAGCATCAGTCTTTAAAAAAAAGTGCTATACAGGGGAACTGAACCCCTTCAATGAGCCCTGAATTGCCACAAGAGCTACAACATAAATGAGTCATATGTCGTTCTTCTCTGTCCCTCTCATTGTACCCTACAGAACAACCTTTTCATCCTTCCTCATGAGACCTTCTTAATAATTTTTCTCCGCTTGACTCCTTTAGTCCAATTAAATTCTACCCGCATAATTATCTATTTGTATAAATTTTTGTTTTGTACCCGTTTAAGGATTAAACGTCGCAGTTTGTCTTATCTCTCTATTAGTTTAGCTGTGTTATACAGTTTTGTAGAATATTTTAGTCAACGGGCGAACGCAACCAACCATACAGTTTTGTGTTTGTTTTACATAGCAGTAATAACAATGATTTACTAGCATGAGACGATTAGTGAATTAAAGTAGAAGTGTCAGGCTATGCAGCACAATAAAGAGTGTTATAACATGAAGCCACAATGCAGAACAACCAAGGTAAACTGAATAGTGAGGACTAACTGATGGGGTTCCACAATAAGTCAATCCATTTTACTGTAGTTAAGTCCCACAAACAAAGTCATCTGATTGAATGTAATTAATTTCCTTTCTGCACTAAAGGAGAATGGAGAGTTGGAGTCAAAGTTCTGCAGGGTATCCCAGGCATGGAGTTTATTACGCTGGTGTCAGACAGGAAATATATGGTTGGTTTGTGTGGGATATACAACTTTTGACTGGTGTCAGACAGGAAATATATGGTTGGTTTGTGTGGGATATACAACTTTTGACTGGTGTCAGACAGGAAATATATGGTTGGTTTGTGTGGGATATACAACTTTTGACTGATGTCAGACAGGAAATATATGGTTGGTTTGTGTGGGATATACAACTTTTGACTGGTGTCAGACAGGAAGTTTATGACTGGTTTGTATGGGATATACAACTTTTGACTGGTGTCAGACAGGAAATATATGGTTGGTTTGTGTGGGATATACAACTTTTGACTGACGTCTAAGAGGAAATCATTCTGGAATTGCATCGCAATGTTTCACCACAATACTCAGCCAAAATACAAAACATAAGATAATGTCATATCAATAACATAAGAATGCCATAGAATTTGTACATGTGTTGTGTTTCATTTGCAATTCTACTCTCTAAGATTAGAAACAAACACATTGAAATGACATCCTTAGACAAGTATCACTTCCAAGGCTTTACAAACTAAACATTTTGTTACGAAAGAAATGTACAAGTCACAAAATTATGGCTGCCATGTTGAGAAAATTGCAGGCCAGATCTGGCCAGATTTTTCAATATATGAATGTTTAAAATTTGTACATTGCACATTTCACACATTTTTTTTAAATTTTCAGGCACACATACAACAGCAGAAAAAGGTATGTTACTAACTGGCAACAAATCACTCAAACAATGAACAAGGTGACTCATGATACAGCAAAAAAATGTTATGTGCAGTGTTAATTAATTAAAGACAAGTCAACAAGTAAATGTACAACTACAGAAGTCAGGCGTTGCTGTAATTGAGACAGGCTTCTATTATCTGTTCGTTTCTAATTAATATTTTATCAAATAAAGACACAAACAAATGGGGAGTAAATTGACAAACAGACGGTAAAAGGGGTAGGATGTGTGTGTGAATAGTACGAGGTCACCAACTAGATTTTAAAAAAAAAAAACTATCTTTACAGCATTTTCACATTACTGGGGTCTGCCAGGGGAACTTGTAGGACAGAGTTCTCTATTTCATTGAATCAATTCAGAGGAAGAGGTATGTTTATAGCACTCTTGAAAACACGACAAATAATCAACAACAGAGACAAAACAAAGAACAATATATGGACAGAATTGTTCTGTTTTTCTTTTTCTGTTGATTATTTGTCGTTTTTTTTCCCCCGAGTGCTGTAAACATACTTCTTCCTTTGAATTGATTGGCTGATTATCGCCTCGGAAGTTTCCCTCTATAATAATATTCATTTATTATTATTGGTCTCCCTTCTCTATTTCACCCCCAGATAGAAAAAAAAACTTGTGACCCTACCAGGATACAAACCCACATTCTTCTGGTTTGGAGTCAGTCAAGTTATCAACTCAGCCTCTCGCTCTCCCTGGATTGAATGAGGAAATATTTTTACAAAATCCATAAAGCACGCCGTAAAGATTTTCCACACAATCTTCCAGTTACATTATGAAGGCCCCCAACCCAACTTTCTGTTCAACTATATTTTAATCTATTCATTGACCTTTCCAGCCGTAGCCGGCCCATAGCGCGTAGACCAAGATACTCCTTCTCTTATCTAAATTTTTGTTCTAGCAGTTTTCAATTCTTTTAAAGATATTTTATCAAATCTTGCCATTTGTCTTTGTTCTGTGCAAGCAGCTCTATCTCATTGAGGGAGTCGATTCCTACTGCTCTTGCCTCTCTCATCAATGTTCTTCTCAATGTCTCTCTGGGTCTTTGTTTCGTCGGCGCGGCCATTGTTTATACATTCCAGAATCCTATTTTTGTTGCTGTTTTAGAGCTGAAAAAAGCTATCACTATTATCTACTGCTAATCTACACATTCTGTATCAGGTCTACGTTTCATTAACAAAATTCGTTTTTACGATAGCGGCTTGTTAAACCTCTGATCAACGGTTCTATACCAAGCCGGAGAAAAATAATTCCTCCATTTTGGATACAACCGGAAACCAGACAACTGTATTTCATTGCTCATTAAATGACATGATAATTTGCCAGAAAGATTACACCAAATTACTTATTTCTTACTACAATCTATAAGCCTCAAAAACACCAATAATTGCAATTTCTTTTTCAAATTAAACAATACAAACCTGGCATAATCAATGAAGCCATTCAGGACTTTTACTAAGATAAAATCATGGAGATGGTTAATGCAATACCAAACCCTACACCAAACAATGTAATGGTGTCTCGTAAGTCACCTACATTAAATAATAGTCATAATGATACAGGTAGAAAAATGTTCACGCAAGCAGAAACATCCAATGAAGGACTGATTCCAAAATCTTGCATTGGGACAGCTAAAAAGAAAGGAGCCAGTGATGGGGAGTGTTAGACACTCCAAGGTATGGTGACAGCTTTACAAATAGGGAACACAACACAATACTGACGTTTGCGGCCTGTAGCCTTCTTCAGAAAACAAGGACAACAACAACAAATGATTTTATCAACCATGTTAATTAAACAAATTTGTATACAAACACCGGCCTGTTTGATTTTGACAGATGCAAGATCAGCACTCCAGGGTTTACAATCCAGAAAATTGGAAAATCTACAGACATTACTGAACTCCAAGCACTGTGGCAAGCACCACAGGGTCGCCTTACAGCGGATCCCATCTCACTTTGGAATACCAGGAAACAAGAGATCAGATCAGCTGGGAAAGGAAGGTGCAACAAGCACACAACCAGATGCACCAGTTACATACCATCAGAAGATGACAGATAATAAAATCAATCAGAATACAGATCAAAAGAAACTACAAGTGAAGAAATCAACCAAAAATATGCTTCAAGCTAAATAAGTGATTGTAGGAGCCGCGATAGCTCAGTGGTTAGTGAACTGAACTACAAAGGACAAAAGGTAGGGTTCGATCGCAACCGACAGCTTCCGGGTTCACCCAGCCTTAAATGGATACCAGATTTTTCTCTGGGAAAGTAAAGCAGTACGGGCGTAATACCGACCACATTACCCCAAAAATCATGTGCTGAAGGTCTGTAAAATGTATGATCACTAACACCATATCCCCTATATGCCACTTGGCGTGACGGGGGCTCTTTACTTTTTTTTTTTTTAACTAAATAATCGATCCCTGATCTGAGAGGACCTTGGTTCGATCACCAGAAGTGACAGATTTTTTTTGTGGACTGACAATCCTCCAGGGTCCACCCAGCCTCTAAAAACGTGCCAGAAATTTTTCGGGAAGTAAAACCGGCCCTGTGTGATACTGACTACATCGCCCAAAAATGTGCCATGGTCATGGAAAAATATGGTCACTAACACCATACGTAGCTGTTTGTCACTGGTACTTTAGTTTATCTCAGCCTTTTTCAGGAGGACAAAATACACATGCATCTTCTATTACATGTTCAATAGGATTAAGAGAAAATGTATCCCAAATTTATAAAGCTTTTGTGGTTAAAAAAAGATACGAAAACACCAGAACAAGAGGCTTACCAAAAAAAAAAAAAAAAAGGTATGAGAACACCAGAACAAGAGGCTGACCAAGAAAAATATATGAGAACACCAGAGCAAGAAACTGACCAAGAAAAAGGTATGAGAACACCAGAACAATAGGCTGACCAAGAAAAAGGTATGAGAACACCAGAACAATAGGCTGACCAAGAAAAAGGTATGAGAACACCAGAACAATAGGCTGACCAAGAAAAAGGTATGAGAACACCAGAACAAGAGACTGACCAAGAAAAAGGTATGAGAACACCAGAACAAGAGACTGACCAAGAAAAAGGTATGAGAACACCAGAACAAGAGACTGACCAAGAAAAAGGTATGAGAACACCAGAACAAGAGACTGACCAAGAAAAAGGTATGAGAACACCAGAACAAGAGACTGACCAAGAAAAATATATGAGAACACCAGAGCAAGAAACTGACCAAGAAAAAGGTATGAGAACACCAGAACAATAGGCTGACCAAGAAAAATGTGGATAAACAAAAAAGGCCAATAGAAGAACAAGGAACAGTGAACTACACCTCCCCTTTTAACTGAAAAGCAAATGAAGAAGGAAAAATAAAAAAATAATGGAAAGCAATGATTTTTGGCATGTTGTGTCATCAGCATGAAAGGAATTAGTTGTCTTGCAGGCAGGCTAGATAAAGCTACTGTTTAAAAAATAAAAGGGGGACTGGTTGGTCTCGAGGCAAGATGCTAGTTTCGGGACAGAGGTTGTGAGTTCAAATCCTGGCTGCATCAGTTGGGATTTTTATTTGTGATTTATCTCTGTGGCAACCACCATTGGTTCCAGCAGCAAGGGCAATTACTCATCAACATAAAAAATATGAGTACTTCTGGAGACGCAGTTATCTGCCTGTGTGGCAAGGGACCCCTGAGCACATGGCTGCCAGAGAAAAACGTGCAAAATTCAGATCCTAGTGTCTAGGGACTTTACCAGAGGTGAAAGCTAGCGAATGCTAAAAAAAAAAACAACTTGCAAAAATTGCCCAGATGAAATATGTAGATCTCACTTTTGAACATAAAAATTAACTGGTGTCGGAGAGTTAAGTAGCTAAACTAACAGAGTGTTGAGTAGCTAAACTAACAAAAAGACAAGACAAACAACAATGTTTCAGCAAAAGCATTCCTCAGGTTTAGCAAACAAACTATACAAATTAAACACAAAAATCCAAATCAGAAAACATGACACAGCTAAAAAAAAAGATGGCAGAAAAGATGGTGGCCAGGACTCATGGTCCTGCATAGTATTTAATATTTGTTATATCTAATTTCTGTGCTTATCTGCAGGTCTCACTGTTTAATGACACAAGTTATGAAACATAAGTGCTAGAGAATACAAGTTAAAAGGGAATAAAATAAATTTCCTGCTAGAATTCTTTTGTACACCATATCTAAGACAGAACTGGTCAGAAACAAAAACGGATCAAATACAGATGGTATTTTGCTAAAATAAATTGTTTTTATTGTATCTTACACTTTATACCTACCATCCATATTCCTGATAGTCTAATTAAGGTTCCCCTTAATTTGTATATTTTTGTAAACATTAGACTTGTAAGCTTAACAAGGTAACTTATAAGGAAAAAGAAACCTTTTGTATGATTTCTGTACTTTTTCTTATTTAAAATATGTTAGCAGACGTGCAAAAACAGCTGTGCTTATACAAGTTCGTTTGTTTGCGTTCACCCAATGACTAGACCTGAAGCACATGATTTTTGGAGTAATGTAGTCGGTGGTGTGTTACCGGGGCATCATTATGTGGGAAGTAAAGAATAGTGACACTGTGACCTTCCAGTCATGTCGTAAGAAGCGACTGGGGGGGGGGGGGGCGCCTGGCAAGCTGTCATTGTAAAAAGTATTTTTATTGAAACAGAACCATAGATTTTAGAAGTGATCTCTGCAATATGTGCCATTTTGGCAGACAAGGTTTCTGCTTTTGAGATTGTAGTTCTGACCTATGTGCCGTCTTCAGCTCGAAAGATCAATAGATAGATAGATAGTCGGTATTATGCCCATGCTGGTTTACTTTCCCAGAAGAAAATCCGGTACCCATTTATGGCTGGGGCAATCTGGAAGCCGTCGATCAGGATCAAATCTGACCTCTTGCCCTTAGTAGTTCAGTTCTCTAACCACTGAGCTATTGTGGCTCATGCCTTGCCAAGTAGACGGTAAAACCCAAGATCGACCACAAGCTACATGGGTCGAGGTTCAGGGTGTTATGGGAATGTCAGATTTTAAAAAAAAATTTTATAAGACTTCTTTTTATTTGGTGTATGGGTTTGCCTTTAACAAATATGGAAGGTTTTGTTATAACTAATCACATGTAACTGTGATATCAGAGATCTACTAGGGCTGAAATAATTAAAATAAAATACTTTCATGAATGAATTATGCTGACCAGCTGATTAGGCATAAAAAAATCCTAGAGGTGGCCAGGTTTTGTTTCACAAAGTAGCCAAAAGAAGAAAATGTGGACCATAGATTGAAACTAAGAATGCAGACCAAACTGGCAGCATCAAAGAAGTGATCACACGACTAAGATGGTTTTAAAGAACAAAAATATGCAGCACACAGAGTAAAAGAAAAAGGTAAAAGCAAAGCCCCCCCCCCCCCCAAGTCTTGCTAGGCATATGGGGAAAATGGTGTTATTGACCACAGCACATTGTTGGGTGGTCGGTATCATGCCAGGCCACATTTAATTCCCAGAAAAATCTGCTACCCATTTTTAGAGGCTGGGTGAACCACAGAGCTTCATCAATCTGGAAAAAAATCTGCCACTCCTGAGAGTCAAACCTAGACCCTTCTGATCAGGAAGCGAGAGCACTAACTAGCCGCTAAATTCTCGGGAGAAAAATGCTTTAATGATTTTTTGTGTGGTCTATACAGATGGTTGAAAATAAAAAAAAGAAGGAAAATCCTGTAAACGAAACAAAATTGAAAAATCCTGCTGCTGACAGTTTCTTTGAGCACCTCACAGCAGTCGTCAGTCTCACATTGAGGCACTTGTGATTCAAATAAAGAATTACGGGGGATAATATGTACACGTAAAATTTGTGCGATACAGGGCAACTGGTAGTAAATTGTACGTGCTGGTATTTAGAGAAGAAAACGGACAGGATAATTTTTTTCCAGGTTGGATTTTTCAAAAATAGAAAACATACAACATACAACACACAAACTGCTTCAAATAAAAACAAGAAAAAGATAATTACACGAGTGTATTTGAAACTCTTTTATCGGAGAGATAGTGAAACAGTCATGGAAGGCACAGGAAAATTTAAAAAAAAAAAAATGAAAGAAAAAAAAGGAGCAAATATTCAATTTTCATAATTTCAGAGAAAAAAGTGGATGTGCATACTAGCTCTCAGCAATCGGAACATCTATTCAACAAATAGCCGAATGTTTTGCATTTCTTAAAGCCATATAACGATTTCATTATGTTCACATAAATAGCACTTTTATTTCTGCATATTTTGATATTTAAAAAAAAAAAAAAACAATTATCATGTTACAAAGACATAAAATAAATCGATTGCTACTGAAAGTTTCAGCCTGTGTCAGAAGTCATGAAATATTTTATTCTTTCACACTTTAATAACATATTCATTTATCCTCAAAATGGCATATATCTGGTAAAGTATATGGGAAATCAGTCAAAGTACAACCAAGTTAGTATATACACAAAGAAGGTGAAATAAAATAATTTGGTTAGAAGCTGCTTTTGAATCTGGCAGTGAGAGAGTAACGATGAAATCTGAAACAGTATTAAAATAATAAACGGCATTCTCCACGGTTAATCCTCAGAAGCAGTATGTAAATACGTAGTGGCTTTAAAGTTTGTACAATAAGAAATTAGATGAAGATAACAACAAAGTGACGAGTCGTCATCCACCGGAACATACAAACAAAGGTGGTCAGAAACAAAGTGCAGCAGGTCATATAAAAGTCAGTGGATAAAGACGGCATACACTGCATGAGCTGAAAACGGTCATTAACAAATAACTTAATATCGGTGAACCAGAATGGATTAAGATCTACACAACATCCTTGACGGTAGCTTGGAACATACTAACTGGTTTAACCAAGCTAGTAAAGATTGAAGTGGGAAGGTAAATCCTTTGTCCAAAAATACCAGGTGAAATCAGATGTACTGGGTTAAAAGGTGTCAACATCGCCGTTAGTGGTAAACCTTGACACAAAATAGTTATGGTCTTTTATGAGGGGGACAACAATGAGAAACAACATCAGGTGAACGCTAACATACAACATACATACTGCAAAGTAAAAATTATAAACACTTTGGATTGACGCCATGGGACGCACCAAGATGGACGCTTGTTTGCGTTTGAGTTCAGAGATTGTTCGGCCTTTTGTGGTATTGTATTTTTCAGCAGTGCTTTTCATTTCAATCTTGCATAATTTTACAAATCGAGCACATCAGGAATCTGGTAATTAATGGCTGTGAGGGTTCGACACGCCATTTACCAGCTGCATTGATTCGGAATGTCTGCTGTTTGATGTGTGATGGTCTGATGACCAGCTGTGTTACAAATGTTCAGATAATATCTACATCAATCTCGGGCAACGGTGCTCGTAAACCTGGAAGGGCCGAATCCCCCTACAGAAAAGACAATACGCTGCCATGCAGGAAGATTGGGGACAATCAAAGGCTAAGGAAAGCAAACCTAAATAAAATGCTGGCAGAAATTGGATGCACTGGGCCACAGGCGCAGAACACAGTGCAACATTCTAACAGGTATTCAATCAGAATGGATCTAACAGACTCTAATTATGGTGTTCTGTCTGTGGAGACTCCAGTGATTTTCTTGTTTGTTGTCCTATAGTCCATGATTCACATCCATAAGTTAAGACTGACTCTACATAACATTTAAGAACTATTTTTCTTGTTTCTCTTTGTCAAAAATGGATTGCATAGTATCGTCCTCATTTTTTGGAAAGCTACTTTTGCCTGAGCAATTCTGCATAATTTTTCCTGGTCGCAATACAACTTCCATAATCTGACAATGTACGTCTACGATGGCAGCAAACAAAAAAATTAATAAACAGTAGCAACTCTAGACAACATTTCAAAAAGGGAACTATCTTCTCAGAACTAAAACATTAATCCTTCGCTCAAGAAGATCGGTCTAATTTCAGTTCCATTGCAAAAATAAAGAAGTTTCATCTATAATTGATGAAATGAAAACCTGACATTTCCAGACCCTTCCAGATTCTTAGCATTCATCCATTAAGTTGGCATGGATGAGTTGTGTTGCTAGTTTATGGAACAGCCATGATATCTACGCCTTTCACTCCAACACATCCACCTTCATCATGGGTAGATTTGCTTCACAATTTTGCCCCTGGAGCGGCCATTTTTAACCTTATACCTTATCAGGGAGGACAAGAGGTGGGGTTCGATCCAACCGACGGCTTTCGGGTTCACCCAGCCTTTAATGGGTACCGGATTTTTTTTTTTCTGGGAAAGTAAAGCGGCACGAGCGTAATACTGACCTCATTACCTTAAAAAATCATGTGCCGAAGGTCTGTAAAATTTATGGTCACTAACACCATATTACCTATACGCCACTTGGCGCGACGGGGGTACTTTACTACTACTACCTTATCAGGGAAATAAAGAAACAAACTTACAGATGAAAAAAAAAATAAAAATAAACTTACAGAGGAAAAGAAATCTACAGAAGGAAAAAGAAACAAACTTATAAACAGATAATGTACAATGCAACCTTTGGTAAGCAGATGAGATCACCATAACTTCCGGCTGATGGGCTGCAAGAGGAAATGAACAAGAAGCATCATGTATATATCTATCTCTATCTATTGTCCTTTCGAGCCGAAGACGGCACATAGGGCAGAACCACAATCTCAAAAACAGAAACCTTGCGTGCATGTATATATACATGAGTATTATCTCAATGTTCTGGATATCGATGGGCTTCATTTTTCTTCTTTCACTACTGCTGAATACCAGCCTTGCATTCATAGAATTCCAACAGAGAGCAAAGAGGATCTCCAAAGAACTCTAGCGGATGGCAAAGAGAACCATTAAAGAAATGCAGGAGGCAAAGATGATCCTCGAAGAACTCTAGCAGAAGGCAAAGATGATCCTCAAAGAACTCTAGCAGAAGGCAAAGATGATCAACAAAGAACTCATGCAGAAGGCAAATATGATCATCAAAAAACTCCAGAGGGCAAAGATGATCCACAAAGAATTCCAGAAGGCAAAGATGATCCTCAAAGAACTCTAGCAGAAGGCAAAGAAAATCCTCAAAGAACTCCAGAAGGCTGAGAGGATTCTGAAAGAACTCTTGCAGATTATAAAGAGGACCCTGCAATGAAATGAGGACACACACACACAAAAAAAAAAAAAAAAAAACCAGTAGTATCAATACATTTTGAGAAATCGCAACTCTATAAATGTAACAGCGCCCACCTGCCATTACTGTGTTGTATTATCATTTCAAATATTGTATATGTAAAATTGTGTTAAAGCTCAATAAAAGAATTGTTAGTAAAATATAACCAAAGTGGGTGAAAGGATATCAAGAGAGGATGTATATATTCTAGAGACATGAACAATTTGCAAACTGATAACCTTTCTATTCAGCATTAAAATCTTGGTAGAAATTCAACAAGAAAAACATTGGAAACAGATATACATGATAATAAAGCACCAACGTATGAAACAACGGAGCATATCAAGTAACAACAAAAACACTAAAATAGCAGAAATTAATTATTTAAAATATATTTATAAAAAGCTTTCACAGTCTGGGAATCAGGCCAGATTTAATATATTTGGATTGGAGACAGACGTGTGTTAAAATAAAAATGAGATATTCAGGCTTGACATATCAAGATATGACATACAGGCACATAACAGAACATATAGTAGTAGGTGGCATTTCTCATATAAATGGAATTAAATTTAAAACTATTTATTATAGCAACATTACACAACTTGGGTGACACGCATGATCAAGGGATGTGTAGGACAAGGGGGAGATTATGCTTATTTTATTAACAATCTGACCATAATACACAGCTTGATCCAGCTCTGATGGTCTCTCCAAGTTCTATCTGATGGTCTACCCATGTTCCATCTCCGATGGTCTAAATATGTTGTATCTGTTGGTTGCCCCATGTTTTATCTCTAATGGTCTAAATATGTTATATCTGTTGGTTGCCCCATGTTTTATCTCTAATGGTCTAAATATGTTATATCTGTTGGTTACCCCATGTTTTATCTCTAATGGTCTAAATATGTTATATCTGGTGGTCCACCCATGTTTTATCTCTGGTGGTCTCCAGACCTTCTTTCTGGTGGTCTCCCCAAGTTCTATCTGATGGTCTCTCCTATGTTCCATCTCTGATGGTCTAAATACATTCTATCTGATGGTCTCCCGATCTTCTATCTGATAGCCTTCCCATGTTTTATCTCTGATGGTCTCCAGACATTCTATCTGATGGTCTCCTGATGTTCTACCTGATGGTCTCCCCATGTTTTATCTGATGGTCTCCAGATCTTCTATCTGATAGCCTCCCCATGTTCTATCACACCTGATATTGAACAGTATAAATGATCAGAAGTCTGGCCAATAAAGTGATGTTTTATGTCTTATAATCTGAACAGCAACACATATATACAAATGTGTCTCCTATTATTTTCATATACATGCATGCTCAATGGTGGGTGGGGACGATGGACCAGAACTGCATTGTACAGAACTAGAGGCAGGAAAGCAAATTACTGTCTTCTAGAGAATGAAACCTATTACAGTGGCTCAAGGCATAGCCACCCTTTTTTCAAAATAAAAGTAGTTGGTATGCTTGCAGCTGAAGACGTTTGGTGTACCCAGCTGACATATGATGGTGAGGAATGAGAGCTGTCAACCATGTGACTTTGACATATCTATCGTCCTATCGAGCCAAAGATTACACATAGGACAGAAATTCTATCTCTTTTATGTCCTGTGATCTTTGTTATCAAGTGTCAGACCTAGCACAGGACATGGCTCTGTTCTGGGTGAGTCGCACAATCTCGGTGAAGGAGCTAATGTCTGCTATTGTTGCTGCTCGTCTCAGTGTTCTTTTTATTGTTTCTCTAGGTTGGCCTATTTTTATTTTACCCTCTGGTTCCTATTTTAAGAATTGCTTTGAGATTCTCTTATTGTCCCTTCTTATTACATGGCCAATATAGGAGCATCTTCTCTTGATTATAGACTAAGTGTTGGATGTTCTGTGATATATCTGAATTCATTCTATGGTATTCTATGTATTTTCCTGTGCTGTTTGTTTTAAAATCACATTTTGGTGGTAACGGATATATATATCTCACAGTGAATATAACAGTCCTTTGTCTGAATCCAGAACTGGGTAGGTGGAAAATTTATTGACACCCCAGCATACAATAAAATGTCATACTACATATGGCACTGAAAGTCTTGGCAATAGAGTGGCTAGTGCTCGTTCTCCTGAATCCAGAACTGGGTAGGTGGAAAATTTATTGACACCCCAGCATACAATAAAATGTCATACTACATATGGCACTGAAAGTCTTGGCAATAGAGTGGCTAGTGCTTGTTCTCCTGAATCCAGAACTGGGTAGGTGGAAAATTTATTGACACCCCAGCATACAATAAAATGTCATACTACATATGGCACTGAAAGTCTTGGCAATAGAGTGGCTAGTGCTCGTTCTCCTGACCAAAATGTTTGGTCTTAATTTCCACAAGGAGCATCTTTTCAGACTGACACGGCTTCAGAGATTACCCAGTCTGTGAAAATGGGTACCAGAAATATCTTTCCAGGAAAGTAGGACGACCTTGGTGTGACACAGACCATATCATCCACAAAATGTACCTTTTATTATTAAAAAACATGGGGCACAAACCGACACCATATTCCCCTTTCAGACTGTTGGATCAGTGATCAACCACCATTTCTCAAGCCAACCCAACTCCCTTATTATTACTTCCCTATTCCCTAAAAGTTTACCAAATATATTCACAAAACAAAGAAAGGATAAAAAAAATTAAGAAAGGCACTATGCTGTGTAAAACTTGTCAAAACTGCCGCATTACAACAGATCATGGCAACTTAGATATTCAAATGCGTCCACTGCCCTTTGTAAATTACACCAAGAGAGAAACATATTCATGCATGTATTCTTACACTTTTCAACTGCGGCCCTAATTATCAGAAATAAAAATAGATTATTGCATTTTAAAAGCTCAAAATTATGCTTTTGCTGCAAATTATGAAGTAACAGTGTGTCCTTCCAAACAAGCAATAAATATTTCGGTGGGATTTGAAATTCACACTAAACAACGCACAAAGTTGTAAACAGAAGATAGTTTCACATGATATTAATACTCTCTGTATCAAACATGTATGTTGTTATGGATCACACAGACTACGAGTGAGCTGACTCTTCAACGCATCAAACATTTATACACCCCCCCCCCCCCCCCCGCCAAAATAGAGTTTGTTCTACCAATGAGAAATGCTCATAACTACCCTAGATTACGATACATATCTGTGACTCAATGATTTCTGTTGTTGACTGTTTTCCATGCCATGACAGCATGCTGTATAGCATCTTCTCTCTCTGCCGCCCGTAATCTCTTTTTCCCTGTATTTTGCCAGTTGTAACGAAGTATTCCAACTTTCCTCTTCTCGTGATGTGCCTGAAGATGAGCCTGAAAATTGTTGATTGTTTCTTTCTGGCGTTTTTTAGGAGCTCCCTTTTGTGTTGGCCTGATTGAAAATTTCCTCGTTGGTTTTTTCATCTGTCCAGGGAACTTTCAACATTCTACTGAGAAATTCCATCTCTGTGGCCTCCAATCTTCTTTACATTTGTTTTTTACTGTCCACAATTCATTTCCATAGGTCAGAATTGGCTCTATATAGCACAGATGAACTTTCTTTCTTACTTCTATTGACATAGACTTGTTGCATAAGATGTTTTTCATTTTCTGAAATGGTAGTTTGACCTGAGCATATTGATTATTTCCACATGCTTTACTTTGTCAAATGCTTTTGTGTAGTCTATCAAGTACATATATAGATTTTTCTTTACCTCTATCGCTCTTAATATCAATGTTCTCAGAATGTAAATTGCATTATTGGTGCTCCTTCCTTCCACAAATCCACATTGTTCCTCACTTATTTCTGGTTTTATTTTGTTCCTTAAAGGTCTCATTATTCTTAGTAATATTTTGGTCATATGGCACATGAGACTAACAGTCTTCGCAATCAGTGGCACCTGACAACATTAGGAGCCTTATAAAATGTATTTTCTTTGAAGTTTTGACACTCAGCTGCGTGTTTACACTACGAGAGACACAGATTTCCTGGCTCAGGTTGATTTATGATATGAAATTTTAAAGCATGGACCGTACGTATGTTACATTGTTTATTCATATAGTCGCCGTAAATCTGTCAGTATTTTCAGCTATCTCATATTGTTGTTCACTGCATTTCCTGAGTTAAAAAGGACTGTTTGACGTCAGACGATGAGTAAGGAAATTTTCCAGGCACAGGAAGAATAGAAAAAAAATTTCTTGAAAATCGGTGAATTTTTTTTTTCTGCCTTATATACGAGATCATATCTCATTTTTTTATAACCCAACAAGAAATGAAACAAATCCAACACTCAGGTGTCACTAGAAGTTGTAATCAGGAAGGTCCATGCAGGCGAGGAATGTTTGAACAAGGCAAACTGTCAAATTATGAAGAATGTGTATTTTGATGCAGTAATCTTTACATCAGTATCGTAATCTGGGGTTAAACAAGATCCAGCCTTTTGAAGAGTTAATGTTATTATTTTCTATTAGAACTACAGTCTGCTGTCTATTTTTACAATTCATTGAGAACATACATATGTTTTTCATGCTTTTGGTAATCGTACATTTGTCTTTGTTCAGGGGACACGATCATTACACTCACAATCTTATTCTTTAGCAACTTACAGATATTTTGCTTACTTGAAACAATATTCTTACTGACAATCTTGTAATAATTTTCTTATGGCGATCTTTGTATGACCATCATATTGACAATCTTCCTACTGACAGTCATCATACTGACAATCTTCCTACTGACAGTCATCATACTGACAATCTTCCTACTGACAGTCATCATACTGACAATCTTCCTACTGACAGTCATCATATTGACAATCTTCCTACTGACAGTCATCATACTAACAATCTTCCTACTGACAACAGCTAAAAGGATAAATGTGACTAAAATTAGCTAGGTATATAGTCATTACAGTTAGAGTATCATCTCATGGAAATATAAATATTTAACCACACCACTGGCACAACAAAACAAATAAATTATATTGTCATGAGGGTGTTATGCTTAATCATAATTTTTCTTCAGATTTCCTAGCTTACAAAAGTTTTTAAATTCACAAACTTTTGGTTATCAATATAACAGAAGTTGCAGATGCCTATCGTACATATGACTATGTGGGTGGAATTAAAAAATCGTACAACATGTTAAGACTATAAAATATTTGAAGTTAACAGAACAAATACCATTCAATTTCAAATGCAAACACTCAGTAAGACTGCCTATAAGAAGCAGAAGATAAAGGAAAGATCTTGGCTTTAAACAAAGGCAAAAATAGCATGAAATGAATGGAAATTTTCAATGGAAAAAAAAAAAAAAAACTATCGTTACGACACATAGTACCATTGCTGGTGTATGTCAGGGGGTTCATGATAGAACCAGAGGGATAAAGGCCGCTTGGTCAAAGCAGTCGCCATGACGTGTGAGACTCAGGATTTTTATTTCATTCCCGATAGAAAAAAATCCTTTCTGTCTACCGTGGGCTTCGAACACAGTACACCGGCTTTTCAGCCAGCAAAACAGTGGTTTTAGCCACACAGCTATGCGCACCTCCAATGGAAATATGAACAGTAAAAATTAGCATTTCATTAAATACTAAAAGTAATTCCTTACGATGGAACTACTTTTAGTATTTAATGAAATGCAAATTTTTACTGTTCTTATTTCCATTGGAGGTGCGCATAGCTGTGCGGCTAAAAAATGGAAATACGAACAGTAAAAATTAGCATTTCATTAAATACTAAAAGTAGTTCCATCGTAAGGAATTATTTTGAGGTATAAAGAGTTTGTCAATGAGTGATATATAGAGCTAATCCTGACTTACGGGAGTGAGACTAGGTCAATAAGCCAACAATGATAAACTAAGGGAGTAAACTGAAGTGGACTCATAAAAAAATTTACCTGTCCAGCACATAAAAAGAGCACATAGCCTACACTGAAGAAAAATAAAAATATAATAATTAACATTAAAAGTATAGGATTGAACTAGGGTTCATTGTGACTACTAAGATACAGAAACAATGAAATTGTTTGTGGATGAGAGAGGGAAGAAGATACTGGAGAGCTTGCCGTTTATTTGCAACAAGATAGAGACTCATCAATAGAAATAATAGACTACAGTCATGTACCTGTTTTAACAGCAGGTTAAAATTAACTTAAATGAGCTGTGCCCTGTCAGAAATGAACTATGTTATTTCTAGACTGAAAAGTTGAAAAAAAAATTACAGCGCTACTTGCAAATTAGTTTAAATGATGTCTGATATAAAAATGTCCTTTAAGAAACAATTTTAAAAATCCAGGAAACGAAATAAAAATATTCTTCACAAACAAAATCATGAAATTAAACGTTAGAAGTTCCTTAAATATATCCGCACAAACATAAACAGGATGGGCACAATAATTTTTCTTGCAACATTTCTTGTAAAATAAATCATAAAAGTTCATTTGAAAAAAGAAAAAAAAAAGAGAGTGCAACATTTTCATAAAACTTCCAGCAAGACAGAAGTAAAGTACAGCCACAACAAAACAGAACAATTGGTTTAAGACACCGGAAACTGCATGAAATGGAGAAACAACACTTTCTAATGAAGAGCGGCACTTAATGATGACGACATATTAGGCCATTTTATAAAAAAGCTAAAAAATAGTCAATGTGCAAAGTCAAACAGGCAGTTGATAGTTACAAATTGTCAGTACTGATTTTCCTCAATCCAGCCCTTAAGAGTTGTTGGCAGCGGCAACTGCTGGATATGGTCGTAACGAGTATACTGCCGAATGAGAAATCGACACAGGTACTGTAAAGATCGAACCTGAGTAAATCTTGACACTGGCTTCGTTAAACGAACTGGGAATTGTGGAGCACCTGGCGACCGTGATCGTGAGTAATAAAAAATTCCAGTCTGTGAGTCATTCATTGAGTGCTCAATTAAGTCTACAATTGATGGATAACCTTCTGTGTCTGGTTGAGCATAGAAACTGAACAACCCATTACAATGTTCTATCCGAGTATGTAGTGTGCGACCATATGAACGAAATGAGAGACTCAGTAGATATCTCTCATCTGAGCTGTCTCGAACAAGAAAAGCTCCATCTGGCTGATTTGTCAATTTATCTTCGGCTTCATTTCTAGTTATAGGACCCCAATACCATCCAAACTTGGACAATCGAAAAAGTTCTTGGGTAAGACTCCAAACTTTAGGGCTCCAAATTGAGTCTGATCCTTCACAGGATCATATTTCATGCAGTCTGCAAACTCACAAACAGCATTTGAATGAGACTTTTTATCAGTCTCTTTACTTGTATTAATAGTTACATCTGCAATATCTGATATACTGTCTTCAAATGCACTGTCATCATTTTGAAGTGACGATGCTGGATTAAATCGTGATATGTCTTTAGACAGGCATCCAGGTTTATTATTAGATATTTCAAATCGTAATGGTCTGTGTTGGAATGCCAGTCACTAAACTTTGGTGACATATAACTTCGAAGTGGAGAATTCAAGTTATCACAGCTGTGAGATATTGAGCTTGACCATGACTCCAAATCACGGGAATGTCTATTTTTCTCCTTTAATCTCGAGCTTGCCAAATTCGGTGTAATATTTGCAGAATGACATTCCCTTATATGTCCACGACAGTCTTCACCTTCTGACTTTTTCACAGACAACGATGACAACCGCCTTCTCAAATTCCGAAAAAGGCCCATCTTTTCCCTTTTTCTATTGTTGTGTCTGGCTTCCTCTGAAATCAAATTATTGCACGCGGGACTATTTTGGTAAACAGGAGTCTGTTGATCATTTCGAACACAAGCACGAGAATGCCCTGATATATTATGTGAAGTTTGTAATCCTTCAGGAAAAGCCGAGTCTAAATGTTGTTGTAGTTGCCACTGGCTTTGAAGCTGGCAACAGTTGTAATGGTGGTGACCGTACGGTCTTGTTCCACTCTCTCGTTGTTATCACCCTGAGTAGCACTGCTCTCACTGCGGCGATTCTGCGAACCAACACGTATAGCCTTTATATTTACCTTTTTCATCGTCATATCAAAGAATGGCCAGCACTTAAACACAGCATGAAATATTTTACACCGGACATTTGTTGTGATCCACTGCCACTTCTACAACCACAAAAAATAAAATTTCTACGTTCTTGACCACTGCGCATGCGCGGATCCTTTCACTTCTTCCGAAATGTAGCCACGAGCAAATTGCATACCTTTCACACGATTTGTCTAAATTATAATCCAACTTTAATTTTGAAAAATATAAACTCAATTACAAATAAACTACTATAAATAAACATTAAATTAATGTTTCTTTAAAATATATAATTATTTTAAATATTATTTTAATTTAATGTACATTATTTATCCCTTGAAATAATTAATTTGTAATAAAATTGATACCTAAATATCTATATAAATAGTTTATTAATTTGATAGAAGGCGTCTTCAAAAGCCTACACTCAGGATTAAATATGCATTCTTGTTTAATTTGAATGTTGGTATTTCTGATGTGTTGGTGAGATATGACGAGAGAGGCTGGTTGTGAAAGACGTGTGGCCAGGAGATAAATTTTGCGCTGACGTCAGGCTTACGTAAGAGCTGAAAACAATGAAAGAGGGCACAAAGAAGATTTTAACAGGGAGAACGGGAGGGATAAGGACAGACAGAACGAACGAATGAGA
The DNA here is from genome assembly GCA_032433765.1 of Megaustenia siamemsis. Taxonomy (NCBI): domain Eukaryota; kingdom Metazoa; phylum Mollusca; class Gastropoda; order Stylommatophora; family Ariophantidae; genus Megaustenia; species Megaustenia siamemsis. The sequence goes on from JAVIAB010000025.1 coordinate 11,671,614, forward strand.
AAAGCCTAGTTGTTGGGTAGGAAAACGTCACAATGCCATTTTTAGAAATGATAACTTTTATCGTTTCACCAAATATAATAGAACTGGATATGGCTTTTTTCCCCCTTTTCCTTTTTCACTTATTTTACAGAAATCGAAATCATGTAATATTACACTCGTTCTATGGTTTATGTTATATATTATATTTTATTTCCACTTTATATTTTATATACATATATTATACTTATAGTATGTTTTAGAACAGTGATTTCCACACTAATGTGAATGCAAAAATGTATGGATTTACAGATCATTATTTGTTCATTCAAACAAAAGAATAGGTGTGGAAAAAAAGTAATTTTAATGCCATAAAAAATATACTAACAATAAAACAAATATCAGCAGGGCTGAAATTAAGAATGGCAAAATGTTACATCTTCTCAATATTCCTGTATGGTGCAGAAAAAAATGGACATTAGACAAGAAAACAGAACAGAAAATTGAAGCCTTTGAAATGTGGATTTATAGAAAAATAGGTAGAATTGGATGGAAAGAAAAGAAAACAAACGATGAAGTTTTAAAACAACTGAAAATAAAAAGAGAACTATTAGATACAATTAAGACAAAACAAATGAAATTTGTGGGGCATATTAAAATACGCAAAAGCCTACTAAAAGTAATATTGAAGGGAAAATACAAGGTAGCAGAGGCAGACCAAGACTAACATGGACGAGTAACATCAAAAGATGGACAAGTCAATCTATGACAGCCTGCACCATCAAAGCAAGAAACAGAGTAGAATGGCGATCCATGGTAGCCAACCTTCGTTGCGGAGAAGGCACTCGATGATGATATTTTCATTAAAATTACATTTATGTTTCCTCTTCTATCTGTTCTCACTTTCCTTTTTAGCGCTTCTGTTTACTTTCATTAACAAAAAATTATGACAAGTTGTTTATAGGCCTACTACATTACTCGTTTTACTAAAATTTAATGTCAAATTAATAAAATAAATGTTATGTAGAGCCAGTCTTAACATATGGATGTAAATCATGGGCAATAGGACAACAGACAAGAAAATCACTGGAGGCTGTATAAATGAGGTTGTACAGAAGAATGTTGAGAATACCATGAACAGCTAAAAATAGTAATGAAAACGTTCTGAAAGAGGCCAAAGCAAAGAGAGAGCTAATTTCCAATATTAGGAAGAAACAATCATAAATGTTTTGGCCATGTAATGAGAAGAGAACAGCAGGAATATATTGTAACAACTGGGAAAATTGAGGGACGAAGAGATAGAGGGAAGCAAAGAGAATAAATACCAGACAGCTTAAGAGAATGGATTGGTTTTGATCATGTTTCGATATTCCAATTGTTTACGATAAATGATGATATCGTATGACAGGGAACAGTTGGCTATGTTCACTTTCTGCGCGGTTTCGCCTTATGTCTTTTGGCGTGTGCTGAGACTGCTACGATGGGGACTACAGTTACCTTTCATTGTTTGGGCGATGAGTTAGTAATTCGGATGATTCCACTGGCACGGGCGGTTGAGCGATTATGGATTTTAATTCGTTTGCAGTGATACCGGGATCTTCCATAACCAATAGAACCAATTGGATTGGCAGAAGGTCAACAATAGAAATGATAAATAACTGTCGAGATCGAAAGTTGTGGAGAGGCATAATCACCTACGCCAGCAAGCTTGGAACATTATTATTATTATTATTATTGTTATTATTATTATCATCATTATCATTGTTATTATCATTATTATTATTATTATCATTATCATTATTATTATCATTATTATTATTATCATTATTGTTATTATTATTATTATCATTATTGTTATTATTATCATTCTTATTAGTATTATTATTATTATCATTATTTTTATTGTTATTATTATTATTATCATTATTATTATCATTATTATTATTATCATTATTATTATTATCATTATAATTATTATTATCATTATTATTATTATTATTATTATCATTATTGTTATTGTTAATATTATTATTGTTATTTTCATTATTGTTATTATTATTATCATTATAATTATTATTATCATTATTATTATTATTATCATTATTGTTATTATTATTATTATTATCATTATCATTATTATTATTATTATTATTATTATCATCGCATGAATGCATGCTAAACGGTTGGTGGGGACAATGACCAGAATTGTACAAACAGTTATTGAGTTATTGAGTTATTTGCGGGTCATCATCATTGCACTCCGAACATGTCAATAGGTACTCAGATCCCCTCCTCAGCAATTCCCTCAGTGTCCAGCGACTGACGACTCCAGTTCTGTGTTGGTTGATAAGTCTTCTTACACGGCAACTAAGTCTCTCATTTCTGGCTGTGCCCATCTTAGCTCCCATTTCCATCATCTGAAGAAGTGACGTGGATCTGTGTTTGTCGAAGTCCTGTGCTCTTCCCACATCTTGGAGGGCATTGATGATGTCCGTCCGATCCATTGGTTGCCCCTCTTCAACGACAGCGCAGCTAGCCAACCTGTCCGCTCTTTCATTTCCCCGCACTCCCGCATGTCCAGGGACATAGACAAAGGTGACCTTACGTATTTTGGATTTCTGCAACGACTCTACCCATTGCATGCGTACAGAGCCCGCCTCCACTTTTTTATCATGCTCATCGAATCACTCAGTATACATGCGTGGGTCTAGTCTTGTGACTCTAACCATTTAATTGCCTTGGTCACTGCCATTTTCTCCATTGTCATGCTACTCGTGGTCATGACGTATGCAACACTGTCTTCCTTGACTATTCTGCCTGCCGAGCGTGCTGTAAATGTCCATGCACTTCTTTGGTGTCGTCTTATAGATCCGTCTGTATAAATGACTGCATATTCCTCATCAGTGTTATCGCAGATGAGACCGTTGACCTCAGCATTAACCACGACCGGGTTCTGTTCCCTACTTTTCCTGTCGAGTGTGACAATACATGAGAAAGTCCCTTTGAATGACGTAGACACCGGTATCCACTCCTCACCAACGCTGATATTGGTAAGCCCACAGACATGTTTGATGACATCTTCTGCTTGGCCCACCCATGATTAGCCTCTTTTTAGCCTGGCACCTTTCTCTGTGTTGAGCACTTGGTGCAATGGATGCTCTGTATCTGTACTAATCTTCAGGTATGCTCGTGCTCTCCAGATCTTGATTCTGTCATCCATGGTTGGAAAGTCAAGAAGATACCTCATTGCTACACAGGAAGTGCCCCTTGTACATCCCAGGATAATGTGCATGGCTTCATTTTGTGTTTTTTATGGACACCTTGTGTAATAAACATATACAATTATTTAATCAAAGGTAAAGTCAATACCTAATACCACCAAGAAACATCCTATACAGGTTATATTCGTTCCCATATTGTGCTACCATTGGCAAACATGGTCACTTACGACTAAGTAAAGTAAAGTACCCCCGTCACGCCAAGTGGCGTATAGGGAATATGGTGTTAGTGACCATAAATTTTACAGACCTTCGGTACATGATTTTTGGGGTATTGTGGTCGGTATTACGCCCGTGCCGCTTTACTTTCCCAGAAAAAATCCGGTACCCATTAAAGGCTGGGTGAGTCGGAAGTCGTCGGTTGGGATCGAACCCTACCTCTTGTCCTTTGTAGTCCAGTTCACTAACCACTGAGCTATTGCGGCTCCACTTACGACTAAGCATAAAAGAAAACTTGTCACCCCAGAGATGATTTTTCAGAGAAAAGCGCTTGAAGTGACCAGAAATGAGAGAATCAGAAATAATGTGATGAGAGAAAAAGTAAAACATTGAACCAATCCTAAGCTACATACAGGAAGAACAACAAACAAAAAACTAATTTGCCCATCTAGAAAGAATGTCACGTGATTCCTTACCATATAAAGCATATATTAAAAGAGGAGAAGGGAGAAAAGCAAGAGGCAGACCCAGAGTAAGATGGACAGACATCATCAAAAAACGCTACAGCATCAATTGACAATGATTCTTCTTCTTCTTTCTTTCCTCATCTGCCTTTCAGCGTCGAGGGGAGATATAATTTGCGGTCTTTTGCTCTTCTGTTCGCCTCTACTGCTGTTATGTTTCCTAGTGCATTCATATATTCCGTCGATCCATCTTTTTCGCGGTCGACCCTTGGGTCTGGTGTTCTCACAACGTTTGTTGAAGGCTCGTTGTGTTGTGTTTTGATCTTTCTGCCTTGTCACGTGGCCAAGCCATTTTATATGTTGTTTCCTTATATATTCTATGGCGGGGGCTATTCCTAGCATTTTTCTCAGTTCTTCATTTCTGATCTTAACTCTCAGACTGTTTCCTGTCATTCGTCTAACACATTTCATCTCAGTAGAGGTTATTTTTCTTATTGTTCTTGCATCTAGGGTCCAGGTCTGGCATTGGTAGCACAACGTTGGGATGAAGATTGTATTGTATAGTGCTCGTTTTGCCTCCAGAGCTATTTCCTTGTTGGACAATAGTGGCGATTCTTATTGTTATTATTGAGACCTGATCACCTACGCCAGCAGGCCCGGCACTTGATGATGATGATATTCATCGTCAACCCTAAGATAAAATTTGTCCCTCCTGTCAGGTAATTAGGACAGATTTTTGCTTTTTCGAGATATAGAAATATATAGTAATCCTCACTTGGTTACCATTTATGAGTTTTACGGACCGTATGTAGAAGCACTGAAAATTTACGTAAATAATGCGCAAGTTCGTTTATGATTTTCTTAAAAGATAACACGGATGAGCGTTTACGTGAGACAGTGGTGTATACGTTATGACCACGAGTGGCATGACGATGGAGGTGATGCCGTGACCAGGGCATTGATCTTGTTAGAGTCACAAGTCTATACCCACGCATGCGTACTAGGTGATTCGACGAGCATGATAAGAAAAGTGGAGGCGGGCTCTGTACGCCGGCAGTGGGTAGAGTCGTTGCAGAAGTCAAAAATACTTGAGGTCACTTTTGTGTACGTCCCTGGTCATGCGGTAGTACGGGGAAATGAAAGAGCGGACAGGTTGGCTAACTGCGCTGTCGTTGAAGACGGTCAATCAATGGTTCAGGCGAACATCACCAATGCCCTCCGAGATGTGGCAAGGGCACGACTTCAACAACCATGAGTCCAAGTCACTCCTTCGGATGAAAGGGAATTGTGTTAAGATGGACACAGCCAGAAACAAGAAACGTAGTGGGAATATAAGAAGACTTATCAACCAACACAGAACTGGAGTCGTCAGTCGCTGGACACTGCGGGAGTTGGTCAGGAGGGGATCTGAGCATCTATGGACATATTTGGACTGCAATGATGATGACCCGCAAATAACTCAATAATTCAATAACACCATAACTCAATAACACAATAACTCAATAACACAATAACACAATAACTCAATAACACAATAACACAATAACACAATAACACAATAACACAATAACACAATAACTCAATAACACAATAACACAATTACTGAATAACACAATAACTCAATAACACAATAACTCAACAACACAATAACACAATAACTCAATAACTCAATAACACAATAACTCAATAACACAATAACTCAATAACACAATAACACAATTACTGAATAACACAATAACTCAATAACACAATAACTCAACAACACAATAACACAATAACTCAATAACACAATAACTCAATAACACAATAACACAATAACTCAATAACACAATAACACAATAACACAATAACTCAATAACACAATAACACAATAACTCAATAACACAATAACATAATAACTCAATAACACAATAACTCAATAACACAATAACTCAATAACTCAAACAGCCGAAGCGTCGTTCTAAATTGTGTCGTCCACCTATGACGGAAATAGCTCAGTGGTTAGTGAACTGGACTACAAAGGACACGAGGTAGGGTTCGATTCCAACAAACGGCTTCCGGTTCACCCAGCCTTTAATGGGTACCGGATTTTTTTCTGGGAAAGTTAAGCGGCACGGGTGTAATACCGACCACATTACCACAAAAATCATGTGCCGAAGGTCTGTAAAATGTACGGTCACTAACACCATATTCCCTATACGCCACTTGGCGTGACAGGGGTACTTTACTTTTTTTACCTATGACGTAAGGCTTTAGTCATACCTTTTTTTTCTATATATATATTTTTTATATCTCCTTACAATTAGCTTTACTGCAGCTTCGCATTTTTACGCATTTATTTGTCTTGACCCTGCTAGATACAATGTTATGTTTATTTTGTATATAAGCTGCATTCAACTCTGTGTACTTGTGTGCTGAATTACTTCACGGCTAAGATCATCATTTACATCCAACATGTTTAACAACTTCTGCATTTACAGGCAAGTAAACATCTAGGTGCCCGTGCACTGTCGGGACCCGAAAGGGGAGTAAAGAATAGTGGCGCTGTTCCCAACCATGCACGTACGTAAGAGGCGACTAAGGAGGGTTGGGCATGGGACTGGCTATCCCGTACTGTAAAAAAAAAAAATAAGCCGAAAAAACTTCACAAGAATGGACAAGTCAAAGAAAAGAATAACAGATACAGACTTTTATTAATGGATGCTTACGCAGAATAAAAGGATGGAAATGGCAGGACAAAATCACTAACATAGAATTATAGAAATGTACCAGTCAAATACATGTGCATAAAGAGATACAGCGAAGACTCTGGCGCTGGATAGGACACACACTGCGGAAGGCAACTGAGAGTATTACACAACAGACCCTTTTTTTGGAATCCCCAGGGGAAAAGACAAAGAGGAAGACCAAGAAATTCTTGGAGAAGACAGATAGAAGCAGAGATGAAGATGACGGGAAGACATGGAACGATCTTAAAAGCATGGCAAGAAACAGAACGGCTTGGAAAGTGTTTGTTGAAGACCTGTATTCCACAGCGAGCTGAAAGTGTTTGTTGAAGACCTATATTCCACAGCGAGCTGAAAGTGTTTGTTGAAGACCTATATTCCACAGCGAGCTGAAAGTTTTTGTTGAAGACCTATGCTCCACAGTGAGCTGAAAGTGTTTGTTGAAGACCTATGTTCCACAGTGAGCTGAAAGTGTTTGTTGAAGACCTATGTTCCACAGTGAGCTGAAAGTGTTTGTTGAAGACCACAGTGAGCTGAAAGTGTTTTTGAAGACCTATGTTCCACAGTGAGATGAAAGTGTTTGTTGAAGACCTATGCTCCACAGTGAGCTGAAAGTGTTTGTTGAAGACCTATGTTCCACAGTGAGCTGAAAGTGTTTGTTGAAGACCTATGTTCCACAGTGAGCTGAAAGTGTTTGTTGAAGACCTATGCTCCACAGTGAGCTGAAAGTGTTTGTTGAAGACCTATGTTCCACAGCGAGCTGAAATTGTTTGCTGAAGACCTATGTTCCACAGTGAGCTGAAAGTGTTTGTTGAAGACCTATGTTCCACAGTGAGCTGAAAGTGTTTGTTAAAGACCTATGCTCCACAGTGAGCTGAAAGTGTTTGTTGAAGACCTATGTTCCACAGCGAGCTGAAATTGTTTGCTGAAGACCTATGTTCCACAGTGAGCTGAAAGTGTTTGTTGAAGACCTATGCTCCACAGCGAGCTGAAAGTGTTTGTTGAAGACCTATGCTCCACAGTGAGCTGAATTTGTTTGTTGAAGACCTATGCTCCACAGGGAGCTGAAAGGTAGAAGGAGAAGAAACATATAGGGAGGCATAGTCATATGTGGTAGCCGCGATAGCTCAGTGGTTAGTGAACTTGACTATAATGGACAAGAGGTAGGGTTCGATCCCAATCGATGGCCTCCGGTTCACCCAGCCTTTAATGGGTACCGGAATTTTTTCTGGGAAAGTAAAGCGGCACGGCACGTAATACCGACCACATTACCCCAAAAATCATGTGTCGAAGGTCTGTAAAATGTATGGTCACTAACACCATATGTCCCTATACGTCACTTGGCGTGACGGGGGTAGTTTATCTTTTTTTAGGTCATATGTAGTATGTTTATTAAATTTCGTATTAAGCCGGACAAGTGCTTATAGTTGTTGTCTTAGTGTTTTTTGTACTTAACTCTTTTTGTACTTAACTCTTTCTGTACATAAGCTTTTTATCAATGCAACGAAAGAGATTTCAGAGACACGATTTGTCATGATTTTAAGAATCAAACTTCATATTTATATTTATATAACATATATAAACATTTTTAGATAATTAAACAATGAATTAGATTTCACCAATACCAAGATGATACAAGACATGTAAAAAAAAATAAGGTTTGATGACGGTTCACACTAATCAAATTGAGAGTGACGCACGATACGGCGAAATGTACTGGACCGAAATCGACCTGGCGTACAGTGCGTTTGAATCGTACGGAAATAGTTTAAGTCAAGAGAGGACCAGAGTTCTGCTCACCAAACATCTCCTGATGATGTCCAGCTCTTCTCTCTGTAGAAACGTCTTACGTATTCCATATCAGCAGAGGTTTCTCATACTTACGGTAGAAGAGCTATATTTTCCTGACAAAACAGAGTCAGTATATCTTTGCGTCGTTTTGCCAATATTGGAGTCTGCCTGGGGCGGGGGGTGATGAAATATATGACAGGAGAATAGAGGCCGCTTGCTCTGAACAGCAGTTGCTACGAGGCGTTTGAGTCTGAGTTTTTAATTTCACTTTCTCATCATCATCATCGTGTGCCTTCTCCGCAACGAAGGTTGGCTACCATGGATCGTCATTCTACTCTGTTTCCTGCTTTGATGGTGCAGGCTGACATAGATTGACTTGTCCATCTTTTGATGTTACTCGTCCATGTTAGTCTTGGTCTGCCTCTGCCTCTTTTACCTTGTATTTTCCCTTCCAATATTACTTTTAGTAGGCTGTTGTGTCTTTTAACATGCCCCAAAAATGTCAGTTGTCTTGTCTTAATTGTATTTAGTAGTTCTATTTTCATTTTCTTTTATTTTAAAACGTTCACTTTCTATAGAAACAAAATGTTTGAACCAACTTCGATTTGAACGAGCATTCTCCTGGCACGACGAGTTATCGATTCGGCTACTCGCTCTCCCACTCTTAGAATCAATGATCACTCAATACTTTAAACTTCTGCACACGCCCATCATGCAGAGGAATAAAGGAGATCGTGGACGACAAAGAGAGAAGATGCTATAGATAGCTTGGTGTCATGGCACGGAAAAACAGCCAACATAGCTGATACGATCTACTGTGGATAGAGGATTATGGAAGGACATGATAGCTTACGTCAACCGATATGGCACATGATGATGATGCTGATCAAGCGTAAATACTTCATGTTGTGGGCAGATATTCTCCTTCCTCTTTTATCTTTTCAGCTCCCAGTGGAGCATAGGTCTTAACTTTCATCTCCCAGTGGAGCATAGGTCTTAACTTTCATCTCCCGGTGGAGCATAGGTCTTAACTTTCATCTCCCGGTGGAGCATAGGTCTTAACTTTCATCTCCCGGTGGAGCATAGGTCTTAACTTTCATCTCCCGGTGGAGCATAGGTCTTAACTTTCATCTCCCGGTGGAGCATAGGTCTTAACTTTCATCTCCCGGTGGAGCATAGGTCTTAACTTTCATCTCCCGGTGGAGCATAGGTCTTAACTTTCATCTCCCGGTGGAGCATAGGTCTTAACTTTCATCTCCCAGTGGAGCATAGGTCTTAACTTTCATCTCCCGGTGGAGCATAGGTCTTAACTTTCATCTCCCGGTGGAGCATAGGTCTTAACTTTCATCTCCCGGTGGAGCATAGGTCTTAACTTTCGTCTCCCGGTGGAGCATAGGTCTTAACTTTCATCTCCCGGTGGAGCATAGGTCTTAACTTTCATCTCCCGGTGGAGCATAGGTCTTAACTTTCATCTCCCGGTGGAGCATAGGTCTTAACTTTCATCTCCCAGTGGAGCATAGGTCTTAACTTTCATCTCCCGGTGGAGCATAGGTCTTAACTTTCATCTCCCGGTGGAGCATAGGTCTTAACTTTCATCTCCCAGTGGAGCATAGGTCTTAACTTTCATCTCCCGGTGGAGCATAGGTCTTAACTTTCATCTCCCAGTGGAGCATAGGTCTTAACTTTCATCTCCCGGTGGAGCATAGGTCTTAACTTTCATCTCCCAGTGGAGCATAGGTCTTAACTTTCATCTCCCAGTGGAGCATAGGTCTTAACTTTCATCTCCCCGGTGGAGCATAGGTCTTAACTTTCATCTCCCGGTGGAGCATAGGTCTTAACTTTCATCTCCCGGTGGAGCATAGGTCTTAACTTTCGTCTCCCGGTGGAGCATATGTCTTAACTTTCATCTCCCGGTGGAGCATAGGTCTTAACTTTCATCTCCCGGTGGAGCATAGGTCTTAACTTTCATCTCCCGGTGGAGCATAGGTCTTAACTTTCATCTCCCGGTGGAGCATAGGTCTTAACTTTCATCTCCCGGTGGAGCATAGGTCTTAACTTTCATCTCCCGGTGGAGCATAGGTCTTAACTTTCATCTCCCGGTGGAGCATATGTCTTCAAAAAACTCTTTCATCTCCCGGTGGAGCATATGTCTTCAAAAAAAACTCTTTCAACTCCCAGTGGAGCATAGGTCTTCAAAAATCTCTTTCAGCTCCCGGTGGAGCATAGGTCTTCAAAAAACTCTTTCAGCTCCCGGTGGAACATAGGTCTTCAAAAAACTCTTTCAGCTCCCGGTGGGACATAGGTATTAAAAAATCTATTTCAGCTCTCGGTGGGACATAGGTCTTCAAAAAAATTCTTTCAGTTCCCGGTGGAGCATAGGTATTAAAAAAAAAAAACTCTTTCCAGGCCATTCTGTTTCTTGCCATTCTTTTAAGATCATTCCATGCTTCCCCATCATCTTCATCTCTGCTTCTATCTATCTTCTCTAAGAATATCTTGGTCTTCCTCTTTAATTTTTCCTTGGAGGTTCCAAAAAAGGGCCTGTTGTGTAATACTCTCAGTTGCCTTCTGCAGTGTGTCCTATCCAGAGCCATCGTCTTCGCTGTATCTCTTTATCCACTGGTATTTGACGGGCACATTTCCATAATTCTATGTTAGTGATTCTGTCCTGCCATTTCCATCCTTTTATTCTGTGCAAGCATCCATTAACGAAGGTCTATATCTTCATGATTGTTATTTTTGTTGTTCTCCATGTTTCACAGCTGTACAATAATACTGACTTAACATTGGAGTGGGCAGATATGAGCATCATTATTTCAGTTTGTTCCGAGGTCCAAAATGTATAATTGTAAAAACAAGTTAGGTAACGAAACAAACTAACAAACCTCCAGCACAACCTTTGGTTTCAGGTGTTTAGTTCAGCCTAGTCCCGTGGGCAGGCCATCGTCATTGCAAATCAGACAAGTCCATATGTTCACAGATGTCCACTGAAGTATATCCCTCTACTAACGACCCCAGTATTGTGGCACTTTACAAGCCTCCTTTCCAGGGACGGATTTAGACTCGGTAAGGCCCTAAGATGGCAAAGTTAAAAGAGCATTAAGATGGCAAAGTTAAAAGAAACTATCAGGCCTAAGATGGCAAAGTTAAAAGAAACTATCAGGCCTAAGATGGCAAAGTTAAAAGAAACTGTCAGGCCTAAGATGGCAAAGCTAAAAGAAACTTTGAGCCCTAAGCTGGCAAAGCTAAAAGAGCCCTAAGCTGGCAAAGATAAAAGAGCCCTAAGCTGGCAAAGCTAAAAGAGCATTAAGATGGCAAAGTTAAAAGAAACTATCAGGCCTAAGATGGCAAAGTTAAAAGAAACTTTGAGCCCTAAGCTGGCAAAGCTAAAAGAGCCCTAAGCTGGCAAAGATAAAAGAGCCCTAAGCTGGCAAAGATAAAAGAGCCCTAAGCTGGCAAAGCTAAAAGAGCCCTAAGCTGGCAAAGATAAAAGAGCCCTAAGCTGGCAAAGATAAAAGAGCCCTAAGCTGGCAAAGCTAAAAGAGCCCTAAGCTGGCAAAGCTAAAAGAGCCCTAAGCTGGCAAAGATAAAAGAGCCCTAAGCTGGCAAAGATAAAAGAGCCCTAAGCTGGCAAAGCTAAACGAGCCCTAAGCTGGCAAAGATAAAAGAGCCCTAAGCTGGCAAAGCTAAAAGAAACTTTGAGCTCTAAGCTGGCAAAGCTAAAAGAAACTCTGAGCTCTAAGCTGGCAAAGCTAAAAGAGCCCTAAGCTGGCAAAACTAAAAGAGCCCTAAGCTGGCACAGCGATAACAGCCACAAGCTGGCAAAGCTAAAAGAAACTTTGAGCCCTAAGCTGGCAAAGCTAAAAGAAACTTTGAGCTCTAAGCTGGCAAAACTAAAAGAAACTTTGAGCCATAAGCTGGAAAAGTTAAAAGAAACTTTGAGCCATACGCTGACAAAGCTAAAAGAAACTTTGAAGCCCTAAGCTGGCAAAGTTAAAGAAACTTTGAGCTCTAAGCTGGCAAAGCTAAAAGAAACTTTGAGCCATAAGCTGGCAAAGCTGAAAGAGCCCTAAGCTGGCAAAACTAAAAGAGCCCTAAGCTGGAAAAGTTAAAAGAAACTTTGAGCTCTAAGCTGGCAATGCTAAAAGAGCCCTAAGCTGGCAAAACTAAAAGAGCCCTAAGCTGGAAAAGTTAAAAGAAACTTTGAGCCATAAGCTGACAAAGCTAAAAGAAACTTTGAGCTCTAAGCTGGCAAAGCTAAAGAAAGAGCCCTAAGCTGGCAAAACTAAAAGAGCCCTAAGCTGGCAAAACTAAAAGAGCCCTAAGCTGACAAAGCTAAAAGAAACTTTGAGCCCTAAAAAAGAAACTTTGAGCCATAAGCTGACAAAGCTAAAAGAAACTTTGAAGCTCTAAGCTGGCAAAGTTAAAGAAACTCTGAGCCCTAAGCTGGCAAAGCTAAAAGAGCCATAAGCTGGAAAAGTTAAAGAAACTGTGAGCCTAAGCTGGCAAAGTTAAAGAAACTTTGAAGCCCTAAGCTGGCAAAGTTAAAGAAACTTTGAGCCCTAAGCTGGCAAAGTTAAAGAAACTTTGAGCTCTAAGCTGGCAAAACTAAAAGAAACTTTGAGCCATAAGCTGGCAAAGCTAAAAGAGCCTAAGCTGGCAAACTAAAAGAGCCCTAAGCTGGCAAAGCTAAAAGAAACTTTGAGCCCTAAGCTAAAAGAAACTTTGAGCCCTAAGCTGGCAAAGCTAAAAGCTTTGAGCCATAAGCTGACAAAGCTAAAAGAAACTTTGAGCTCTAAGCTGCAAAGCTAAAAGAGCCATAAGCTGGCAAAGCTAAAAGAAACTTTGAGCTCTAAGCTGACAAAGCTAAAAGAAACTTTGAAGCCCTAAGCTGGCAAAGTTAAAGAAACTCTGAGCCCTAAGCTGGCAAAGCTAAAAGAGCCATAAGCTGGAAAAGTTAAAGAAACTGTGAGCCCTAAGCTGGCAAAGCTAAAAGAAACATCACAACGTTTGTTGGACGCTCGTTGTGTTGTGTTTTGATCTTTCTGCCTTGTCACGTGGCTAAACCACTTTACCTGTTGTTTTCTTCTATAAAGACCGAAATATTTCCTTGTTAACAGTAACCAGATACACCAAAAGAAAGATATTCCATTTATGAAAATAGAGGATTAAGTAACAAGCCACCAAATATCTGGAGACATCATAGTATACTGATAACAACCTCCTTTTGTCTGCGGCGCTTAAAGACACCAGTAACTAGATACAAGAAGAGAAGCAGCAAGGAAGAAAAGCTACATCTAAACCAGTTAACACTTCAGGAATCGCAACATTTGCTAAACTATTGATCTCCAGTCGGCACATGTACCTACTGATAACGTCATCATGTCTTAACTACGTTTGATCACCACATTTCCAGCAATATTTACATGACGACTATAATAACTTGTCTATCGACACGTATTACCGACAAGAACTACACGATCACGGCGTGTCTGTAACTAACAAGGAGATGTTACTGTAGAAATGTTACTTGCTCGTGATTTCTCTGCTTTTTCAAGAATGTTCGAACATTGTAAGTTTATCTGTGTGGGAGGGAGCACTATTTTTAAAATGTGATATTCATAAACATAATCATCATGTTGTGCTATCAATGCCAGTCCTGGACCCTTGATGCAAGAACAATAAGAAAAATAATATCTTCTTCTTCTACCTTTTAGCTCCCAGTGGAGCATAGGTCTTCAACAAACACTTTCCAAGTCGTTCTGTTTTTTGCAATTCTTTTAAGATCATTCCATGTCTTCCCCATCATCTTCATCTCTGCTTCAATCTGTCTTCTCCAAGAATTCCTTGGTCTTCCTCTTTGTCTTTTCCCCTGGGGATTCCAAAAAAGGGCCTGTTGTGTAATACTCTCAGTTGGTTTCCGTAGTGTGTGTCCTATCCATCGCCATCGTCTTCGCTGTATTTCTTTATCCACTGGTATTTGACCGGTACATTTCCATAATTCCACGTTTGTGACTTTGTCCTGCCATTTCCATCCCTTTATTCTGCGCAAGCATCCATTAATGAAAGTCTGTACCTTGTATTTTTATTTTAAAAATAATATCTACTGAGATTAAATGTGTTAGACGAATGACAGGAAACAGTCTGAGAGATAAGATCAGAAATGAAGAACTGAGAAAAAAGATAGGAATAGCTCCCCACCATAGACTATATAACGAAAAAACAGATAAAATGGTTTGGCCACGTGACAAGGCATAGTCAGCAAAACACAACACAACGAGCCCTCAATAAAAGTTGCGAGAATACCAGACCCAAAGGTCGACCACGAAAAATATGGATCGAAGGAATATTAGAAGCACTAGGAAACATAACAGCAGTAGAGGCGCACAGAAGAGCAAAAGATGGGTTGATGGAATATTAGAAGCACTAGGAAACATAACAGCAGTAGAGGCGCACAGAAGAGCAAAAGATGGGTCGATGGAATATTAGAAGCACTAGGAAACATAACAGCAGCAGAGGCGAACAGAAGAGCAAAAGATGGGTCGATGGAATATTAGAAGCACTAGGAAACATAACAGCAGTAGAGGCGCACAGAAGAGCAAAAGATGGGTCGATGGAATATTAGAAGCACTAGGAAACATAACAGCAGTAGAGGCGCACAGAAGAGCAAAAGATGGGTCGATGGAATATTAGAAGCACTAGGAAACATAACAGCAGTAGAGGCGCACAGAAGAGCAAAAGATGGGTCGATGGAATATTAGAAGCACTAGGAAACATAACAGCAGTAGAGGCGCACAGAAGAGCAAAAGACCGCAAATTGTATCTCCCATCGACGCCGAAAGGAAAATGAGGAAGGAAAGAAGAAGAAGAATCATGTTCAATTAATTTTTAACAAACATGAAAAGTTTGGTCTATGAAATCTCTGCCTCTAAAATTATAAAAAAAAACCTTTCGTACTGAAAGAGTTAATGACGAAAATATCATTCACACAAAAATATTTCTAGCTCCCAGTGGAGCATAGGTCTTCAACAAACACTTTCCAAGAATTTCTGTTTTTTTGCCAATCTTTTAAGATCATTCCATGTCTTCCCCATAATCTTCATCTCTGCTTCTGTCTTCTCCAAGAATTCCTTGGTCTTCCTCTTTGTCTTTTTTCCATGAGGATTCCAAAAAGGGCCTGTTGTGTAATACTCTCAGTTGGCTTCCGTAGTGTGTGTCCTATCCAGCACCATCGTCTTCGCTGTATCTCTTTATCCACTGGTGTTTGACTGGTACATTTCCATAATTCTATGTTAGTGATTTTGTCCTGCCATTTCCATCCTTTTATTCTGCGTAAGCATCCATTAATGAAAGTCTGTATCTTCATGTTTTTTATAAAAAAAAATTTTTTCTCCATGTTTCACAGCCATAAATATTTACTTTAGCTAAAGAAATCACGTTGTGTATGTGTGTGTGTGTGTGTGTGGTGTCACAAACTGAAACCACTCCAAACGAATATTAATATTAACAATGAGAGGAATGTACCAGGCAAAGAGCATCTTTATCTACACATATTGCTAAAGCTCGAAGATTAGAACTAACATGTCACTTTGGGAATGAAATAAACAGCTGTGTAAAGACAAAACAAATAAGACTGACCAAAAGTTGTAGATCAACGTCGTTTAATGTATTCATATAATCTAAACATATAGATATGTAATAAAATGTAAATCTAAATCTAACATAAATCTAAATCTAACATAAACTGACATAGCTTTAAAAACATGCAACATTCTTTAATAATGAAAACGTAAAAACAAAACATAAATCATCATCATCAAGTACCGTGCCTACTTGCGTAGGTGATCATGTCTCTCCACAACTTTCGATCTCGACAGTTATTTAACATTTCTGTTGTTGACCTTCTGCCAAGCCATTCTTTTAACTCTTTCAGCACGGAAGCTTTTTATCAATGCAACGGCAGAGATTTCAAAGACATGTTTCATGGTTTTAAAAATCAAACTACATATCTATATTTATCTAACATATTATATATGCAGATTTAGATAACTTAACAAGATATTTCACCAATACCAAGATGAAACAAGACATGTAAAAAGATTACAGTTTGATGATGGTTCAGACTAATCAAACTGAGAGTGACGCACTATGCGGCGAAACGTACGTAAAGAGTTAAGCTGTCTGGTATTTTTTTTTCTGTTTGCTTCCCTCTGTCTCTTCGTCCCTCAATTTTCCCAGTTGTTACAATATATTTCAGTTGTTCTCCTCTCATTACAAAGCCAAAAATAAAAATGATGATTGTTTCTTCCTAATATTGGAAATTAGCTCTCGTTTTGCTTTGGCCTCTTTCAGAACGTTTTCATTACTCTTCTTAGCTGTCCATGGTATTCTCAACATTCTTCTGTAAAACGACATTTCTTGTAGATTAAATTGTAACATAAATTGAGACATAAATTGTAGAAAACATAAATGTTTGCAGTTTAAAAAATTATTGCATACGCAAAACATGGTTTTATCAGCATGATATTTAGCATGAGGCAAGACGCCAGATTGTAGACAGAGTGGTTGTGGGTTCAAATCCCGGCTACACCGGTTGCGATTTTTATTTATGATTTCTCTCTGCGACAACCACCCCTGGTCTCGAGCATCGAGGCCCATCTTGAAACGTCAATTCCTCATCGACGGAAAAAATATGAGTATCTCCGAAGACGGAGCTATCTGCCTGTGCGGCGAGGGACCCCTACGCACACGGCTGTCAGGGAAAAATGGATTAACACACAAAATTCAGTTCCTAGCCTCTAGGGACTTCGTCAGAGGTAAAAGCTGGCGAACGAAACATTAAAATAAATAAATAAATAAAAATATTAAGCAGTCACAAAGTTTAAATCTGTGAGAAACATGCAAAAAATATTTCTGCATACGAATTCAGATTTAATTAAAAAAAAAAAGTAAAATAAAATTATTGTCATGATTAAATCACTCAAAAAAAAAAAAAACACACACACACAAAAACCATAATGATTACAAACGATTGTTCAGCTAAATAAACACTTGTATAGATTCAATTAAAAAAAAAAAAAATTGGGGTCCTCGGTAGCCTACTTGGGAAAACCACTCATCAGGGCTAAGGACATTCGGACAACCCGTGTTCGATTCCAGCTGGAAGCAGTGTGAATTATACTCGTGGTTAGAAAAAAAAAATACCCCCGCGGTCGACAGTAAAAAAAGTAAAAAGTAAAGTATCCCCCGTCACGCCAAGTGGCGTATAGGGAAATATGGTGTTATAAAAAATAGTGACTAGTGACCCTATATTTTACAGACCTTCAGCACATGATTTTTGGGGTAATGTGGTCAGTATTACGCCCATACTGCTTTACTTTCCCAGAAATAAAAATCCGGTACCCATTTAAGGCTGGGTGAACCCGGAAGCCGTCGGTTGGGATCGAACCCTACCCCTTGTCCGTGGTAGTCCAATTCACTAACCACTGAGCTATCGCGGCTCCTTGTGGTCGACGGTGCCGCTGGCAAAAATATGTACCAGGATAGTACTCTGGGAACATGAGGAATGACACCTCGCATCATCGCGAGTTTCGATGCTTGAAGCGACACTGTCCAGAAGTCTCCGAACACTTCTGGATAGGCGTGTTTATGGGTGAAAACTCGCGTGCTAAGACACCGATTCAAGTCTCGCATTTTACCTTGACCTTTAAATGTAATTAATATAAACTTTCATGTTGATTGTTTGTATAATTGTACAGTGATAGATTCACATTTACTAAAGTGGTAATATTACAATAACAAGTGCTATTGAATATAACTTGACATAAGGTAAAGGTAAAGTGCGAGACTTGAACCGGCGTCTTAGCCCGCGAGTTTCCACCCATATGTGCTCGGCCGCTTATCTAGAAATGTTCGGAGATTTCTGTATAGTGTCGCCTCAAGCATCGAAACTCAGATGCGAGGCAACATTCCTCACCTTCCCAGGGTAATACCCTGGTACCCATTTCTGCCAACGGCTGGGTCGACCGTGTTTTTTTTTCCAACCACGAGTACAACTCACACTGCTCCCAGCGGGAATCGAACACGGGTTGTCCGAACGTCGGTAGTCAAGTCGGATGGTTTTCCCAACTCGGCAAACGAGGCCCCCATTGTTTCCGCTGGGGGTTGAACCCAGGACCTTCCGCGTGTTAGGCGGATGTGATAACCGCTACACTACGGAAACACCACAATTGACATTTCAACCGCTAATGTTGATAATCAACATGTAATTCAACTTTGTTGAAGCTGAAGGCACTAAACAACAGCAACGTAAACAACAAATCAAATGTTAAAGTTGGAATGCTTTGAAAAATCTTCTGTTTCAGAAACACACAAAAATATGGACACTGTTTTCAAGTAGAAATATGAAATAAAACAAGTCGTAGTGAAAGGACCCGGTATTACTGCAAACGAATTAAAATCCATAATTTATCAACTGCTCGTGCCAGTATAATCATTCGAATTAACAATTCATCTCATTGAAGGATCCAAACAAAGAAAGCCAGCTGCAGTCCCCTTCAAACCAGGCACAGTACACGCCAAAAGACATAAGACCAAGCGGCACCGAAAGTTAACGCAACTAACTGTCCTTCGTCTACGATATCATCATTAATCGTAAGCAACCGGAATATCGAAACACGATCCGGATGAAAAACACAGCTCACGGTGTGCACAGAGCACTAAACTCAGTAGCTCCGACAGCAAGCCGGACTTGGAATATGAGGAAACTGCAGCAAGCCGGACTTGGAATATGAGGAAACTGCAGCAAGCCGGACTTGGAATATGAGGAAACTGCAGCAAGCCGGACTTGGAATATGAGGAAACTGCAGCAAGCCAGACTTGGAATATGAGGAAACTGCAGCAAGCCGGACTTGGAATATGAGGAAACTGCAACAAGCCGGACTTGGAATATGAGGAAACTGCAGCAAGCCGGACTTGGAATATGAGGAAACTGCAGCAAGCCGGACTTGGAATATGAGGAAACTGCAGCAAGCCGGACTTGGAATATGAGGAAACTGCAGCAAGCCGGACTTGGAATATGAGGAAACTGCAGCAAGCCGGACTTGGAATATGAGGAAACTGCAGCAAGCCGGACTTGGAATATGAGGAAACTGCAGCAAGCCGGACTTGGAATATGAGGAAACTGCAGCAAGCCGGACTTGGAATATGAGGAAACTGCAGCAAGCCGGACTTGGAATATGAGGAAACTGCAACAAGCCGGACTTGGAATATGAGGAAACTGCAACAAGCCGGACTTGGAATATGAGGAAACTGCAGCAAGCCGGACTTGGAATATGAGGAAACTGCAGCAAGCCGGACTTGGAATATGAGGAAACTGCAGCAAGCCGGACTTGGAATATGAGGAAACTGCAGCAAGCCGGACTTGGAATATGAGGAAACTGCAGCAAGCCGGACTTGGAATATGAGGAAACTGCAGCAAGCCGGACTTGGAATATGAGGAAACTGCAGCAAGCCGGACTTGGAATATGAGGAAACTGCAGCAAGCCGGACTTGGAATATGAGGAAACTGCAGCAAGCCGGACTTAGAATATGAGGAAACTGCAGCAAGCCGGACTTGGAATATGAGGAAACTGCAGCAAGCCGGACTTGGAATATGAGGAAACTGCAACAAGCCGGACTTGGAATATGAGGAAACTGCAGCAAGCCGGACTAGGAATATGAGGAAACTGCAGCAAGCCGGACTTGGAATATGAGGAAACTGCAGCAAGCCGGACTTGGAATATGAGGAAACTGCAGCAAGCCGGACTTGGAATATGAGGAAACTGCAGCAAGCCGGACTTGGAATATGAGGAAACTGCAGCAAGCCGGACTTGGAATATGAGGAAACTGCAGCAAGCCGGACTTGGAATATGAGGAAACTGCAACAAGCCGGACTTGGAATATGAGGAAACTGCAACAAGCCGGACTTGGAATATGAGGAAACTGCAGCAAGCCAGACTTGGAATATGAGGAAACTGCAGCAAGCCGGACTTGGAATATGAGGAAACTTCAGCAAGCCGGACTTGGAATATGAGGAAACTGCAGCAAGCCGGACTTGGAATATGAGGAAACTGCAGCAAGCCGGACTTGGAATATGAGGAAACTGCAGCAAGCCGGACTTGGAATATGAGGAAACTGCAGCAAGCCGGACTTGGAATATGAGGAAACTGCAGCAAGCCGGACTTGGAATATGAGGAAACTGCAGCAAGCCGGACTTGGAATATGAGGAAACTGCAGCAAGCCGGACTTGGAATATGAGGAAACTGCAACAAGCCGGACTTGGAATATGAGGAAACTGCAGCTAGCCGGACTTGGAATATGAGGAAACTGCAGCAAGCCGGACTTGGAATATGAGGAAACTGCAGCAAGCCGGACTTGGAATATGAGGAAACTGCAGCAAGCCGGACTTGGAATATGAGGAAACTGCAGCAAGCCGGACTTGGAATATGAGGAAACTGCAACAAGCCGGACTTGGAATATGAGGAAACTGCAGCAAGCCGGACTTGGAATATGAGGAAACTGCAGCAAGCCGGACTTGGAATATGAGGAAACTTCAGCAAGCCGGACTTGGAATA
Source organism: Megaustenia siamemsis (assembly GCA_032433765.1). Classification (NCBI taxonomy): domain Eukaryota; kingdom Metazoa; phylum Mollusca; class Gastropoda; order Stylommatophora; family Ariophantidae; genus Megaustenia; species Megaustenia siamemsis. Next base: position 11,692,622 of record JAVIAB010000025.1, read on the forward strand.
TGAGGAAACTGCAGCAAGCCAGACTTGGAATATGAGGAAACAGCAGCAAGCCGGACTTGGAATATGAGGAAACTGCAGCAAGCCGGACTTGGAATATGAGGAAACTGCAACAAGCCGGACTTGGAATATGAGGAAACTGCAACAAGCCGGACTTGGAATATGAGGAAACTGCAGCAAGCCGGACTTGGAATATGAGGAAACTGCAGCAAGCCGGACTTGGAATATGAGGAAACTGCAGCAAGCCGGACTTGGAATATGAGGAAACTGCAGCAAGCCGGACTTGGAATATGAGGAAACTGCAGCAAGCCGGACTTGGAATATGAGGAAACTGCAGCAAGCCGGACTTGGAATATGAGGAAACTGCAGCAAGCCGGACTTGGAATATGAGGAAACTGCAGCAAGCCGGACATGGAATATGAGGAAACTGCAGCAAGCCGGACTTGGAATATGAGGAAACTGCAGCAAGCCGGACTTGGAATATGAGGAAACTGCAGCAAGCCGGACCTGGAATATGAGGAAACTGCAACAAGCCAGACTTGGAATATGAGGAAACTGCAGCAAGCCGGACTTGGAATATGAGGAAACTGCAGCAAGCCGGACTTGGAATATGAGGAAACTGCAACAAGCCGGACTAGGAATATGAGGAAACTACAGCAAGCCGGACTTGGAATATGAGGAAACTGCAGCAAGCCGGACTTGGAATATGAGGAAACTGCAGCAAGCCGGACTTGGAATATGAGGAAACTGCAGCAAGCCGGACTTGGAATATGAGGAAACTGCAGCAAGCCGGACATGGAATATGAGGAAACTGCAGCAAGCCGGACTTAGAATATGAGGAAACTGCAGCAAGCCGGACTTGGAATATGAGGAAACTGCAGCAAGCCGGACTTGGAATATGAGGAAACTGCAGCAAGCCGGACTTGGAATATGAGGAAACTGCAGCAAGCCGGACTTGGAATATGAGGAAACTGCAGCAAGCCGGACATGGAATATGAGGAAACTGCAGCAAGCCGGACTTGGAATATGAGGAAACTGCAGCAAGCCGGACTTGGAATATGAGGAAACTGCAGCAAGCCGGACTTGGAATATGAGGAAACTGCAGCAAGCCGGACCTGGAATATGAGGAAACTGCAGCAAGCCGGACATGGAATATGAGGAAACTGCAGCAAGCCGGACATGGAATATGAGGAAACTACAACAAGGAACACTTTTCAGACTAAGCCTCAATGGTTCCCTTCGGTGTCGAGGGGAGATATAATTTGCGGTCTTTTGCTCTTCTGTTCTGCTCTGCTGCTGTTATGTTTCCTAGTGTTTCTAATGTGTCGTCAATCTATCTTTTTCGTGGTCGGCCCTTGGGTCTGGTGTTCTCACAACGTTTATTGAAATCTCGTTGTGTTGTGTTTTGATCTTTCTGCTTTGTCACGTTCCTACGCCTTTTTATCTGTTGTTTCTTTATATATTCTATGGCGAGGGTTAATCCTATTTTTTTTTCCTCAGGTTGTTTTGAGGTTATTTTTCTTATTGTTTATGCATCTAGGGTCCAGGACTGACATTGGTAGCTCAATTTTCGGATGAAGATTGTATTGTAGAGTGCCCGTTTTTGTCTCTAGAGTTATTTCCTTGTTGGACAATAGTGGTGATAGTTGTCTAATGATTTGACAAGGTTTGTTACATCTTGAGTCTATTTCTGCTATTTGCGAATTGTCGTTTGTCACTAGACTTTCTTGATTTTAATCTCTGCTTCCATCTGTCTTCTCCAAGAATACCTATGTCTTCCTCTTAGTTTTTTTCCTTGGGATCCCAAAAAAAGCCTGTTGTGTAATACTGTCAGTTGGCTCCCGCAGTGTGTCCAGCGCCATCGTCTTCAATGCATCTCTTTATTTATTAGGTATTTGACTGGTACATTTCCATAATTCTATGTTAAGTATTTTATCATGCCGTTTCCATCCTTTTATTCTGTGCAAGCATCCATTAACGAAGGTCAGTATCTTCACGATTGTCATTCATCTCAACATCTGTAGACATCAGATTATGTGATACTTTCCACTTTTCTTCTGTGATATATTCCACTTTTCTTCTGTGATACTTTCCACTTTTCGTCTGTGATACATTCCACTATTCTTCTGTGATGCTTTCCACTTTTCTTCTGTGACTTTCCACTTTTCTTCTGTGATACTTTCCACTTTTCTTCTGTGATACTTCATGGCAATGTTTATTTGTCACACTCAACAGGAGATGTAGGGACCAGAACTCAATTTTGGTCAATGCGGGGGTCAACGGTCTCATCGGTAACACCGATAAGAAAAATGCAGTCATCTAAACAGACGGAGCTGTAATACGACATCAAATGAGAGTATGGGCACTTACAGCATGCTCGGCAGGCAGAATAGTCAAAGAAGACAGTGGCACATACGTTATGACCACGAGTAGCATGAAGGTGGTGGCATTCTTCTGGTTACAGTCGTAAGACTACACACATCCACGCATATATACTAAGTGATTCGATGAGCATGATAAGAAAAGTGGAGGCGGGCTCTGTACGCAGTCATTAGGTAGAGTCACTTTTTTATACGTCGCTGGACATGCAGGAGTATGGGGAAATGAAAGAGGGGACAGGGTGGCTAGCTGCGCTATTGTTGAGGACGGTCAACCAATGGATCGGACGGACATCATCAATGCCCTCCGAGATGTGGGAAGTGCACAGGACTTCGACAAACACAGATCCACATCATTTCTTCGGATGAAAGAGATGGGAGTTAAGATGGGCACAGCCAGAAACGAGAAACTTAGTGGGCGTGTAAGAAGACTTATCAACCAGCACAGAACTGGAGTCGTCAGTTACTGGACACTGCCGGACTTGCTGAGGAGGAGATCTGAGCCATTATGGACATGTTCAGATTGCAATGATGATGACCCGCAAATAACTCAATAACTCACTAACTCAATAATTCAATAACTTCAAGGTAACAGCAGATGAACAAAAGAAAGAAGATTAATGAAACATTCAAGAAATATTGAAGGAAGCTTAGATACAAATAATAGGGAAAGCAAACCCGAATAAAATGCTGGCTGAAATCGGATGCACTGGGCCACTGGCGCAGAACACAGTGCAACGTATTAACGGGTGTTCAGTCGGAATAGATATGACAGACTCTAATTGTGATGTTCTGTCTGTGGGGGCGATCAACACATTTAGCCTGACAGCTGACTTCATATGAGAGTCTGGAATCCTTACTCTGATTGAGTCCTGAACGCAGAGAGAGAGAGAGAGAGAGAGAGAGAGAGAGAGAGAGAGAGATACAAATAATAGCTTTTGTTATAGCGATACTGTTGATTGTAGCTTGCAATGGAATTTGATTGAAGAGACTAAGAGAGTTAGACAACTCATCAACTCCGCTCACTCATCCCAATCTACTGGAACTAAATTGTGAGACGAAGATGAGATGACAAGAATGCATGACCAGAGCCGTCGAAGTGTCTCTTATTTATTTTACAAAAAATATTGGGAGTGCCCTTTCATTGCTTTTGATATCAATCATCATCATCAAGTACCAAGCCTGCTGGCGTAGGTGATCATGTCTCTCTACAACTTTCGATCTCGACAGTCATTTATCATTTCTGTAAACTTTCTGCCAAGCCATTCTCTTAAGCTGTCTGGTATCTTTTCTCTTTGCTTCCCTCTATCTCTTCGCCCCTCAATTTTCCCAGTTGTTACAATATATTCCAGTTGTTCTCTTCTCATTACATGGCCAAAAAAATGATGATTGTTTCTTCCTAATATTGGAAATTAGCTCTCTTTTTGCTTTGGCCTCTTTCAGAACGTTTTCTTTACTCTTCTTAGCTGTCCATGGTATTTTCAACATTCTTCTGTACAGCCTCCAGTGATTTTCTTGTCTGTTGCCCTGTTGTCCTATTGTCCATGATTCACATCCATATTTTAAGACTTCTATCTATTGACCTTTCGAGCCGTAGCCGGCCCATAGGGCGTAGACCAAGATACTCCTTCTCTTATCTGAATTTTTGTTCTAGCAGTTTTCAATTCTTTTAAATATATTTAATCAAATCTCGCCATTTGTCTCTGTTCTGTGCAAGCAGCTCTATCTCATTGAGGGAGCCGAATCCTGCTGCTCTTGCCTCTCTCATCAATGTTCTTCTCAGTGTCTCTCTGGGTCTTCCTCTTTTTCTCTTACCTGTTGTTTCCCACATGAGGGCTTGCTTTGTTATTCGGTTATTATCTTAAGACTTGCTCTACATAAAATTTAAGAACTCCTTTTCTTGTTTCTATTGTAAAAAATGGATTGCATAGTATCTTCCTCATTTTTTCGAAAGCTACTTTTGCCTGAGCCATTCTGCATCTCACCTCTCTTGTACATCTACCATCTCAGGTTAACACTGTTCCCAGATATTTAAATTCATTTACCTGTTTTAATATTGCTCCACTTGTGTTTTATTATCTATCTATCTATTGTCCTTTCGAGCCGAAGACGGCACATAGGGCAGAACCACAATCTCAAAAACAGAAACCTTGCGTGCCAAAATGGCACATATTGCAGAGATCACTGCTTCTAAAATCTATGGCGCTGTTTCATAACAATACTTTTTACAATGACAGTTTGTCAAGCCATCGATCAAGCTCCTTAGTCGCCTCTTACGACTGCCTGGAAGGTCACAGTGTCACTATTCTTTACCTCCCTCATAATGAGGCCCCGGCAACACACGGGAAGTCTTATTATACATATATATAATATAATTGTGAGCAAAAGAATAAGCCATTCGTGAATATTTTGTCATACGAGACATAATTAAACAAATAAAAATAGCAGATATATAATTATTAAATTTGTCGCAGCTTTCAGGTGTAAATAATTTGAGTTTAACAAAAAAATTGGCTTGTAAAAACCATGGTTTTGGCATTTGCCTAGTAATGATCAATGCTTAAATTATTTGCTTGCGATGGTAATTGCAAGCTAGGTGACCTGTGCATCTGCAAAATTAGCAACCACAAGCTGACCAAGACGATTTTTTAAACTCCAATTTAGACTCCCTTGTGTCAAAAGAATAGCCAACAAGATTAGGATTGTCGTAGTCTCTGCTGAGGTGGGTGTCTATTGAAACAGAGAACCTAGTGCTGTAGCACTTCTTATATCTTTATATTGACCTTTCAAGCCACTGCTGGCGCATAGGGCATAGACCCAGATACTCGTTCTCTTTTCTCTAAATTTTCTTTGTAGCAGTCTCAATCCTTGCAAAAAACATTTATCAAATCTCGCCAATTATCATTGTTCTGTGCAAGCATCTCAATCTCATTGAGGGAGCCGATTCCTGCTAACCTCTTATATAGACAGAGTTTTTCAATTTTTCCAGCATAACATAGGAAACCAAGAAAACCTTTGAAGTCTATCATATCACTTTCCTTGATCCTGCAGCTTACGACTTGTGTTGGCTATGTAGGATTATATTAATCGATAATTGATTTAATCCATTAATGTGAAAGTCCAGTGATACACTCTGCTATAGCCACAACTAGTGTGAAAGTCCAGTGATACACTCTGCTATAGCCACAACTAGTGTGAAAGTCCAGTGATACACACTGCTATAGCCACAGCTAGTGTGAAAGTCCAGTGATACACTCTGCTATAGCCACAACTAGTGTGAAAGTCCAGTGATACACTCTGCTATAGCCACAACTAGTGTGAAAGTCCAGTGATACACTCTGCTATAGCCACAACTAGTGTGACAGTCCAGTGATACACTCTGCTATAGCCACAACTAGTGTGAAAGTCCAGTGATACACTCTGCTATAGCCACAACTAGTGTGAAAGTCCAGTGATACACTCTGCTATAGCCACAACTAGTGTGAAAGTCCAGTGATACACTCTGCTATAGCCACAACTAGTGTGAAAGTCCAGTGATACACTCTGCTATAGCCACAACTAGTGTGAAAGTCCAGTGATACACTCTGCTATAGCCACAACTAGTGTGAAAGTCCAGTGATACACTCTGCTATAGCCACAACTAGTGTGACAGTCCAGTGATACACTCTGCTATAGCCACAACTAGTGTGAAAGTCCAGTGATACACTCTGCTATAGCCACAACTAGTGTGAAAGTCCAGTGATACACTCTGCTATAGCCACAACTAGTGTGAAAGTCCAGTGATACACTCTGCTATAGCCACAACTAGTGTGAAAGTCCAGTGATACACTCTGCTATGGCCACAACTAGTGTGACAGTCCAGTGACACTCTGCTATGGCCACAACTAGTGTGACAGTCCAGTGATACGCTCTGCTATAGCCACAACTAGTGTGACAGTCCAGTGATACGCTCTGCTATAGCCACAACTAGTGTGAAAGTCCAGTGATACACTCTGCCATAGCCACAACTAGTGTGAAAGTCCAGTGATACACTCTGCCATAGCCACAACTAGTGTGAAAGTCCAGTGATACACTCTGCCATAGCCACAACTAGTGTGAAAGTCCAGTGATACACTCTGCCATAGCCACAACTAGTGTGAAAGTCCAGTGATACACTCTGCTATAGCCACAACTAGTGTGAAAGTCCAGTGATACACTCTGCTATAGCCACAACTAGTGTGAAAGTCCAGTGATACACTCTGCTATAGCCACAACTAGTGTGAAAGTCCAGTGATACACTCTGCAATAGCCACAACTAGTGTGAAAGTCCAGTGATACGCTCTGCTATAGCCACAACTAGTGTGAAAGTCCAGTGATACGCTCTGCTATAGCCACAACTAGTGTGAAAGTCCAGTGATACGCTCTGCTATAGCCACAACTAGTGTGAAAGTCCAGTGATACGCTCTGCTATAGCCACAACTAGTGTGAAAGTCCAGTGATACGCTCTGCTATAGCCACAACTAGTGTGACAGTCCAGTGATACGCTCTGCTATAGCCACAACTAGTGTGACAGTCCAGTGATACGCTCTGCTATAGCCACAACTAGTGTGAAAGTCCAGTGATACGCTCTGCTATAGCCACAACTAGTGTGAAAGTCCAGTGATACGCTCTGCTATAGCCACAACTAGTGTGACAGTCCAGTGATACGCTCTGCTATAGCCACAACTAGTGTGAAAGTCCAGTGATACGCTCTGCTATAGCCACAACTAGTGTGAAAGTCCAGTGATACGCTCTGCTATAGCCACAACTAGTGTGAAAGTCCAGTGATACGCTCTGCTATAGCCACAACTAGTGTGAAAGTCCAGTGATACGCTCCGCTATAGCCACAACTAGTGTGAAAGTCCAGTGATACGCTCCGCTATAGCCACAACTAGTGTGAAAGTCCAGTGATACGCTCCGCTATAGCCACAACTAGTGTGAAAGTCCAGTGATACGCTCCGCTATAGCCACAACTAGTGTGAAAGTCCAGTGATACACTCCGCTATAGCCACAACTAGTGTGAAAGTCCAGTGATACACTCTCCTATAGCCACAACTAGTGTGAAAGTCCAGTGATACACTCTGCTATAGCCACAACTAGTGTGAAAGTCCAGTGATACACTCTGCTATAGCCACAACTAGTGTGACAGTCCAGTGATACACTCTGCTATAGCCACAACTAGTGTGACAGTCCAGTGATACACTCTGCTATAGCCACAACTAGTGTGAAAGTCCAGTGATACACTCTGCTATAGCCACAACTAGTGTGAAAGTCCAGTGATACACTCTGCTATAGCCACAACTAGTGTGACAGTCCAGTGATACACTCTGCTATAGCCACAACTAGTGTGACAATCCAGTGATACACTCTGCTATAGCCACAACTAGTGTGAAAGTCCAGTGATACACTCTGCTATAGCCACAACTAATGTGAAAGTCCAGTGATACACTCTGCTATAGCCACAACTAGTGTGACAGTCCAGTGATACACTCTGCTATAGCCACAACTAGTGTGACAGTCCAGTGATACACTCTGCTATAGCCACAACTAGTGTGAAAGTCCAGTGATACACTTTGCTATAGCCACAACTAGTGTGAAAGTCCAGTGATACACTCTGCTATAGCCACAACTAGTGTGAAAGTCCAGTGATACACTCTGCTATAGACACAACTAGTGTGAAAGTCCAGTGATACACTCTGCTATAGCCACAACTAGTGTGAAAGTCCAGTGATACACTCTGCTATAGCCACAACTAGTGTGAAAGTCCAGTGATACACTCTGCTATAGCCACAACTAGTGTGAAAGTCCAGTGATACACTCTGCTAAAGCCACAACTAGTGTGACAGTCCAGTGATACACTCTGCTATAGCCACAACTAGTGTGAAAGTCCAGTGATACACTCTGCTATAGCCACAACTAGTGTGACAGTCCAGTGATACACTCTGCTATAGCCACAACTAGTGTGAAAGTCCAGTGATACACTCTGCTATAGCCACAACTAGTGTGAAAGTCCAGTGATACATTCTGCTATAGCCAAAACTAGTGTGAAAGTCCAGTGATACACTCTGCTATAGCCACAACTAGTGTGAAAGTCCAGTGATACACTCTGCTATAGCCACAACTAGTGTGAAAGTCCAGTGATACACTCTGCTATAGCCACAACTAGTGTGAAAGTCCAGTGATACACTCTGCTATAGCCACAACTAGTGTGAAAGTCCAGTGATACACTCTGCTATAGCCACAACTAGTGTGAAAGTCCAGTGATACACTCTGCTATAGCCACAACTAGTGTGAAAGTCCAGTGATACACTCTGCTATAGCCACAACTAGTGTGACAGTCCAGTGATACTCTGCTATAGCCACAACTAGTGTGAAAGTCCAGTGATACACTCTGCTATAGCCACAACTAGTGTGAAAGTCCAGTGATACACTCTGCTATAGCCACAACTAGTGTGACAGTCCAGTGATACACTCTGCTATAGCCACAACTAGTGTGAAAGTCCAGTGATACACTCTGCTATAGCCACAACTAGTGTGAAAGTCCAGTGATACACTCTGCTATAGCCACAACTAGTGTGAAAGTCCAGTGATACACTCTGCTATAGCCACAACTAGTGTGAAAGTCCAGTGATACACTCTGCTATAGCCACAACTAGTGTGAAAGTCTAGTGATACACTCTGCTATAGCCACAACTAGTGTGAAAGTCCAGTGATACACTCTGCTATAGCCACAACTAGTGTGAAAGTCTAGTGATACACTCTGCTATAGCCACAACTAGTGTGACAGTCCAGTGATACACTCTGCTATAGCCACAACTAGTGTGACAGTCCAGTGATACACTCTGCTATAGCCACAACTAGTGTGAAAGTCCAGTGATACACTCTGCTATAGCCACAACTAGTGTGAAAGTCCAGTGATACACTCTGCTATAGCCACAACTAGTGTGAAAGTCCAGTGATACACTCTGCTATAGCCACAACTAGTGTGAAAGTCCAGTGATACACTCTGCTATAGCCACAACTAGTGTGAAAGTCCAGTGATACACTCTGCTATAGCCACAACTAGTGTGAAAGTCTAGTGATACACTCTGCTATAGCCACAACTAGTGTGAAAGTCCAGTGATACACTCTGCTATAGCCACAACTAGTGTGAAAGTCTAGTGATACACTCTGCTATAGCCACAACTAGTGTGACAGTCCAGTGATACACTCTGCTATAGCCACAACTAGTGTGACAGTCCAGTGATACACTCTGCTATAGCCACAACTAGTGTGAAAGTCCAGTGATACACTCTGCTATAGCCACAACTAGTGTGAAAGTCCAGTGATACACTCTGCTATAGCCACAACTAGTGTGAAAGTCCAGTGATACACTCTGCTATAGCCACAACTAGTGTGAAAGTCCAGTGATACACTCTGCTATAGCCACAACTAGTGTGAAAGTCCAGTGATACACTCTGCTATAGCCACAACTAGTGTGACAGTCCAGTGATACACTCTGCTATAGCCACAACTAGTGTGAAAGTCCAGTGATACACTCTGCTATAGCCACAACTAGTGTGAAAGTCCAGTGATACACTCTGCTATAGCCACAACTAGTGTGAAAGTCCAGTGATACACTCTGCTATAGCCACAACTAGTGTGAAAGGCCAGTGATACACTCTGCTATAGCCACAACTAGTGTGAAAGTCCAGTGATACACTCTGCTATAGCCACAACTAGTGTGACAGTCCAATGATACACTCTGCTATAGCCACAACTAGTGTGAAAGTCCAGTGATACACTCTGCTATAGCCACAACTAGTGTGACAGTCCAGTGATACACTCTGCTATAGCCACAACTAGTGTGACAGTCCAGTGATACACTCTGCTATAGCCACAACTAGTGTGAAAGTCCAGTCATGCACTCTGCTATAGTCACAACTAGTGTGAAAGTCCAGTCATGCACTCTGCTATAGCCACAAATAGTGTGAAATTCCAGTGATACACTCTGCTATAGCCACAACTAGTGTGAAAGTCCAGTGATACACTCTGCTATAGCCACAACTAGTGTGAAAGTCCAGTGATACACTCTGCTATAGCCACAACTAGTGTGAAAGTCCAGTGATACACTCTGCTATAGCCACAACTAGTGTGAAAGTCCAGTGATACACTCTGCTATAGTCACAACTAGTGTGAAAATCCAGTGATACACTCTGCCATAGCCACAACTAGTGTGAAATTCCAGTGATACACTCTGCTATAGCCACAACTAGTGTGAAAGTCCAGTGATACACTCTGCTATAGTCACAACTAGTGTGAAAGTCCAGTGATACACTCTGCTATAGCCACAACTAGTGTGAAAGTCCAGTGATACACTCTGTTATAGCCACAACTAGTGTGAAAGTCCAGTGATACACTCTGCTATATCCACAACTAGTGGGAAACTCCAGTGATACATGCTGTTATACCCATAACTAATGATAAAGTTCAATATTCAGCTCTGCTATATCCACAACTATTAATAAAGTGCGATATTTAGCTCTGCTATATTCACAACTAATTAAAAATCCAATATTTAGCTGTACTATATCCACACATGGGAGCCGCGATAGCTCAGTGGTTAGTGAACTGGACTACAAAGGACAAGAGGCAGGGTTCGATCCCAACCGATGGCTTCCAGGTCCACCCAGCCTTTAACGGGTACCGGATTTTTTTCTGGGAAAGTGAAGTGGCATGGGCATAATACCGACCACATTACAACAAAAATCATGTGCCGAGGGTCTGTAAAATTGATGGTCACTAACACCATATTCCCTATACGCCACTTGGCGTGACAAGGGTACTTTACTACTTTTTTTTATATCCACACATAATAATAAGTCCAATATTTAGCTCTGTTATATCCACACATAATAATAAGTTCAATTTTTAGCTCTGCTATAACCTCAACTAATAATAAGTCCAATATTTAGCTCTGCTATGTCCTCTACTAATAATAAGTCCAATATTTAGCTCTGTTATATCCACACATAATAATAAGTTCAATTTTTAGCTCTGCTATAACCTCAACTAATAATAAGTCCAATATTTAGCTCTGCTATAACCTCAACTAATAATAAGTCCAATATTTAGCTCTGTTATATCCACACATAATAATAAGTTCAATTTTTAGCTCTGCTATAACCTCAACTAATAATAAGTCCAATATTTAGCTCTGCTATATCCACACATAATAATAAGTCCAATATTTAGCTCTGCTATATCCACACATAACAATAAGTCCAATGTTTAGCTCTGCTATATCCACACATAATAATAAGTCCAATATTTAGCACTGCTATATCCTCAACTAATAATAAGTCCAAAATTTAGCTCTGCTATATATCCACACTTAATAATAAGTCCAATATTTAGCTCTGCTGTATCCACACATAACAATAAGTCCAATGTTTAGCTCTGCTATATCCACACATAATAATAAGTCCAATATTTAGCTCTGCTATATCAAAAAATAGTGTGATAGTCCACTGTATCACTTTGCTACACTCACAGCTAACAAAGCTATGGTAAATAAATGCTACACAAATTATGTCTATTTGCAAGCTTTCATTAGAATAAAACAAAACATTATGTCTTTTTCATTATCTTTTTGTAATCAGGAATGAGAGTTCCAAAAGGATAGTCCCATAGTTTACTGGAAATTCCAAAGCCTGAAAGGGAAACAAAAATTGTTGCCTTCATTATTACATGAACAACAAAGGTAAACATTAAGTGTCAGTTATAGTTATAATCGCTAAGAGTGAAAATGAGTTACAAGAAATTGTTGGACATTATAGTGAAAGAAAGCAAAAATAAAGGACTCAGCCTTAATAGCAAAAAAGACAGAAGTAATGGTAACAACAAAGAAAAAGACATCACCTCAGTGCAAAATAAAGACAAGCGGAACAATATTAAAACAGGTAAATGAATTTAAATATTTGGGAACTTTGTTAACCTCAGACGGAAGATGTACAAAAGAGGTGAGATGCAGAATGGCTCGGGCAAAAGCAGCTTTCCAGAAAATGAGGAAGATACTATGCAATCCATTTTTGACAATAGAAACTAGAAAAATAGTTCTCAAATGTTATGTAGAGCCAGTCTTAACATATGGTTGTGAATCATGGACAATAGGACAACAAACAGGAAAATCACTGCAGGTTGTAGAAATGTGGTTTTACAGAAGAATGTTGAGAGTACCATGGACAGCTAAGAAGAGTAATGTAAACGTTCTGAGAGAGGTCAAAGCAATAAGAGAGCTAATTTCCACTATTAGGAAGAAACAATCATCATTTTTTTGCCTTGTAATGAGAAGAGAACAACTGGAATATATTGTAACAACTGGGAAAATTGAAGGACGACGAGATAGAGGGAAACAATGAGAAAAGATACCAGACAGCTTAAGAGAATGGCTTGGCAGAAGGTCAGATAGAGGGAAACAATGTCAGTTGCCTTTAATGTTCTCTGCGTTGTCTTACTTATCGTCCACGGCTCGCTTCCATATTTAGGACAGGTTCATTGTTACATTTTATGACATTTTATGTTTTAACATTAATTGACAATGATGACACAGAATGTTTTTCGTTCAATGGAATTCTTATCCTTAGGAAGTCCTATTCTGCTTCTAATTTCTGCAGTGAATCTGCCATCTGTTGTTATTTTTGATCCCAGGTATTTGAATCTACTCTCTTGCTTCAGGATTTCTCCATTTAGTTTTACTCTATATTCTTGTGTTTTTGTTTTCTTTGATATGTTCAAAGTTTGTCTTTTGGAAGATTAGGGTCAGGCCTTTTTGTTTACTTATAGTCACAATTTCATCAAATAGATTTGATGACAAGTCCTCTAAAAAAACTACATAGAACAATAGTTTGGATGTGTTTCTGTGCATGTTAAGGGAGCTGTGGCAGTTGAAAATCAAATCGATTAAACCAGAAGTGGCCAGGGTAAAATTGATAGGAAGAATCTACAGAAGGGTGTCAGAACTCTTCAACGATTAAAAACAAACAAAAAATGAAAGCAGCTTTGATGGTGGAGCATATCTGCCTGTATGGTGCAGGACAATAATAATAACAGATAATAACAAATAATAACAAATAATAACAAATAATAACAAATAATAACATAGAGGTAGAAAACTAAAACATCAACGAGCTACTCTTATCAGATGACCAATGCCTAATATATGAGGATGTAAACCTGCGACAACAGCATTTAACATCTCTAGATAAAAGCTGCACAAACTACAGTATGAAAATTAACACAGCAAAAACAGAGGCTTTGAGAATAAGCAAATTAAGACATCCATTAAACATTAAGATCAAAGATAAAGAAATAAAACAAGCAGAGGGATTCAAGTATTTAGGCACAATGTTCACAGAAGATGGACAACTAGACAGAGAAATTGAGATAAGAATACAAAAAGCAAATGCTGTCACCTACCAGCTTTCACCATTACTAAGACATCCAAACATTTCTATGCCAGCTAAACAACAAATGATAAATAGCATTTTCATACCAACTTTGTGCTATGAAAGTCAAACATGGACCCTTTCAAAATCTCATTTAAGAAAGATCAATACATGTGAGATCCGATGCTTGAGAAAAGTAACAAATAGCACAAGAAGAGATAGAATACCAAATGAAACCATAAGAAAAATGGTAGGAACTAAACCCTGCCAAGAATATATAGAACAACAACAACTTAAATGGTTTGGCCATCTGGTCAGAATGAACCTGCACCAATCACCATCTAGGGCGTTCTTCTCGAGAATGCATGGAAAAAGACCAAGAGGAAGACCCAGAAGAAGATGGATAGATGCAGTGACAGAGACATGTAACAACAAAGGAAAATCACTAATTCAGACAGTTCGAGCAGCTCTAGAACGACAAATGATATGAACCATGACACCTTTTAGGTATCAGTGAAAAGAGAAAAGAAGAAGATGGATAGATGCAGTGACAGAGACATGTAACAACAAAGGAAAATCACTAATTCAGACAGTTCGAGCAGCGCAAGAACGACAAATGATATAACCACGACACCTTTTAGGTATCAGTGAGAAGAGAAAAGAAGAAGATGGTTAGATGCAGTGACAGAGACATGTAACAACAAAGGAAAATCACTAATTCAGACAGTTCGAGCAGCTCAAGAATGACAAATGATATAAACCACGATACATTTTAGGTATCAGCGAGAAGAGAAAAGAAGAAGATGGATAGATGCAGTGACAGAGACATGTAACAACAAAGGAAAATCACTAATTCAGACAGTTCGAGCAGCTCAAGAACGACAAATGATATAAACCACGATACATTTTAGGTATCAGCGAGAAGAGAAAAGAAGAAGATGGATAGATGCAGCGACAGAGACATGTAACAACAAAGGAAAATCACTAATTCAGACAGTTCGAGCAGCTCAAGAACGACAAATGATATAAACTAACCACAACACCTTTTAGGTATCAGTGAGAATAGAAAAGAAGAAGATGGATAGATGCAGTGACAGAGACATGTAACAACAAAGGAAAATCACTAATTCAGACAGTTCGAGCAGCTCAAGAACAACAAGTGATATAAACTAACCACGACACCTTTTAGGTATCAGTGAGAATAGAAAAGAAGAAGATGGATAGATGCAGTGACAGAGACATGTAACAACAAAGGAAAATCACTAATTCAGACAGTTCGAGCAGCTCAAGAACAACAAATGATATAAACTAACCACGACACCTTTTAGGTATCAGTGAGAATAGAAAAGAAGAAGATGATGGCGCAGGACACTTGAGGTCTTGACTACTTTTGTGAAAAATAAGAAAGAAGTGATATTCACACAAAGTTTCAGCCCCTTGGGACTTTGTCAGAGATGAGATACAAAACAAGCATAGACAAACAGACATTAAGTATCTATAGACAAACAAACATTAATTGTCTATAGACAAACAGACATTAAGTGTCTATAAACAAACAGACATTAAGTGTCTATAGACAAACAAACATTAAGTGTCTATAGACAAACAGACATTAAGTGTCTATAGACAAACAGACATTAAGTGTCTATAAACAAACAGACATTAAGTGTCTATAGACAAACAGACATTAAGTGTTTCTAATATTCCATCAATCCAACTTTTGCTCTTTTATTGACCTCTGCTGCTGTTATGTTTCCTAGTGTTTCTAATATTCCATCAATCCATCTTTTTTGTGGCCAGGCCTTTAGTCTGGTGTTCTTGCATTGTTTATTAAAGACTAGTTGTCTTGTGTTTTGGTATTTCTGTATTATCATTTGCCTAAACCATTTTATCTGTTGTTTCTTTATATATTTTTTGGTGGGAATTATTCCTAGCTTTTTACCTCAGTTCTTCATTTCAGATCTTATCTCTCAGGCTGTTTCCTATCATTCGTCTAACACATTTAATCTTAGTAGAGGTTATTTTTCTTACTGTTCTTGCATAAAGGGTCCAACAATGACATTAGTAGCACAATGAGAATAATAGAAGGTATTATTTCATTATTTACTCCTCTATGTGCCTTTTTGCATTCGCCAGCTTTCGCCTCTGGTGTAATCCCTAGAGACTAGGAACTGAATTTTCCTCTCAGGTTATTTCATGTCATTCGTCAAATACATTTCAACACGGTAGTTGTTATTTTTCTTCTTGTTCTTGAGTCTAGAGTCCAGGTCTGGCATTGGTAGCACAATGTTAGAATGAAAATTGCATTTGAAAACATAAAACTAGAGGTGAGAAACAGACCATGCCTTAACTTACCAACGAATCAATTCAGAGGAAGAGGTATGTTTACAGCACTCGGAAAAAATAACAAATAATCAACAAGAGAAAAGAACAAAAAAACAATACATGGACCGAAGCAGGATTGAACCCGTAGAAGCACAGCGCCTTGCCACAAAAAGCCAAACACTAGGGAACACTACCACTCAGCTAACTAAAGTCAAACGCTAGGGAACACTACCACTCAGCTAACTAAAGCCAAATGCTAGGGAACACTGCCACTCAGCTAACTAAAGCCAAATGCTAGGGAACACTGCCACTCAGCTAACTAAAGCTAAATGCTAGGGAACACTGCCACTCAGCTAACTAAAGCCAAACACTAGGGAACACTGCCACTCAGCTAACTAAAGCCAAACGCTAGGGAACACTGCCACTCAGCTAACTAAAGCCAAACGCTATGGAACACTGCCACTCAGCTAACTAAAGCTAAATGCTAGGGAACACTGCCACTCAGCTAACTAAAGCCAAACGCTAGGGAACACTGCCACTCAGCTAACTAAAGCCAAACGCTAGGGAACACTGCCACTCAGCTAACTAAAGCCAAACGCTAGGAAACACTGCCCCTCAGCTAACTAAAGCCAAACGCTAGGGAACACTGCCACTCAGCTAACTAAAGCCAAACGCTAGGGAACACTGCCACTCAGCTAACTAAACCTCAATAACTTACCAAGCTGTTGATATTCATAATGATGATGAACGTGATATGTTTTCAGTCTTCGGAAGTAAGGGATGGTCGGCTGTCCATGATGAATGTAGTAGTGGATGAGGTCGTAAGCAACATAACCTATGGCTATCCCTGCGAACACAGCATAAGCTACACCTTTAGGAAACAGTGATATGCAGCCTATGAAGAAAAACATTCCCAGAACAGATGCTGGTAAAGGTGGGAATACTAGCCTCAACGGATCCATCGGGCTCTGAAAAAAAAATATTACTAATGAATATTTTTACTTTTTGTTTAATTTTTCACACGATTAATTACAATTTAATTTGCTCATCATCATCATCATCGAGTGCTGTCTCTGCATCAAAAGTTGGCTACCTTGGAGCGCCATTCATTGAGTGCCATCTCCGCATCAAATGTTGGCTACCTTGGAGCGCCATTCATTGAGTGCCATCTCCGCATCAAATGTTGGCTACCTTGGAGCACCATTCATTGAGTGCCATCTCCACATCAAATGTTGGCTACCTTGGAGCGCCATTCATTGAGTGCTGTATCCGCATCAAATGTTGGCTACCTTGGAGCGCCATTCATTGAGTGCCATTTCTGCATCAAATGTTGGCTACCTTGGAGCACCATTCATTGAGTGCTGTATCCGCATCAAATGTTGGCTGCCTTGGAGCACCATTCATTGAGTGCTGTATCCGCATCAAATGTTGGCTACCTTGGAGCACCATTCATTGAGTGCTGTATCCACATCAAATGTTGGCTACCTTGGAGCGCTATTCATTGAGTGCTGTATCCGCATCAAATGTTGGCTACCTTGGAGCGCCATTCATTGAGTGCCATTTCTGCATCAAATGTTGGCTACCTTGGAGCACCATTCATTGAGTGCCATCTCCGCATCAAATGTTGGCTACCTTGGAGCGCCATTCATTGAGTGCTGTCTCCACATCGAAAGTTGGCTACCTTGGAGCACCATTCATTGAGTGCCATTTCCGCATCAAATGTTGGCTACCTTAGAGCACCATTCATTGAGTGCCATCTCTGCATCAAAAATTGGCTACCTTAGAGCACCATTCATTGAGTGCTGTCTCCACATCGAAAGTTGGCTATCATGGAGCGCCATTCATTGAGTGCCATCTCCGCATCAAAAGTTGGCTACCTTAGAGCACCATTCATTGAGTGCTGTCTCCACATAAATGTTGGCTATCATGGAGCGCCATTCATTGAGTGCCATCTCCGCATCAAATGTTGGCTACCTTGGAGCACCATTCATTGAGTGCCATCTCCGCATCAAATGTTCGCTACCTTGGAGCACCATTCATTGAGTGCCATCTCCGCATCAAATGTTGGCTATCATGGAGCGCCATTCATTGAGTGCCATCTCTGTATCAAATGTTGGCTACCTTGGAGCACCATTCATTGAGTGCCATCTCCGCATCAAATGTTGGCTACCTTGGAGCACCATTCATTGAGTGCCATCTCCGCATCAAAAGTTGGCTACCTTGGAGCGCCATTCATTGAGTGCTGTCTCCACATCGAAAGTTGGCTACCATGGAGCGCCATTCATTGAGTGCCATCTCCGCATCAAAAGTTGGCTACCTTGGAGCACCATTCATTGAGTGCCATCTCCGCATCAAATGTTGGCTACCTTGGAGCACCATTCATTGAGTGCCATCTCCGCATCAAATGTTGGCTGTCATGGAGCGCCATTCATTGAGTGCCATCTCCGCATCAAATGTTGGCTACCTTGGAGCGCCATTCATTGAGTGCCATCTCCACATTAAATGTTGGCTATCATGGAGCACCATTCATTGAGTGCCATCTCCGCATCAAATGTTGGCTACCTTGGAGCACCATTCATTGAGTGCCATCTCCGCATCAAATGTTCGCTATCATGGAGCACCATTCATTGAGTGCCATCTCCGCATCAAATGTTGGCTACCTTGGAGCGCCATTCATTGAGTGCCATCTCCACATCAAATGTTCGCTATCATGGAGCACCATTCATTGAGTGCCATCTCCGCATCAAATGTTGGCTACCTTGGAGCGCCATTCATTGAGTGCCATCTCCACATCAAATGTTGGCTATCATGGAGCACCATTCATTGAGTGCCATCTCCGCATCAAATGTTGGCTACCTTGGAGCACCATTCATTGAGTGCCATCTCCGTATCAAATGTTGGCTACCTTGGAGCACCATTCATTGAGTGCCATCTCCGCATCAAATGTTGGCTATCATGGAGCACCATTCATTGAGTGCCATCTCCGCATCAAATGTTGGCTATCATGGAGCACCATTCATTGAGTGCCATCTCCACATCAAATGTTGGCTATCATGGAGCACCATTCATTGAGTGCCATCTCCGCATCAAATGTTGGCTACCTTGGAGCACCATTCATTGAGTGCCATCTCCGTATCAAATGTTGGCTACCTTGGAGCACCATTCATTGAGTGCCATCTCCGCATCAAATGTTGGCTATCAAGGAGCACAATTCATTGAGTGCCATCTCCGTATCAAATGTTGACTACCTTGGAGCACCATTCATTGAGTGCCATCTCCACATCAAAAGTTAGCTACCTTGGAGCGCCATTCATTGAGTGCTGTCTCCACATCGAAAGTTGGCTACCATGGAGCGCCATTCATTGAGTGCCATCTCCGCATCAAAAGTTGGCTACCATGGAGCGCCATTCTGCTCTGTCTCTTACTGTGTTGGTGCAGGTTGTTATAGGCTGACTTGTCCATCTTTTGATGTTATTCGTCTACATTACTCTTGGTCTGCCTCTGCCTCTTTTACCTTGTATTTTCCCCTACAAGATCACTTTTAGTAGGCTGTTGTGTCTTTTAACATGGCCCAAAAATCTCATTTGTCTTGTTTGAATTGTGCTTAGTAGTTTTCTTTTCATTTTTAGTTGTTTTAAAACTTTCATTTTTTTCATTTTCATTTTAGATGTCTTGTATCAATTTGGTACTGGTGAAATCTAATACCTTGTTCAATTATCTAAAAATGCATACATAATATGTTATATGTTAGATAAATATAAATATGAAGATTCATTCATCTTTGTGTGTGCATGTCTATGTTAGTCATATCTCTTATCTTTGTGTGCATGTCTATTTTAGGCATGTGTCATATCTTTGTGTGTGCATGTCTATGTCAGTCATATCTCATATATTTATGTGCATGTCTATGTTAGTCATGTGTCATATATCTTGATGTGTGTCAGTGTTAGTCATGCCTCGTATCGCTGTGTGCATGTCTGTGTTAGTCACATCACATATCTTTGTGTGTGCATGTCTATGTTAGTCATGTGTCATATCTCATATCTTTGTGTGCATGTCTATGTTAGGCATGTGTCATATCTTTGTGTGTGCATATCTATGTTAGTCATATGTCATATCTCATATCTTTGTGTACATGTCTATGTTAGCCATGTGTCATATGTTTGCGTCTATGTCTATATTAGTCATATATCATATCTTGATGTGTGTCAGTGTTAGTCATGCCTCGTATCGCTGTGTGCATGTCTGTGTTAGTCACATCACATATCTTTGTGTGTGCATGTCTGTGTTAGTCACCTCTAGTGACTCGGGTAGATGGTGCTCGTAAACCTGGGAGGGCCGACCATCTAAGGGCAGAATCCCCCTACAGAAAAGACAATCTGCTGCCTTGCAGGAAGATTGGGGACAATCAAAGGCTAAGGAAAGCAAACCTGAATCAATTGCTGGCTGAAATAGGATGCACTGGGCCACTGGCGCAGAACAAAGTGCAACATATTAACGGGTGTTCAGTCGGAATAGATATGACAGACTCTAATTGTGATGTTCTGCCTGTGGGGGCGATCAACACACTTAACCTGACAGCTGACTTCATGTGGGAGTCTGGAATCCTACTCTGATTGAGTCCTGATCGCGCAGAGAGAGAGAGAGAGAGAGAGAGAGAGAGAGAGAGAGAAAACAATGAATAATTTTAGCTTCTGAAATCTCCTCCGTTGCGTTGATAAAAAGCTTCCGTACGGAAAGAGTTAAATATGCACTGAATCTTTTCTTTCTTTTCTGGAAATGAAAAGTGGCATGTCAAAAGTTTAATGGAAGTCAATATTTCATGAAAATGATCAAACACAGTTGGGGGGACTGGTTGGTCTTGAGGCAAGACGCCGGCTTATTGGGTTCAAATCCCGGCTGCATCAGTTGGAATTTTTAATTTATGATTTCTCTCTGCGGCAACCACCTCCTGGTCTCGGCAGCGAGGCCAGACTTGAAACGTCAATTACTCATCGACGGAAAAAATATGAGTACCTCCGAAGACGGAGTTATCTGCCTGTGCGGCGAGGGACCCCTGTGCATACGGATGCCAGGAAAAAACGGATTTACATGCAAAATTCATTTCCTAGTCTCTAGGGACTTCATTAGAGGTAAATTCTGGCGAACACAAAAATTTTTTTTTTTGAAAGTTAATGTTAGACATTTTAGTGAAAGAAAGCAAAAATAAAGGCCTCAGCCTTAGAAACAAAAAGACAGAAGTAATGGTAACAACAAAGAGAAAGACAACACCTCAGTGCACAATTAAAAAAAAAAAAAAAAAAACTCAGTTGATTAAAAGCACCTTATGGTGTTGTCCATGTAGTGCAAAATGTAACCTGATCAGAAATGGCCAGTTTGATGGTGGCCGAAGGTGGAACACCCACCGGTGAATGGCATACTCCAGCAGAGTCCAAAAAAGAAGGCCAAAAACAAAGAAAAATGGTACTGCTATTGGTCCTAACTGGCAACCTGAAAAAATAACATAATTTCATTTAAATTTTCATACTGTCAAAATAACATATAACCGATATTATAAATATATGATTTAGCAATGAAAACTAATTTTGTAAATCTGAGGTTTAAATCAATATTATTTTCTAATGATAAAAAAGTCAAGTCACAATTCTTCTTTTTCTTCCACTTTTTTAGCTCCCAGTGGAGCATAGGTCTTCAACAAACACTTTCGAAGTCGTTCTGTTTTTTTGCCATTCTTTTAAGATCATTCCATGTCTTCCCCATCATCTTCATCTCTGCCTCCATCTGTCTTCTTCAAGAATTCTTTGGTCTTCCTGGTAGACAAAAGGTGAGTCTACAACCCGGACTCCTTACGGCTTTCTCCGGCTTGCGTCATACGTCTCTTAGACAGAGCCTCTATCTTTCCTGGATGCCGAATTTACTTTTATTCTTTTCTCTGACTTGTCCATGTTTGTGAAGCTTTTCCGGCTTATTTTTTTGCAGTACGGGATAGCCAGTTCCATGCCCAACCCTCCTTTCTCGCCTCTTACGAACATGCCTGGTAGTGTACAGCGCCACTATTCTTTACTCCCCTTTCGGGCCCCGGCAGCGCACGGGCGAAGTCACAGTTCACACTAGATAAAATGTTGATGGTTCTACACACAAAGCAAGTTTAACTAAACACTTCCATTTGTTACATAGAATGTTCAACTTAAATGTTTTATCCTCCCTCACTTAAGCACGTAAAAGCTGGAAAACAACAAAGGAAAATGAGAAAAACAGATAACTCAAAGCATTTGAAGACAAATCCATAAGAACGAAACTTTGCATTAAGTAGAATTAATTCAAGACTAATTCTGAAATAAGAGAAATTGCCATACAACCAATCATTTCGTCTGCTATTAAGAAAGGGAGCCGCGATAGCTCAGTGGTTAGTGAACTCGACTATAAAGGACAAGAGGTAGGGTTCAATCCCAACCGACGGCTTCCAGGTTCACCCAGCCTTAAATGGGTACCGGATTTTTTTTTCTGGGAAAGTAAAGCGGCACGGGCGTATTACCGACCATACTACCCCCAAAAATCATGTGCTGAAGGTCTGTAAAATTTATGGTCACTAACACTATATTCCCTATACGCCACTATGCGTGACGGGGGTACTTTACTTTTACTTTACACATAAGAAAATAAGTGGACTTCCTGTCTATATGGCAGAGAGGTAGCAGGAACTGTTGAGGCTCTACCTGAAAAGTGTTCCTTATCGCAGTTTCCTCAGATTCCAAGTCCGGCTTGCTACTGGAGCTATTGCGTTTAGTGCTTTATCCGCAATGTGAGCTGTGTTTTTCATCTGGATTGTGTTTCGATATTCCGATTGCTTATGATGAATGATGATATTGTACGACAAAAGACAGTTCAGTTGCATTCACTTTCAATTATTTTATTATTTATTATTTTAGATAAATATATGCTTGTGTGTTGTATGTTTGTTCCTGCTGAAGGCCTATTGATCCGAAACGTCATTCTAATTTGTGTCGCCAACTTATTAAGTAAGGTTTTAACCATACCATTTTTTGTCTACTTTTCTATATTTGTCTAATTTCCCCTCTTCAGTAAGTGAAGACAGCAAAGAATTGCAGGGCAATTACATTTATAGATTTCTACCTAACTTCAGTCAGTGCCTTGTGAAGTCATCACCACTTTGAGTGGCCTTCAAGGTTGTATCAAATGAGGACAGTTTCCCTTTTCATAAAGGTAAAGGTAAAAGTAAAAGTAAAGGTAAAGGTAAAGGTAAAGGTAAAGGTAAAGGTAAAGGTAAAGGTAAAGGTAAAGGTAAAGGTAAAGTACGAGACTTGAACCGGCGTCTTAGCACACGAGTTTTCACCCATATGTGCTCGGCCGCCTATCCAGAAGTTAACGGAGACGTCTGGACAGTGTCGTTTCAAGCATCGCTATTTTCGATGCGAGGCGGCATTCCTCACCTTCCCAGAGTACTACCCTGGTATCCATTTCTGCCAGCGGCTGGGTCGACCGCGGGGGTATTTTTTTTTCCAACCACGAGTACAACTCACACTGGTTCCAGCGGGATTTGAACACGGATTGTCCGAATGTCGGTAGCCCAGTCGGATGGTCTTCCCAACTAGGCTACCGAGGCCCGCTCTTTTACAGTGCAATTGGATACTTGCAAAAAATGCTTAAAGTGCGTCACACAAAAAATATACCGTGGTCGTGAAAAACTATGATCACTAAAACTATATTTCTCACACAAATATTCATAGTTAGGAAGGCAATCTACCTTTTTACTTGACACAGATCTCGTATAGCCACATTAGCAACAATAGCAACACTAAAATGACACAATTCCAAAAATGCAGTAAAATAAAAACAACTGAAGGCATGTATCATTCTGTTAGCAGCATATGGTTGTGAATCATGGACGATCTCACAAACAACACTGAAGAAAATTGGTGCGTTCAAAGAAATTGCTAAAAACATCCGTAAGATACCTTGGATACGGAAAAAGAGCAATGAAGACATTAAAAGACCTAAACATAAAAAAGAACCGGCTAATAAACACAATTCTACAGAGGAAATTAAAATACTATTGCTATGTCTAAAGAAAAAGATGGCTAGAAAGAACAATAATGGAAGGCATGGTTCCTGGACGACACATCAACGGCAGGTGAAGAAGGTGGTTTTACGACATCAAGGAGGCATTGAACATGACAACAGAAGAAGTAGGAGATCTGGCTAGAGACAGATTCATTCAGTCGGACTGTGATGAATGCAACGTTCTGTGGGAGATCTGTCTAGAGACAGATTCATTCAGTCGGACTGTGATGAATGCAACGTTCTGTGGGAGATCTGGCTAAAGACAGAGATTCTTTCAGTCGGACTGTGATGAATGCAACGTTCTGTGGGAGTTCTGGCCAGAGACAAAAATTACTTCAGTTGGGCTGTGATGAATGTAACGTTCTGTGTGAGAGATCTGGCTAGAGACAGAGATTCTTTCAGTCGGGATGTAATGAATGCAACGTTCTGTATGAGAGATCTGGCTAGAGACAGAGATTCTTTTAGACTGGCTGTGATGAATGCAACGTTCTGTGGGAGAGATCTGGCTAGAGACAGAGATTCTTTTTTATACTGGCTGTGATGAATGCAACGTTCTGTGGGAGATCTGGCTAGAGACAGAGATTCTTTTAGACTGGCTGTAATGAATGCAACGTTCTGTGGGAGATCTGGCTAGAGACATAGATTCTTTTAGACTGGCTGTGATGAATGCAACGTTCTGTGGGAGATCTGGCTAGAGACAGAGATTCTTTTAGACTGGCTGTGATGAATGCAACGTTCTGTGGGAGATCTGGCTAGAGACAGAGATTCTTTTAGACTGGCTGTGATGAATGCAACGTTCTGTGCGAGATCTGGCTAGAGACAGAGATTCTTTTAGACTGGCTGTAATGAATGAAACGTTCTGTGGGAGATCTGGCTAGAGACAGAGATTCTTTTAGACTGGCTGTGATGAATGAAACGTTAAGTGGGAGATCTGGCTAGAGACAGAGATTCTTTTAGACTGGCTGTAATGAATGCAACGTTCTGTGGGAGATCTGGCTAGAGACAGATATTCTTTTAGACTGGCTGTGGTGAATGCAACGTTCTGTGGGAGATCTGGCTAGAGACATAGATTCTTTTAGACTGGCTGTGATGAATGCAACGTTCTGTGGGAGATCTGGCTAGAGACAGAGATTCTTTTAGACTGGCTGTGATGAATGCAACGTTCTGTGGGAGATCTGGCTAGAGACAGAGATTCTTTTAGACTGGCTGTGATGAATGCAACGTTCTGTGCGAGATCTGGCTAGAGACAGAGATTCTTTTAGACTGGCTGTAATGAATGAAACGTTCTGTGGGAGATCTGGCTAGAGACAGAGATTCTTTTAGACTGGCTGTGATGAATGAAACGTTAAGTGGGAGATCTGGCTAGAGACAGATATTCTTTTAGACTGGCTGTAATGAATGCAACGTTCTGTGGGAGATCTGGCTAGAGACAGATATTCTTTTAGACTGGCTGTGGTGAATGCAACGTTCTGTGGGAGATCTGGCTAGAGACAGAGATTCTTTCAGACGGGCTGTGACGAATGCAACGTTCAGTGGGAGATCTGGCTAGAGACAGAGATTCGTTCAGTCGGGCTGTGATGAATGCAACGTTCTGTGGGAGATCTGGCTAGAGACGAGATTCTTTCAGACGGGCTGTGATGAATGCAACGTTCTGTGGGAGATCTGGCTAGAGACGAGATTCTTTCAGTCGGACTGTGATGAATGCAACGTTCTGGTGGAGATCTGGCTAGAGACAGAGATTCTTTAAGATTGGCTGAAGTGAGTGCAACGTTCTGTGGGAGATCTGGCTAGAGACGAGATTCTTTAAGATTGGCTGAAGTGAGTGCAACGTTCTGTGGGAGATTTGGCTAGAGAAAGAGTTTCTCTCAAATGGGTTGATGTGAGTGCAACGTTCTGTGGGAATTTGGCTGTTCTGTGAAATTTGGCTAGAGAAAGAGTTTCTTTCAAATGGAGTTGATGTGAGTGCAACGTTCTGTGGGAGATTTGGCTAGAGAAAGAGTTTCTTTCAAATGGGTTGATGTGAGTGCAACGTTCTGTGGGAGATTTGGCTAGAGAAAGAGTTTCTTTCAAATGGGTTGATGTGAGTGCAAGAGATTTGGCTAGAGAAAGAGTTTCTTTCTGATGTGAGATTGCAGACGTTCTGTGGGAGATTTGGCTAGAGAAAGGGTTTCTTTCAAATGGTTTGATGTGAGAGCAATGTTCTGTGGGAGATTTGGCTAGAGAAAGAGTTTCTTTCAAATGGGTTGATGTGAGTGCAATGTTCTGTGGGAGATTTGGCTAGAGAAAGAGTTTCTTTCAAATGGGTTGATGTGAGTGCAATGTTCTGTGGAAGATTTGGCTAGAGAAAGAGTTTCTTTCAAATGGGTTGATGTGAGTGCAACGTTCTGCAAAACACACACAACCTGATGGCATGTACCCTTAGTTTGTTTGTTATTTAAATTCAAAAACTATTATTTAAAAAAAAAACTATATTTACGTCATTTCCCCATTACTGGGGTCTGCCTGCGGGAATTGTATTATAATTTCATCATCATCATCATCATCATCATCATCATCATCATCATCATCATCATCATCATCATCATCATCATCATCATCATCATCATCATCAAGTACCTAGCCTGCTGGCGTAGGTAATCATGTCTCTCCACAACTTTCGATCTCGACAGCTATTTATCATTTCTGTTGTTGACCTTCTGCCAAGCCATTCTCTTAAGCTGTCTGGTATCTTTTCTCTTTGCTTCCCTCTATCTCTTCGTCCCTCAATTTTTCCAGTTGTTACAATTATATTCCAGCTGTTCTCTTCTCATTACATGGCCAAAAAAATGATGATTTTTTCTTCCTAATATTGGAAATTAGCTCTCTTTTTACTTTGGCCTCTTTCAGAACATTTTCATTACTCTTCATAGCTGCCCAATGTTATTCTCAAAATTTTTCTGTAAAACCATATTTCTACAGACTCCAGTGATTTTCTTGTCTGTTGTCCATGATACACATCCATATGTTAAGACGGGTTCTACATAAAATTTAAGAACTCTTTTTCTATTGTGGTGATTCATGATTGTACAAAGAAGTTACGACGGTGGTTTTCTGTTGCCATCCTTTGGTTTGTTTACGGTTGGTTCCGCTAGCCTTTGACTAAAAAGTCTCACCCACAAGGCAGTGGGGTTGTTTTACTTCGGGGTACCCTCCCTTAGCCTTTTACTCTCCTGAGCTTACCCGCAAGGCAGCAAGGCAGCCACAGGTTGTACTGTTTACTGCATACAGTAGCAGGTAAAATTACTCAACCTGACAATAATTATATTGTATATATATATATATATATATATTTTATTGTAACATTATTATTATTTTGACAACTTTTGTTTCCTTACCTAGTGCATTAGGTGGCCATACTTCAGGTTCTTGTGATAGATTATTAAAAGAGATATATAGATAATATAAGCCAATCGGTATCCATGTAACAGGAACGAACCACCAATGAGCTTTTGTCATCATTTCTGCAAAATCAGAATGAAACAATCTAAGTGGTCGATCCACCTGCTGGTGCGTCCAATCAAAATACTTGTCATCCAGCAGTTCAACTTGTCCCAGCATTGGTTGTGACCAATCAACGATGTCCTTTTGATACTGGAAAAATAAATAGAATCAACAATAAATTGTAACGATTAAATATAAATAAATTATTATAATTTACATTAGCAAAGCTCATCCAAAAAAGATAACGTCACGTAAAAGTATTAAGTTATATGCGGGTCATCATCATTGCACTTCGAACATGCCCATAGGTGATCAGATCCCCTCCTCAGCAAGTCCCGCAGTGTCCAGCGACTGACGACTCCAGTTCTGTGTTGGTTGATAAGTCTTCTTACACGCCCACTAAGTTTCTCGTTTCTGGCTGTGCCCGTCTTAACTCCCATCTCTTTTATCCGAAGGAGTGACGTGGACTTATGGTTGTCAAAGTCCTGTGCAATTCCCACATCTCGGAGGACATTTATGACTTCAGCCCGATCCACTGGTTGACCGTCTTCAACGATAGCACAGCCAGCCAACGTGTCCGCTCTTTCATTTCCCTGTACTCCCGCATGTCCTGGGACGTAGACAAAAGGTGGCCTACGAATGCCTGACTTCTGCACTTCTTATCGTCATTGTTTATTTTGTCGCTGGAAGTCGAGGCTGCGGATGGTCTAGACTCACATGCACTCACTCAGTCGCACGGTCCAGAACCCGTTTCCACGTTATAGACTGGCCAACTCCAGTCAATCAGCTCTTCGGCACGTGGATACACCGTGAGATTTTTATTTTCTTCATTTAGAAGCACACATCAATAAAATGACACTTCCTTGCCAACGAACCAGCGAAAACACGCCACCATCTTGGGTCGCACCGGATGCGTCAACTTCAAGTAAAATGGTAGGTTAGCATACTTTTCAACACTTAATTTATACGGGTATTTATTTTTTTTTTTAATGGGCATGTTAACCTTAGAAGACCAATTATAGGAGAGAATAGACAATTTGTTTGTGATCTTCTGTGTGTTTTTCCTAATAGTTCTGTTTATACACTTAACAGCCAATGAAATCATACTAAACCTTCATTTGAAGCGGACTACAAAGACAGTGGCAAACCAATGATGCTTCTAGATCCTTTTTTCTTGATCCTTGTTTCTAAATCCTGGTTTCTAAATCCCTGTTTCTAGATTATTGTTTCTAGATCCTTGTTTCTTGATCCTTCTTTCTTGATCCTTGTTTCTACATCCTTGTTTCTAGATCCTTGTTTCTTGATCTTGTTTCTACAATCTTGTTTCTTGATCCTTGTTTCTTGATCATTGTTTCTAGATCCCTGTTTCTTGATCATTGTTTCTTGATCCTTGTTTCTTGATCATTGTTTCTAGATCCTTGTTTCTAGATCCTTGTTACTTGATCCTTGTTTCTAGATCCTTGTTTCTTGATCCTTGTTTCTAGATTCTTGTTTCTTGATACTTGTTTCTAGATCCTTGTTTCTTGATCCTTGTTTCTAGATCCTTGTTTCTTGATCCTTGTTTCTACATTCTTGTTTCTTGATCCTTGTTTCTAAATCCCTGTTTCTTGATCCTTGTTTCTTGATCCTTGTTTCTATATCCTTGTTTCTTGATCCTTGTTTCTACATTCTTATTTCGTGATCCTTGCTTCTAGATCTCACCTCTGTTGTACACCTACCATCTCACCTCTGTTGTACACCTACCATCTCACCTCTGTTGTACATCTACCATCTCACCTCTGTTGTACACCTACCATCTCACCTCTGTTGTACATCTACCATCTGAGGTATTGTAAAAAGGTCGTATTTTGAGTAAATTTGCAGCCGTGTGTCCAGAAATGCTAATAACTTTCTAGCGTAGTGAAGAGAACTTCATCCCAATGTTGTGCTACCAATGCCAGACCTGGACCCTAGATGAACGAACAGTAAAGACAAACAAGAAAAATAACTTCTACCGAGATGAAATGTGTTATACAAATTACAAGAAATAGTCTGAGAAATAAGATCAGAAATGAAGAACTGAGAAAAAAAAGTTAGGAATAACCCCCGCCATAGAATATATATATATATATATATATATATATATATATATATATATATATATATATATATATATATATATATATATATATTTAAAAAAAGAGATACAATGGTTCGGCCACGTGACAAGGAGGGACCAAAACACAGCACAACGAGCCTTCAATAAACGTTGTGAGAAAACCAATCCCAAGGGTCGACCACGAAAAAGATGGATTGACGAAGTATTAGAAACACTAGAAAACATAACAGCAACAGAAAAGCACAAGACAGAAAATATATCTCCCTTACACGCTGAAAGGCAAGAAGAAGAAGCAATGGAGAGTTAGATTTCTCCGACGTTTTGATTGGGGGGGGGGGGTCAGTCAGTTCTCTTCCTCGCTGTCACTGAGTTATAATCTATCTTTCTTTCGCCTGAAGTATTGTCTATATCTGCAATGTGGTTTCCTGTATAAATGTTACTGTCTTTTGTAATTCTTGCAGTGGCCCACATTGTTGTGTATGTAGTGTTGTTTCTATGGGCCAATGGATTTTCCTCACTCTACTATATTCAGTGCAGTTTTGAAGTATGTGATCAGCAGTCTGGGAGGCTTGTCCACATGTGTATGTAATTGAGGTGCTGATCTTGAATTTTGTATACATGTGACTATGGAGTCGATTGTGTCCTGTTCTGAGGCGTATAATGATAACTTGTTCATATCTATTCATATTATGAAAGGCATCCTGATTTGGGGCTTGTGGTCCTCTGATTGATTTGATTATCTGTTTCTTATGATGGTATGTAACAGGTGCATCTAGTTGAGTGCATGTTGCACCTTCCTTTGCCAACTGATCCACTTTCTCGTTTATTCCACAGTGAGATAGGATCCACGACAATGAGCTGGACTTGATGGGGACTGAGTTATAATGACTGCATTATAGCTGGCGACTGGAGAGAAGAACCAAGGACAACCTAATGGAGATCAGTAATGGCAGAGATAACAACTGTGGGCCAACTTTGGGACACCCTAATGGAAAGTGAAGAGAGTGTGTTGTTGTTATAAAAGAAGTCACAAGCTGGAAGCTGTGTTTGTCCGAAAAAAAAACAAAAAACAAAAACAACAACTCGTCACATCCGACATCTTTCTGGTCTGTCGATGGCGCACTCGGCTTCGATCAAGCCAGTAACTGCTCATGGGGGGGTGAGAACGACTAGGTCATAAATCCAAGCACCAACAATGACTGTACAGCCACGCCCACTTTCATACATGCGGCCAGTGACTTATTGATCATGTCGTTGGATACGTCAATACATGATAAAGCGTTGACACTGCGATAAATCCTGCCTCATTAGCTCACCCATAAGGTTCAATCACAGCTATCTATAGATTTACAAAGGCCTACAGGTTGACAGGAAATTCCCGGGAAATCTCCAACTAGTGTGACGTTTTTAGGTCTGTGAGTATGTGATGATTGTAGGTAGAGTGACGTCAGCCGTTTATAGTTTCTCATTGCCAGTTATACTGAAGGCCTGCCCGCTGAGAGAGACCATCCAAAGGTTGTGACGTTGTCAGCATTACGAGCTGGGGCGTTTGTTGGTAAAATGACGTCAGCCGTCTATAGCTAATATAGCTGATAACGTCACAAGCTAGGGGTGTTTCCGGGAAAATCCTTTCAGTATTTCGGCTTCCAATACAGGTGGTAATGATAGCTCATACAGCTGATAACGTCACGATAGCTGGAGGGTTTTGCTGTTTCATTTTCTTTTCGTTGGTCATTGTAAATCTATAGATGGATGTGATTGGAGCAATGTTTTCGACCAACGGTGTTTCCTGTTTCTTTCTTCTTACAGTTCTCAACAAAGAAATGTCATTTTCATTGGATGGGTTTATACTAGTAAAAAAAAGAGTAAAGAACCCCGTCACGCCAAGTGGCGTATAGGGAATATGGTGTTAGTGACCCTATATTTTACAGACCTTCAGCACAGGATTTTTGGGGTAATGTGGTCGATATTACGCCAGTGCCGCTTTACTTTTCCAGAAAAAATCCGGTACCCATTAAAGGCTGGGTGAACCTAAAGCCGTCGGTTGGGATCGAACCCTACCTCTTGTCCTTTGTAGTCCAGTTCACTAACCACTGAGCTATCGCGGCTCCCTGGGTTTCTACTGCTGAAACTAAATAACGGAGTCGAGACGTCTGACAGCAACAGAACTGGAAGCTATCAGCGACTCATAGCAGATTGTCTGCGTCAGGCTTGATGAACGAGAACCATCCAGACCTTACTGGTTTCATCGCGGTGTCTTTAACAACACACACAGTATCACTGCAAACGAATTAAAATCCATAATTGCTCAACCGCCCGTGCCAGTGGAATCATCCGAATTACTAACTCATCTCCCAAACAAAGAAAGGTAGCTGTAATCCCCATCATAGCAGTCTCAGCACACGCCAAACGACATAAGGCGAAACCGCATAGAAAGTGAACATGGCCAACTGTTCCCTGTCATACGATATCAGCATTCATAGTAAACAATTGGAATATCGGAACATGATCAAAACGGATGAAACACACAGCTCACGGTGTGCACAGAGCACTTAACTCAGTAGCTCCTGCAACAAGGATGCCCTCAATGCCCTCCGAGATGTGGGTAGGGCACAAGACTTCGACAACCACGAGTCCACGTCACTCCTTCAGATGAAAGAGATGGGAGTTAAGATGGGCACAGCCAAAACGAGAAACTTAGTGGCCTGGCCGTGTAAGAAGACTTATCAACCAACACAGAACTGGAGTCGTCAGTCGCTGGACACTGCGGGACTTGCTGAGGAGGGGATCTGAGCACTTATGGACATGTTCGGAGTGCAATGATGATGACCCCTAATAACTCAATAAACAACTCAATAACGCAACAAAAACGTAACAATAACTCAATACAAAACAACTACGCAGTGTGTGGTAGTAAGCGGATACAGCAACATAACTTACATTTTAAGAGATTTTATTTTGATCAGTGCATGCAACATATGGTTGCTCACTATCGACATATCTGCTAGAAAATCTATAATGACTTTGAGCGCAAGTGTTTCGTGGGAGTAATCAGAGTATTATGGGCAGAGACGGGAATATGCTCATTTGTTTGTTTGTTTGTTTGTTTGTTTGTTTGTTTGTTCAAATTTAACAATCTAGGGGATTGGTTGGAAAAGAAGAAGGAAAATATACCAAAAAAAAGTTTAGTCTGTAAAATGATATAATGAGTCAAAAATATAACTGGCTCCGACAAAACTATAACTGGCTTTGGCAGAACTATAACTGGCTCTGACAGAAATATAACTGGCTCTGACAGAAATATAACTGGCTCTGACAGAGCTATAACTGGCTCTGGTAGAACTATAACCGACTCTGACAGAAGTATAACCGGCTCTGACAGAGCTATAACTGGCTCTGGTAGAACTATAACTGGCTCTGACAGAACTATAACCGGCTCTGACAGAACTATAACTGGCTCTGACAGAACTATAACTGGCTCTGACAGAACTATAACTGGCTCTGACAGAACTATAACTGGCTCTGACAGAACTATAACTGGCTCTGACAGAACTATAACTGGCTCTGACAGAACTATAACCGGCTCTGACAGAACTATAACTGGCTCTGACAGAGCTATAACTGGCCTTGACAGAAATATAATTGGCTCTGACAGAACTATAACAGAATGTAAAATTGATTGATACAAGAAAACGATATTTTATGTACAGACAGTAATTCAGGTGAACGAAAGTCAGATAAACAGGCAGGCAGGCAGGCAGGCAGGCAGGCAGGCAGGCAGGCAGGCAGGCAGACAGACAGACAGACAGACAGATAGATAGATAGATAGATAGATAGATAGATAGATAGATAGATAGATAGATAGATAGATAGATAGATAGATAGATAGATAGATAGATAGATAGATAGATAGATAGATAGATAGATAGATAGATAGATAGATAGATAGATAGATAGATAGATAGGTAGGTAGGTAGGTAGGTAAATAGGTAAGTAGGTAAATAGGTAGGTAGGTAAATAGGTAAGTAGGTAAATAGGTAGGTAGGTAAATAGGTAGATTAGTTTAGGTTACATTAGCTTAGATATGCAGGTCCTACCTTCCTCCTTCCCTCCCTCCCTCCCTCCCCCTCTCTCCTTCCCTCCCTCCCTCCCTCCCTTCTTCCTCCCTCCCTTCCTTCCTCCCTTCCTTCCTTCCTTCCTCCCTCCCTCCCTCCCTCCCTCCCTCCCTTCCTCCTTCCTTCCTTCCTTCCTTCCTTCCTTCCTTCCTTCCTTCCTTCCTTCCTTCCTTCCTTCCTTCCTTCCTTCCTTCCTTCCTTCCATCATTTCTGCTACTCCCTCTCTCCCTTCTTCCTTCTGCCCATCTTTCTATTATGGTATCCGTTACCAACGACACCCTTCCTTACCATTACGTCACTTCCTTACTTAAAACGTGCCCAAAGTAATTCCAAACATTCTCTCCCTCCCTCTCTCTCTCCCTCTCTCTCTCTCTCTCTCTCACACACACACAAACCACTCCGACCGCGTTGCAAATATTTCTCATTGATTATCTATTGGCACTAACCGCAAATTAAAAACAACATTGGTTTTATATAACAAAAATATAACACTGCTCATTCCTCTTACTTTAGACTATAATTTATCGTTTCCTCTCAGCTATTTAGTTGTGTGCAATTGTAACCTTTACTGGTGAACTGCAATGATAGACATAATAGTATAAGAAAGCAAGAAGAAAGGTCTCAGTTTGAAAAGTAAGAAAATAGAAGTAATGGTCATATCAAAGAAACAATTATCACCAGCTTGCAGCATAAAAATAAACAGGACACATCTGAAACAAGTGCAACACATCAAATACTTGGGCACAATAATGACATCAGATGGAAGATGCACCACAGAAATAAAAAGCAGAATAGCTCAGGCCAAAATAACACTTCGAGAAATGAAAAAAAGTTTTATATAAGTCAATGTCAATAGAAGTGAGAAATAGAGTTCATCGGTGCTATATAGAGCCAATTCTGACGTATGGAGGAGAATCATGGACAGTAGACAAACAAATGAAAAGACTATTAGGGGCACAGAAATAGGATTTCTCAGAAGAAAGTTGAAAGTTCCCTGGACAACTAAAAAGACTAACGAGGAAACTTTCAAAGAGGCCAACACAAAAAGGGAACTCCTAAAAAAAACATCACAAAGAAGCAATCAACATTTTTGGGGCACATCCAAGCACGGGAGAAGAGGAAAGTTGGAAAACTTACAAAATACAAAACACAGAGAAAGAAAGATCGCGGACAACAAACAGAGAAGATACTATAACATCTTACAAGTTACGAGAGTGCGAAACGGTGCTAAGATTGTGTGGTGTGCACGTGAAAGTTGCCTTTTAAAATGGTGAATTGATGACAACAAATGTGGGAATTGTAAAATCCTAAAATTTAGGACACGCAAGAAACTCAAATTTTTATATACATCAAATAAGCAAAAATCTTTCCTAAATGCATGACAGTAGGGCAACAAATCTGACTGAAGGTCGGTGAAAAAATATTTCACGAAAAAGAAATACAGAAATTCGTCAAACAGTTTCCGAGATAATCAATCAACTCTGTGGGCACGAATTTCTGAACGAATTATAGATAACTGGATGTCACGGCAAACAGTCAACAACAGAACTGGTACGATGCAATGTGGATAGTAGATTGTGGAAGAACATGATCTCCTACTCCAAACGGCATGGCACAGGATGATGATATACTTTATTAATACCTTATATTTATATATATTGTGTAGCTAGTAAAGGTCTGAGCATTATTAAACATTTATTCTGGAGATAAGAAGCAGCTATTAGAATTGAAATCAAACATGGAGAACATCAACAAACACGGCAAGGGGTGCGAAAGGGATTTGTGTTGTCACCAGATCTATTTTCTTTGTACAGCGAAAATATTGTGAGGACTATTATAACAAATGGAACAAACCTGACATTAAAGTAGGGATAAGCTACACAAATAACCAGAGATATGCAGATAACACAGTATTCTTTCCCTTCTTCTATCCTTCCTCCATTGCCGCTGGCGTCGAGGGGAGATACAATCTGCGATTCTTTGCTCTTCTGTTGGCCTCTTCATTTGTTATCCCTCCTAGTGACTCTAGTATTCCCTTTATCCATCTCTTTTTCGGTCTTCCTCTTAATCTGGCGTTTTCGTAGCGTTTGTTTATGGCTCTTTGAGTCATTGTTAGTTCTTTTTGTCTTGTTATGTGGCCGAACCAATTTATCTGTTGTTTCTTTATGTATTGGATGTCTGGTTCAATTTCGAGTTTCTTCCTCAGGTCAGTGTTTCTTACTCTGTCCCTTAAACTGTTTCCTATCATTCTTCTGACACATTTCATTTCGGTGGTCGTTATCTTTCTTATTGTTCTAGAGTCCAGCATCCAATTCTGGCACTGATAGCACAGAGTTGGTAGAAAAATGTATTTGTTTATTGCCCTTTTTGCTTCCGTAGTTATTGCTTTGTTTTAGTATTGATATCAGAAAACCAACAAGATGTAGAAAATGTAATACATGAAATAGTGACAGAAAGCGAGCAAAAAGGCTCGACCCTCAACACCAAAAAGACATAAATTATGATAATATCACAGAAAGTAAACAAACAAGAATTTATATATATGGCCCTTTTCATCTTGTCAGACGGTCTAGTGGAGGCTATTGTGTATTTTTTTGAGGTTTTGTTTTTGTCGAACAGTTTATCTCGTGGCTAATGCTACCAATGTTTGACAAACACATGCGGTCACATAATGAACAAGTCAGGCCCACGGAGCCACAGGGTTTTCCATCCTTTTTCATGAGTCTTTTCTCTTCTAAGTTTTGCCTTAGCACAGTCTCAAATGATGTTATACCATTCCTTTTACATGCTCTCCATGATGTGCGATCACTTGCCAGATGTTCCCAGTCATACTCATAAATGGAGAAGTCATTCAGAGATGATTTACAGATATCTCTATATCGTAGTTTAGGTCTGCCGATTTGTCTTTTCCGTGTGTTAGTTCACCATATAGTATTTGCTTGGGGATGCGCTTTTCTTCCATTCGCTGGACGTGCCCCAACCATCTTAGTCTTCGATATCTGAGCATCGACATGATTGTTGGGGTCCTAGCACGTTGTAGGACAGTTAAGTTGGTTATTTTGTCCTGCCATTTGATGTGCATTATTCTGAGGAGACATCGCATACACAAGAATATAGAGTACAGCTAAATGTAAAGATCCTGAAACAGGGGAGTAGACTCAAGTACCTGGAATTAATAATAACATCAGATGGTAGATGCACTGCAGAAATGTGAAAGCAGAATAGGACAAGCAAGGAAAGAATAGGACAAGCAAGGACAGAATAGGACAAGCGAGGACAGAATAGGACAAGCAAGGACAGAATAGGACAAGCAAGGACAGAATAGGGCAAGCAAGGACAGAATAGGACAAGCAAGGACAGAATAGGACAAGCAAGGACATTTCCATCGAATTAAAAACATCCTATGTAACAAATAACTATCAATTAATGTTAGAAACCAGGGCTACAACTAAGAATAGAAAAATGTTATGTTTTCTCAACACTCCTATATGGTGCAGAAACATGGACATTAGACAAGAAAACAGAACAGAGAATTAAAGCCTTTGAAATGTAGAAGAATATAGAAGAATAGGTAGAATTGGAGGGAAGGAAAAGAAAACAAACGAAGTCTTAAAACAACTAAAAATGAACAGAGAACTACTAAACACAATTTAAACAAGACAAATGCGATTTTTGGGCCATGTTAAAAGACACAACAGCCTACTAAAAATAATCTTGGAGGGGAAAATACAAGGTAAAAGAGGCAACGGCAGACCAAGACTAACATGGACGAGTAACATCAAAAGATGGACAAACCAGCCTACGACAACCTGCACCATAAAGCAAGAGATAAAGCAGAATGGGGCTCCATGGTAGCCAACCTTCGATGCGGAGATGGCACTCAATGATGATGATGAATGTTAGAAAAAGTGTCCTAAAGTGCAACATCGAATCAGTTCTACTACATGGAAGTGAGTCGTGGACGATAAGTAAGACAACAAAAAGAACGTTAGAGGCAGTTGAGATGTGGTTTATCAGAAGAATGCTACGAATTCCACGGATAGCAAAAACTACAGATGAAGTATGTTTAAAATGAGGTGAAATAACCAGAAATATGAAAATCATAAGGAAGAGACAATCTACTTTTATTGGGCATGTCATGCGAAATGAAGGAATTGAGAATACTATAACAACAGGCAAAATGAATGGAAAGAAGAGCAGAGGGAAACCAAGAGAAAAAATATAGAACAACTTATCCTAATGGTATAATAAAAGATCACCGACTGACATTATGACATGCATCAAGGACCGAGTGATGTGGAGAGAGATAATCGTCTACGCCAACCAGCATGGCACCTGATGATGCTGCTGATGATGAAAGTTCTAGTTTAGGCAGATAAATTATTTCAATCCGTAAGAATAACGTCAACTACAATGGAGGCCGGAGCCGCGATAGCTCAGTGGTTAGTGAACTGGACTACAAAGGACAAGAGGTAGGGTTCGATCCCAACCGACGGCTTCCGGGTTCACCCAGCCTTAAATAGGTACCGGATTTTTTTCTGGGAAAGTAAAGCGGCACTGGCGTAATACCAACCACATTACCACAAAAAATCATGTGCATGTGCTGAACGTCTGTAAAATTTATGGTCACTAACACCATATTCCCTATACGCCACTTGGCGTGACGGGGGCGGCGGGGGGGGGCGCTCTTTACTTTTTTTTTTTACTATGGAGACCGATGGGATGCGTTATGGTTGTGT
Source organism: Megaustenia siamemsis (assembly GCA_032433765.1). Classification (NCBI taxonomy): domain Eukaryota; kingdom Metazoa; phylum Mollusca; class Gastropoda; order Stylommatophora; family Ariophantidae; genus Megaustenia; species Megaustenia siamemsis. The sequence continues at coordinate 11,731,280 of JAVIAB010000025.1, forward strand.
AAGGCCCCTTTATCACAGCAAATGAATTAAAATCCATAACTCCTCAACCGACCGTGCCAGTGGAGCCATCCAGATCAATATCCCATCTCCAAAACAAATAAAAGTAGCTGCAGTCCCTATCATAGATGTCTCAGCACACGCCAAAAGACATAAGGCGAAACCGCACAGAAAGTGAACACAGCCATCTATTCCCCATCATACGATATCATCATTCAACGTAAGCAATCGGTATATCGAAACACGATTAAAACGGATGAAACGCACAGCTCACGGTGTGCACATAGCACTTAACTTAGTAGCTCCGGCAGCAAGACGGACTAATGTGTATAACCATTGAGCCACCTCACTATATTCTGATAGAGACTGAACACCTATAATCTGCCACAGGTGCAGAATTAGTCGTTTGTGCTAATTAGTTATATAACAGTACTAATGAACCCTTACCAATCACCATCAAGGGCGTTCTTCTCGAGAATGCATGGAAAAAGACCAAGAGGAAGACCCAGAAGAAGATGGATAGATGCAGTGATAGAGACATGAAACAACAAAGGAAGATCACTAATTCAGACAGTTCGAGCAGCTCAAGAACGACAAATGATATAAACCACGACACCTTTTAGGTATCAGTGAAAAGAGAAAAGAAGAAGATGGATAGATGCAGTGACAGAGACATGTAACAACAAAGGAAAATCACTAATTCAGACAGTTCGAGCAGCTCAAGAACGGCAAATGATATAAACCACGACACCTTTTAGGTACCAGTGAAAAGAGAAAAGAAGAAGATGGATAGATGCAGTGACAGAGACATGTAACAACAAAGGAAAATCACTAATTCAGACAGTTCGAGCAGCTCAAGAACGGCAAATGATATAAACCACGACACCTTTTAGGTATCAGTGAAAAGAGAAAAGAAGAAGATGGATAGATGTAGTGACAGAGACATGTAACAACAAAGGAAAATCACTAATTCAGACAGTTCGAGCAGCTCAAGAACGGCAAATGATATAAACCACGACACCTTTTAGGTATCAGTGAAAAGAGAAAAGAAGAAGATGGATAGATGTAGTGACAGAGACATGTAACAACAAAGGAAAATCACTAATTCAGACAGTTCGAGCAGCTCAAGAACGGCAATGATATAAACCACGACACCTTTTAGGTATCAGTTAGAAAGAGAAAAGAAGAAGATGGATAGATGCAGTGACAGAGACATGTAACAACAAAGGGAAATCACTAATTCAGACAGTTCGAGCAGCTCAAGAACGGCACGACATAGGAGTATAAACCAGAGACGACACCTTTTAGGTATCAGTTAGAAAGAGAAAAGAAGAAGATGGATAGATGCAGTGACAGAGACATGTAACAACAAAGGGAAATCACTAATTCAGACAGTTCGAGCAGCTCAAGAACGACAAATGATATAAACCACGACACCTTTTAGGTATCAGTGAAAAGAGAAAAGGAGAAGAGGAAGATCAGTACTAAACACATGAATAATTTAGTGACTGGAGGCGAGATAAGCAGTGAGATAACCAGCGAGATAAACAGTGAGATAAACAGCGAGATAGCTAATACAAACTTACGTATTCTTCAGACTTCGTGAGGGTGTTCGTGTGGCGACTTTCTTCCTGAAAATGGAAATTGTGAAAGAATATAATTTCTATCATTGAAAAGTTTCACTTGATGTCAAAAGTGTTGTTTGTACTTAAAAATGTGTTATTTTTTGGCCAGTAAAATGGTACTGTTTGTGTCGTAAAAAAGTGTTGTTTATAATAGCATGAAAGTGTTATTTTGTGTCAATCTGAAAGTGTTATTTGTATCAATCTGAAAGTGTTATTTGTAGCGATCTGAAATTGTTATTTGTATCAACCTGAAGTTGTTATTTGTATCAACCTGAAAGTGTTATTTATATAAATCTGAAAGCGTTATTTCTATCAACCTGAATGTGTTATTTGTATCAACCTGAAAGTGTTATTTGTCTCAATACGGAAGTGTTATTTCTATCAATCTAGAAGTGGTATTTCTTTCAATCTGAAAGTGCTGTTTGTATCAATCTAGAAGTGTTATTTGCATCAATCTGAAAGCGTTATTTGTAGCAATTTGGAAGCGTCATTTCTATCAATCTGAAAGCATTAGTTGTATCAATCTGGAAGTATTATTTGTATCAATCTGAAAGTGTTATTTGTATGAACATGAAATTGTTATTTGTATCAATCTAAAAGTGTTATTTGTATCAACATGGAATTGTTATTTGTATCAATCTAAAAGTGTTATTTGTATCAACATGAAATTGTTATTTGTATCAATCTAAAAGTGTTATTTGTATCAGTCTGAAAGTGTTATTTGTATCAATCTGGAAGTGTTATTTGTATCAATCTGAAAGTGTTTTTTATGAAGAAAAAGGTATTGAATGAGCCAGAAAGTGTTAATTGTTAATGAGAGATTGGCCATGTTATTGAATAAGTGTTTATTATAATGTACCGGTGAGAAAGTGTCGTCTGTATCAGAGAGAAATAATTCCCTGTCTGAGCAAGAAAGTGTTATTTATCCCCGTGAAAGGGTATTATTTGTATATTCAGAATGTGTATCAGTGGCAAAATATCCCTTGCGTTAGTGGTAAAATTTGATTCTGCGAGGGCCTCGGTAGCCTAGTTGGGAACCCCACCCGACTGGGCTACCGACGATCGGACAACCCGTGTTCGATTCTCGTTGGCAGTAGTGTGAGTTGTTCTCGTGGTTGGGGAAATAACAAAATACCCCCGCGGTCGACCCAGCCGCTGGCAGAAATGGGTACCAGGGTAGTTTTCTGGGAAGATGAGGAATGTCGCCTCACATCGTGAATTTCGATGCTTGAAGCGACCCTGTCCAGAAGTCTCCGAATATTTCTGGATAGGCGGCCGAGCACATATGGGTGGAAACTCGAGTGCTAAATGTGGAATCATCCGAATTAATATCTCATCTCCCAAACAAAGAAAGGTAACTGTAGTCCCCATCATAGCAGTCTCAGCATACGCCAAAAGACATAAGGCGAAACCGCACAGAAAGTGAACAGAGCCAACTGTTACTTGTCATACGGTATCATCACTCATCGTAAACGATTGGAATATCGAAACATGATCAAAACGGATGAGACACACAGCTCACGGTGTGCACAGAGCACTTAACTAAGTAGCTCCTGAAACAAGCCGGACTTGGAATATGAGGAAACTGCAACAAGGAACACTTTCATGCATAGCCTTCAATGGTTCCTGCCGCCTAACCACCATATTGACTGGAAGTTCACGTCCTCTTGCAAATGTCGATCGTCATATTTAAAAAATGTATAGCGCTTGATAATGTTAGGACATCGTTTTTTGACTCCAATTCCGAGTTAGTCGTCGGATTATCTCCATAGCACATAAACAACAGACCGTAAGATGTTCCCGCAATGTGAATTTGTGAAATTATAAACCACATATTGAAATTATAAAATCACATGTCTACCCGGAGGCGAAGGCGCACCTCACAGCACCAGAGCTGAAAGTTGTCAGTGATCCACAGCTGATGGCTTGCGCCAGGATCGGTGAACCAGAACCATCCAGACCCTGCTCCACCTTTCCATGGTGCCTCCAGTAACAGACTAACCTGTCTAGTCTGGCCAAGCAAGTTGGGATCGAAGAGGGAAGACAACCCGGTACTAAAAATGTCGCGCTGAAGTCGGATGTGTTGGGCCTAAAGGCGCAAATATAACAGTTATACTGCAAACCACAACACAACGCAGGCACGCCCACCTAACGTCCTTCCAAGGATGGATTTTGAAGAGGTGTACTCCTTTAGCCATCAGGCGAACGCAGCAAACAACAAGCATGTCTACTCTAGATCTTGCAGTAGCCCTCTTCAATTTAGACAACATCCTTCCTGACTATCATGAAACTCCTAGAGTTACACCGGTGCTGGAAAGCCATGAATAAAGATTCGTCATCTCATGAAATGTGCTTATATACCGTATGCGTGTTCAGTGTGGGTGTTTGTGGCGTGTGGTGGTGTACATCAAGACATTGATGAGATTTGGAGGGAAAAGGGGATGTGGGTGATTCTTAAAGATGGGTGGAAAATAGTTATCGTCGGCAACCAACATCTGACATGAGCAATCACGCTTCGAGAAATACTGGGACGGGCGGTGGAGTGCATACGGGAGATTGATGAAATTGATTCTATGAATAGACGTGCGGAGGGGGGGGGGGGCGAACGAGCAGATAGATAGACAAATAGAGGGACGGATGGGCGGACAGATGGACAGAGAGACAGACAGGGACAGACAAACAGAGAAACAGACAGACAGGATGGTTGGTTGGTTGGTGAGTAAGTTGGTATGTAAGTAGGTGGGTGGGTAGGTAGATAGGTAGGTACGTAGATAGGTAGGCAGATAGGTAGATAGGTAGGTAGGTAGCTACTTAAGTTTGTGGTAGGTAGCTAAGTAGGTAGGTAGGTAGTTAGTTAGTTAGGTAGGTAGGTATGTAGATAGGTAGGTAGGTATGTAGATAGGTAGGTACATAGGGAGGTAGATAGGTAGGTAGATAGGTAGGTAGGTAGGTAGTAGGTAGGTAGTTAGGTAGGTAGGTATGTAGATAGGTAGGTAGGTAGGTATGTAGATAGGTAGGTACATAGGGAGGTAGATAGGTAGGTAGATAGGTAGGTAGGTAGTTAGGTAGGTAGGTAGGTAGGTAGGTAGGTAGGTAGATAGATAGGTAGATAGGTAGGTAGATAGGTAGGTAGATAGGTATAGATAGGTATAGGTAGTAGTAGATAGGTAGGTAGATAGGGAGGTAGATAGGTAGATAGTAGTAGGTAGAAAGGTAGGTAGGTAGGTAGTTAGATAGGTAGATAGATAGGTAGGTAGGTAGGTAGGTAGGTAGGTAGATAGATAGGTAGATAGATAGGTAGGTAGGTAGGTAGGTAGGTAGGTAGATAGGTAGGAAGGAAAGGTAGGTAGATAGGTAGGTAGATAGGTAGGTAGTTAGATAGGTTGATAGTTAGATAGGAAGATATGTAGATAGTTAGGTAGGTAGGTAGATAGGTAGGTAGATAGGTAGGTAGGGAGGTAGGTAGGTAGATAGGTAGGTAGATAGGTAGGTAGATAGGTAGATAGGTAGGTAGGTAGATAGGTAGGTAGATAGATAGGTAGATAGGTAGGTAGATAGGTAGATAGGTAGGTAGATAGGTAGATAGGTAGGTAGATAGGTAGATATGTAGGTAGATAAGTAGATAGGTAGGTAGATAGGTAGGTAGATAGATAGGTAGATAGGTAGGTAGATAGGTAGATAGGTAGGTAGATAGGTAGGTAGATATGCAGATAGGTAGGTAGATAGGTAGGTAGATAGGTAGGTAGATAGGTAGGTAGATATGTAGATAGGTAGGTAGATTGGTAGGTGGCTACGTAAGTAGGTAGGTAGTTAGTTAGTTAGTTAGGTTGGTAGATATGTAGATAGGTAGGTAGATCGGTAGGTAGGTAGATAGGTAGGTAGGTAGATAGGTAGTTAGATAGATAGGTAGGTATGTAGATAGGTAGGTAGGTAGGTAGGTAGATAGGTAGGTAAATAGTTAGGTAGCTACGTAAGTTTGTGGTGGGTATATAAGTAGGTAGGTAGTTAGTTAGGTAAGTAGGTAGGTAGGTAGATATGTAGGTAGGTAGATAGGTAGGTAGCTACGTAAGTTTGTGGTGGGTAGATAAGTAGGTAGGTAGTTAGTTAGTTAGTTAGGTAGGTAGGTAGGCAGTTAGTTAGCTAGGTGGGTAGGCAGTTAGTTAGGTAGGTAGGTAGGTAGGTAGATAGGTAGGTAGCTACGTAAGTTTGTGGTGGGTAGATAAGTAGGTAGGTGGTTAGTTAGGTAGGTAGGTAGGTTCAGACAATAGGGTGGATATGTATATATTGTGTGTTGAATGTTCCTTTAAATCACGTTTCTGTTGGCGCCAATCCAACGTTTGTCCATGATCCGTGATTGAAAACCGATAAATCGATATTCAAATCGATATTCACCAGAGTTCAAAGAGTCATTCGAAAACATGACGACCTTCATGTAAACAAAGTTGGTCAGGTGCCTCGTTTATCGAGACTAGCTAAGTAATGTTACTAGGAATGTAGGGGGGGGGGGGGCGTGAGTGGAGAGAGGTTGAACGAGGACGACATGGGAAGACAATACAGAAGGACGAGCTAAGCACCCAAATACATTAAATATATGAAAATACATTAAATATCAAAATACATTAAATATCAAAATACATTAAATATCAAAATACATATCAAAATACATTAAAAATCAAAATACATTAAAAATCAAAATACATTAAATATCAAAATACATTAAATATCAAAATACATTAAATATCAAAATACATGAAATATCAAAATACATTAAAAATCAAAATACATTAAATATCAAAATACATTAAATATCAAAATACATTAAAAATCAAAATACATTAAAAATCAAAATACATTAAATATCAAAATATATTAAATATCAAAATACATTAAATATCAAAATACATGAAATATAAAAAAACATTAAAAATCAAAATACATTAAATATCAAAATACATTAAATATCAAAATACATTAAAAATCAAAATACATTAAATATCAAAATACAATAAATATCAAAATACATTAAATATCAAAATACATTAAATATCAAAATACATTAAATATCAAAATACATTAAATATCAAAATACATTAAATATCAAAATACATTAAATATCAAAATACATTGGATCACAGCGTGATTTGCAAAATTATAACAAGTAAAACATTTCTCCTTTCTTTTCTTTTCTTCTCCGTCTTCTTCTTCATCTTCGTCGTCTTCTTCTATTCTTCTTCTTCTTCATCTTCTTCATCTTCGTCTTTTTCTTCTTCTTCTATTTCTTCTTCCTCTTCGTCTTCTTCTTCATCTTCTTCATCTTCGTCTTCTTCGTCTTCTTCATCTTCGTCTTCTTCTTCTTCGCCCTCTTCTTCCTCTTCGTCTTCTTCTCCTTCCCCTTCGTCTTCTTTCTTCTTCTTCGTCCTTTCCTTCTTCTATTTCTTCTTCTTCTTCTTCTTCGTCTTCTTCTTCGCCTTCTTCATCTTCGTCTTCTTCTTCTTCCTCGTTTCTTCTTTTTTCTTCTTTTTTCTTGTAATTCTTCTTCTTCTTCGTCCTCTTCCTCTTCTTCTTCTTCTTCGTCTTCTTCTTCTTATTATTTTTCCTCTTCCTCTTCATCTTCGTCTTCTTCTTCTTTTTCTCCTTTCTTCTTTTTCTTCTTATTATTATTTTTCCTCTTCCTCTTCATCTTCGTCTTCATCTTCCTCTTTTCTTCTACCTCTTCTTCTTATTATTTTTCATCTTCGTCTTAGTTTTCTTCCTCTTCGTCTTCATCCTCTTCTTTTTCATCTTCGTCTTCTTCTTCTTCTTATTTTCCATCTTTTTGGCTTCTTCTTCGTCTTCATCGTCTTATTCCTCTTTTTCTTCTTTTTTCTTCTTTTTTCTTGTAATTCTTCTTCCTCTTCGTCTTCGCTTTCTTCTTCTTCTTCGTCTTCTTCCTCTTCTTCGTCTTCTTCCTCTTCTTCATCTTCTTCCTCTTTTTCGCCTTCCTCCTCTTCTTCGCCTTCTTCTTCTTCCTCTTCTTCTTCTTCTTCTTCTTCTTCTTCTTCCTCGCCTTCTTCTTCTTCTTCGCCTTCTTCTTCTTCGCCTTCTTCTTCTTCTTCTTCGCCTTCTTCTTCTTCTTCTTCGCCTTCTTCCTCTTCTTCTACTTCTTCTTCTTCTTCTTCTTCTTCGTTTTTCTTCATCTTCGTCGTCTTCTGCTTCTTCTTCCTCTTCTTCTTTTTTTTCGTCGTCTTCTTCTACTTCTTATTTCCTTCCTCATCTGCCTTGCAGCGTCGAGGGGAGATATAATTTGCGGTTTCTTGCTTCTCTGGTGGCTTCTTCTGCAGTTATGTTTCATAGTGCTTCTAATTTTTCACCAATCCACCTATTCCGTAGTCGGCCTTTGGGTCTGGTGTTCTCTTAACATTTATTGAAATCTCATTGTGTTGTGTTTGGAACTTTCTGTCTTATCACGTAGCCAAACCATTTTATCTGTTGTATCTTTATATGTTCTATGGCGGGGGTTATTCCTAACTTTTTTCCCAGTTCCTCATTTCTCATCTTATCTCTCAGGCTGATTCCTGCTATTCGCCTAACACATTTCATATCGGTAGTGGTCATTTTCCCTATTGTTCTTAAGTCTAGACTGTTTCGTTGATTGAAAAGCCGGCGTACAGTGTTCGAAACCCGCGATAGACAGAAAGGATTTTTTCTATCGGTGGTGAAATAAAAATCCTGAGTCTCACACGTCGTGGCGACTGCTGGACCAAGCGGCCTTTATCCCTCTTGTTCTATCGTGAGCTACCCGTCATACACCAGCAATGGCAATATGTGCCGTAAAGATAGTTTTTCTTTCTTTCTTAAGTCTAGCGGATTCTAGCGAACAGGTCTGGCATTAGTAGTACACTGCTACCAACTAGTGTGACGTTTCCCGCTTTGCGAGCACGGTCGTTTGTAAGGTAAAGGTAAAGGTAAGGTAAGGTAAAGGTAAGGTAAAGGTAAGGTAAAGGTAAGGTAAAGGTAAGGTAAAGGTAAGGTAAAGGTAAGGTAAAGGTAAGGTAAAGGTAAGGTAAGGTAAAGGTAAGGTAAAGGTAAGGTAAAGGTAAGGTAAAGGTAAGGTAAAGTAAAGGTAAGGTAAGGTAAAGGTAAGGTAAAGGTAAGGTAAAGGTAAAGGTAAGGTAAAGGTAAGGTAAAGGTAAGGTAAAGGTAAGGTAAAGGTAAGGTAAAGGTAAGGTAAAGGTAAGGTAAAGGTAAGGTAAAGTACGAGACTTGAACCGGCGTCCTAGTACGCGAGTTTCCACCCATATGTGCTCGGCCGCCTATGCAGAAATGTTCGGAGATTTCTGTATAGTGTCGCCTCAAGCATCGAAACTCAGATGCAAAGCGACATTCACCACCTTCCCAGGGTAATACCCTGGTACCCATTTCTGCCAACGGCTGGGTCGACCGTGGGGGTATTTTTTTTTTTCCAACCACGAGTATAACTCACACTGCTACCAGCGGGAATCGAACACGGGTTGTCCGAACGTCGGTAGTCCAGTCGGGTAAACACGCCGGATTGTGGGTAGTGTGACGCAAATGTCTATAGCCTACGTGGCTGAAACTCTCACACTATAGCTTGTTTCATAAGTCGTGCCCAACTTTAAAAATCAATATCTTTTAAACCGCTTTTTGTAATTTTTTCAAAATTTGCATGTATAGTTATAATGATTAGAACCCAACAGGGAATTAATTTCATTAAAAACAAACATTTTGTTATTATTATTGCTTATTTGATTTATATAAATTTATAACGACCCATTGATGTAGTCAAAACTTAGTGTTTACAGTATTTAAGTTAAAAATAGCGATTACAAATCCATACACGCTCAAATTTACGATTTTGCACGCTTTCCGCGTGAGTTTTCTGACACAATTAGACACTTGTAGTAAACACGAGACATTGTGTGTTCCATTTCCGTTAATTCAGCGGCGTAACGTGGAACAATAACATTTATCATGAGTCTTAAAATGAAATTCTGCAGTTTACAAAACATCGCAATAAAAATGCATGACTATTTTTGCAAAGAGGCTAAACGAGGAAGATAATTTCATTCTTTAGAAAACCCTGAGAATAGGACAAGACACATTTTGGATTTATCTAAACGGTCATTTAATCGCTGGATTCAAGCACGTGACCGTCAGTGTTCCAAATATACAAAATCACAAGGAAGAGCAAAAATGTTGGATAATTTCGACAGTGAACTTATTAGAAGTGAAATTCGCAAAATGTTGGGCATGAATGAAACTGTTACAATAAGAAAATTAAAAGTATCGCTGAAAAAGAACAACAGTATTGAAATATCAAAGTCTACATTATGGAGGAATGTGAGAGCTGCAGGCTTTACATTCAGAAAGTGTTCCAATGGACGAAACATCATCTGTGAGAAGCCACATATAGTAGTCATGAGAAGCAAGTACTTAAGTGAAGTAAAAGAGGTGCGCAAGCAAGGTTATGATATTGTGTACTTGGATGAAACATGGATCAATGCTCACCACACTAACCAAAGGGAATGGCAGTCATCAGATGGAAAGATTAAGAGATTAATACCTAGCAGCAAAGGACAGCGCTTGATAATTGCTCATGCAGGTAGTCGACAACATGGACTAATACAGAATGCAGAGCTCATTTTTCTTTCAAAATCCATAGACAATCGGGATTATCACTCTGAGATGAATGGTCACATATTTAGACATTGGATTGAACATTCTGTTCTCCCAGCACTAGATCGACCATCTTGCCTAATAATGGACAATGCAGCGGACCACAACATTGTTGCACTTGAAGATAAAGTCCCGACGTCATCCAGTACAAAAGATGATATTAAGATATGGCTCACAAAGGAGCACATACAATTTAATAACATGTACTTAAAACCTGAATTACTATCTCTAGTAAAGCAAAAACAGAGGACAAAGATTTTTCAAATAGATAAGATTATCCAAGAGCACGGTCATATAAGTTTGAGGCTGCCACCTTACCATGCTCATTTAAATCCAATAGAACTAATCTGGGCAAAATTAAAAGGACAAGTGGCAGATGAAAATACAACATTCAAAATATGCGATGTAAAGACTCTTGCTAATCTCGCTTTATTAAATATAGACAAAGATTATTCGGCTAAATGTGAAGACCACGTCTTAAAACAGGAAGAGGAATATTGGAAAAATGATGGTTTGTGGAATGTTCAACCCCAAACAGTTATTAATTTTTTAGACTCGTCTGATTCAGAATGAAAGTATATAGCCCCCACAATGTTGGCCCCTATATTACCTTAAATTATTTCAACAAACGGTCCTTTTCAGGACCACACAACTATGAAAATTGGACATACAGGTATACCTTGATATTATTATCGTCCGTCCTCGAACAGAGCAGACAATAATTCTCCTGGTGTTTTGTTTTATCCAGTTATTTCCCCATTACGGCCACGCCTTTACCTAGTGAAAATTAATCGTAGACCAGCAACTACGGTAATTTCTATTCTTTAGGGCTTCACAATTTACAATTTTGACAAACATCAAAGAAATATCGCCGCTTTAAGAAAACTGCAGCTGCAAGATATTTGTTAAATATACATTTAAAGGGTCTTTTGCATTCTAATAACATTTGGAAAATTTCAAAAGTATTTAACAAACGGTTAGAGAGTAATAGCGTTTTGAAGTTGGGCATATGTTTTGAAACGAGCTATAGTTGGCAGGTTTTCCAGTTTCATTTTCTGACAGCGGGCCTTAGTAGATAGTGCAACTTTGAGAAGGAAATTGGGCATCAAGACTTGAACGTACTATCTGAATGAGGATTACACCAATGTCAAGGACGATTTGATTAGGGAAAGTGTAAACTCCATGACCCGGTGTTGAACGCCACCTAGTACAGAAATAGCGCGGGGATTATATGTACATTACATATACAATAAACATTTATAATGTATACATTATACACAAAATATACATTTGATGAGGGGTATAGCTCTCAGCATCGAAAATTGTGAATGAACCTGCTTGGTAACCTCATCATCAAGTACCGGGCCTGCTGGCGTAGGTGAACATGTCTCTCCACAACTTTCGATCTTGACAGTTATTTATCATTTACGTTGTTGACTTTCTGCCAAGCCATTCTCTTAAGCTGTCTTGTATTTTTTTTTCTCTTTGCTTCCCTCTATCTGCTCGTCCCTCAATTTTTCCAGTTGTTACAATATATTCCAGTTGTTCTCTTCTCATTACATGGCCAACAAATGATGATTCATGAATCATGATTCGCTTGGTAACAGACGGACTTAAACCAAATTAGGGATAAGTGGAAAGATGTAAGATGACGATAATAACGCAATAGACGATGCCTTAAACACTTTTGTCATTTTATCTATCTCTCGCATCAATGAAAGTACCCTACTCATAAATCAATTACAGCACGGCTTGCAATATGGCTACAACTTCCTACTTCTTCCTCTTCCTTTCAGCTCCCTGTGGAGCATAGGTCTTCAACAAACACTTTCCAAGCCGTTCTGTTTCTTGCCATTCTTTTAAGATCATTTCATGTCTTCCCCATCATCTTCATCTCTGCTTCTATCTGTCTTCTCCAAGAATTTCTTGGTCTTCCTCTTTGTCTTTTTCCTTGGGGATTCCAAAAAAGGGTCTGTTGTGTAATACTCTCAGTTGGTTTCCGCAGTGTGTGTCCTATCCAGCGCCATCGTCTTCGTTGTATCTCTTTATCCACTGGTATTTGACTGGTACATTTCCATAAATCTGTTACAACTTCCTACTGCTAAGTTCAAAAGCAAATAATATAATTGAACCTGTATGGATTCTGTATGTGCCCCGGCGTGTTTGCTCACTCCAGCACATGATAATGTATGTTTATGTTCGCGTACATCGGTCTTTTTTCTTTGTAATTCAATAATATCACAGCACAGTCGTTTGATTATGTCTATCCTGACGGCATATATACCCACGCAATCACATGATCAATGATATATGTGAAAGTTTTTATTTTTTTTTTAAATTCGGCAAGAAATGATGGAGTTGATGAAGGTTGTGGTTTGTAACGCACATCGGCTGGTCATTGTTTCCGATGACAACTTGGGTCTAAGTAACTGACTCAAGATGTATGACGGTCGCTCACTTTTTTTTTTGGGGGGGGGGGGGGGGTGGGTGGGGGGGGAAGGATGAACTTAGTTTTGTCTTTGACAGCATCACTATACTCAATACTATGATCGCTATACGCAACACAATAAATATACTCAATAATATTACTATACTTAACAACATCACTATACTCAACCAACATGACTATGCTCAACATATTCACTATACTTAATCAACATCACTATACTTAAAATCGTCACTATATTTATCACCATCACTATGCTCAACATCATGACTATTCTCAATCAACATCACTATACTCAACATATTCACTATACTCAACAACATCACCATACTCAATCAACATCACTATACTCAATATCTTCACTATACTTAATAAACATCACTATACTCAATATCTTCACTATACTTAATAAACATCACTATACTCAACATCTTAACTACACTCAATCAACATCACCATACTCAATCAACATCTTCACTAGACTCAATCAACATCACTATACTAAACATCTTCACTATACTCAATCAACATCACTATACTCAACATCATCACTATACTTAACATCTTCACTATACTAAACATCTTCACTATACTAAACATCTTCACTATACTCAACATCTTCACTAAACTCAACAACATCCCCATACTCATTCAACATCACTATACTCAATCAACACCACTATACTCAATCAACATCACTACACTCAACACCTTCACTACACTTAACAACATCACTATGCTCAAACAACACCTATTCCAATCTACCTGCCAATAAGACAGGAAAACCCCAACAAAGTTCACGAACTCCGTGACACCGAGAAGAGCCCTGGGTGATACTTTTTAAAGCCTTGGGTTAAATTGTGTGAATGGTATGAATTTTAATTTTTTTTTTATTTCTCCCTGGCAACGGCATACATTTTATTCTATCAATTTTCCATTGTCAATTTTTTTTTTTACCTTACCAACCAGAAAGCGGGAATCTACTTTCATTATCGTCACTTTCCGATAGGAGTAGGCATTCGTTTTTAGGTACCTTGAGATCAAGGATGACAGGAAATAAAAAAAATAACTTCTTCTACTTCTTCTTCTTCTACCTTTCAGCTCCCTGTGGAGCATATGTCTTCAACATACATTTTCCAAGCCGTTCTGTTTCGTGTCATTCTTTCAAGATCATTCCATGAAATGCGTGCTTGCCTGCTTGCAGCTTGCGTTCGCGAGATGATTAAATGAGTACACCTCTTCATCATCCGCCCTTAAAAGGACGTTAAGTGGGCGTGTCTGCGTTGTGGTGTGGTTTGCAGTATAACTGTGATATTTGCGTCTTTCGGCCCAACACATCCGACTTCAGCATGTAATTTTTGAGTACTGGGTTGCCTTCCCTCTTCGATCCCTACTCACTTGGCCAGACTAGACAGGTTAGTCTGTTACTGGAGGCACCACGGAGAGGTGGAGCAGGGTCTGGATGGTTCTGGCTCACCGATCCTGGCGCAAGCCATCAGCTGTGGGTCGCTGACAACTTCCAGCTCTGCTGCTGTGAGGCGCGCCTTCGCCTCCATTCCATGAAATAAAAACCTGGTGGCTCAAAACTAATGACCTAGCTGGTTACTGCAAGTTCTTTGACGGATTCTCGCGTAAGATACTAAACCGTTCAGCTCCCTCCACTCCCGCAATATTAACCCGTCAACAGCCAACACCTAAACACGCAGCCGAGAGAAATGACCTACAGTGATCTGCAATCACCACCACCGCCACCACATTCGGAGACCAAAAAAAACAACACCAGTATCGCATTGCCTGATATACAATTTGGTGTCATCTTTACATGGGTAATCGGCTACAATATAACTCCGTTCTGCGTCATATAACGCCGTTCTGCGCCATATAACGTCGTTTAGCGCCATACAACGCCGTTTTACGCCATATGTTACTACAATGCAACAGTTTATTATTAATTCCAATCCATCGTTTTTGTTTCATCTTCTGGTCACCGCGTGGGGCGAGGGGTGGGGTAATTGCTTGTCTTTTGGTCACCGCGTGGGGCGATGGGTGGGGTAATTGCTTGTCTTTTGGTCACCGCGTGGGGCGATGGGTGGGGTAATTGCTTGTCTTTTGGTCACCGCGTGGGACGGGTGGGGTAATTGCTTGTCTTTTGGTCACCGCGACGAGGGTGGGGTAATTGCTTGTCTTTTGGTCACGACGGGTGGGGTAATTGCTTGTCTTTTGGTCACGCGTGGGACTAGGGGTGGGGTGATTGCTTGTCTTTTGGTCACCGCGTGGGACTAGGGGTGGGGTAATTGCTTGTCTTTTGGTCACCGCGTGGGACTAGGGGTGGGGTGATTGCTTGTCTTTTGGTCACCGCGTGGGACGAGCGGTGGGGTGATTGCTTGTCTTTTGGTCACCGCGTGGGGCGAAGGGTGGGGTGATTGCTTGTCTTTTGGTCACCGCGTGGGGCGAGGGTGGGGTGATTGCTTGTCTTTTGGTCACCGCGTGGGGCGAAGGGTGGGGTGATTGCTTGTCTTTTGGTCACCGCGTGGGGCGAGATGATTGCTTGTCTTTTGGTCACCGCGTGGGGCGAGGGGTGGGGTGTTTTTTGTTTCTTTGGTAACCACGTGGGGAAGGAGGTGGACAGTTTTTTTTTTTTGAACGCATGACTTACTGGGGGGGGGGGGGGGGTGAGATAAGGTGCTTGCTTCATAATCAAAAGGCATTCAATCAAGTTATCAGGTTTTTATTTTTCATTTTCCATAACCCTTAGACTTCAATGGGAGCCGCGATAGCTCAGTGGTTAGTGAACTGCACTACAAAGGAAAAGGGGCAGGTTTCGATCCCAATCGACGGCTTTCGGGTTCACCCTGCCTTAAATGGGTACTGGATTTTTTCTGGGAAAGTAAAGCGGCACGGGCGTAATACCGACCATATTACCCCAAAAATCATGTGCTGAAGGTCTGAAAAATGTATGGTCACTAACACCATATTCCATATACACCACTTGGCGTGACGGGGGCTCTTTACTTTTTTTTTTTTTTACTTAGACTTCAAAGTGGCTGATAACGAGTACCTATTCCCATCGGAAACTGACGATAATGAACGTAGATTACCGCTTTCACTTTGATCACGTAAAATAACATCTGGTAATTGAAATTTGAAGAAAATCCACGTAATGATATGCTTGCGTTTGCCTTTTTTTTTTCTTTCTCCTGGGCTTTTGTCCAATATGTTACTGCACTCCTCATTCTTGGAGCCGTGATAGCTCAGTCGTTAGTGAACTGGGCTACAAAGGATACCAGGTTCACCCAGCCTTAAATGGGTACCTGATTTTTTTCTGGGAAAGTAAAGCGGCACGTGCGTCATACGGACCAAATTATCCCAGAAATCATGTACCAAAGGTCTGTAAAGATTATGGCCACTAACACCATATTCCCTATACGCCATTTGGCGTGACGGGGGCTCTTTAGTTTTCTTTTACTTACTCCTCATTTTTTTTTTTTGCATTCGAGCACTAGAGCTGGAAGTTGTCAGCGACCCACAGCTGATGGCTTGTGCCAGGATAGATGAACCAGAACCATCTAGATTCTGCTCCACCTCTCCGTGGTGCCTCCAGTAACAGTCTAACCTGTCTAGTCTGGCCAAGCGAGTAGGGATCGAAGAGGGAAGAAACCCGGTACTCAAAAATGTCATGCTGAAGTCGGATGTGTTGGGCCGAAAGGCGCGAATATCACAGTTATACTGCAAACCACAACACAACGCAGACATGTCCACTTAACGTCTTTTTATGGGCGGATGATGAAGAGGTACACTCCTTAAGTCATCGGGCGAACGCAAGCAAGCAAGCATTTTTACATTTCATCAACTCCGTCATCTTTCAGTGCCCAAAAGAAGTGAGTCTAAACTGGACAAGTTTCTTTATCCAACCAACTCTCCACTACCTATGGCGTGGCTGTAACCCTACAATGGATCCCTGGTCACATCGGCATTGCAGGAAATGAGAGAGCGGATAGGTTGGCTAAACTGGGATCATCTCTACCACAGCTTCCTGTTCAAGTTAGCCTCAAAATATGCAAGGAAATTTTGAGAAACTACTACGAGGAATGGTTGAATATGTGGGCTTCAGCTAAGACTGGACGCCTACTCTACAGATATCAAATAAAACCAGACCCCCTCGACTCTGTGAGGGAGCTGAGGCAAGGGATCAAAGCCTGATATTCCAGTTGAGAACAGGCCATGCTCCTACCAATCAACAAATGAACAGAATAAAAACACAACATGATCCAATCTGCAGACACTGGCGTCAACAATCTGAGACAGTAGATCACCTGCTACTACACTGTCCCCATTTACAAAACCGACGGAACATGTTACTCCCACTACTTCCATCCATCAATAGCACACTGTACTCTGCAGCTGTACAACTGAGAAGGACCTGCGTCTTCATGCGAGAGGAATTAAGCTGTAAAGAGCTCATAGCTCACGACTAACAAGGGGATTAAGTTAAGTCAAGTTAAATCAAGTTAAGTCAGTCCAGGCCAGTCAATTCAAGTCAAGTCAGTCAAGTCAGCCAAGTCAAGTCAAATCAGTCAAGTCAAGTCAAGTCAGTCCAGTCAAGTCAAGTCAAGTCAAGTCAGTCAAGTCAAGTCAAGTCAGTCAAGTTAAGTTAAGTTAAGTCAAGTTAAATGAAGTCAGTCAATTCAAGTCAGTCAAGTCAAGTCAAGTCAGTCAAGTTAAGTCAGTCAAATCAGTCATGTCAAGTCAGTCAAGTCAAGTTAAGTTAAGTTAGGTCAGTCAAGTCAAGTCAGTCATGTCAGTCAAGTCAAGTTAAGTTAAGTCAAGTTAAGACAGTCAAGTGAAGTTAAGTTAAGTCAAGTCAGTCACGTCAAGTCAGTCAAATCAGTCAAGTCAGTCAATTCAGTCAAGTCAAGTCAAGTCAGTCAAGTCAAGTTATGTCAGTTAAGTCAAGTCAGTCAAGTCAGTAAAGTCAGTCAAGTCAAGTCAGTCAAGTCAGGCAAGTCAGTCAAGTCAAGTTAAGTTAAGTCAAGTGAAGTCAGTCAAGTCAGTCAAGTCAGTCAAGTCAGTCAAGTCAAGTTAAGTTAAGTCAAGTGAAGTCAGTCAAGTGAAGTCAGTCAAGTCAAGTCAGCCAAGTCAAGTCAAATCAGTCAAGTCAAGTCAAGTCAGTCCAGTCAAGTCAAGTCAAGTCAAGTCAAGTCAGTCAAGTCAAGTCAAGTCAGTCAAGTTAAGTTAAGTCAAGTTAAGTGAAGTCAGTCAATTCAAGTCAGTCAAGTCAAGTCAAGTCAGTCAAGTTAAGTCAGTCAAATCAGTCATGTCAAGTCAGTCAAGTCAAGTTAAGTTAAGTTAAGTTAAGTCAGTCAAGTCAAGTCAGTCATGTCAGTCAAGTCAAGTTAAGTCCAGTTAAGTCAGTCAAGTGAAGTTAAGTTAAGTCAAGTCAGTCAAGTCAAGTCAGTCAAATCAGTCAAGTCAGTAAATTCAGTCAAGTCAAGTCAAGTCAGTCAAGTCAAGTTATGTCAGTTAAGTCAAGTCAGTCAAGTCTGTCAGGTCAAGTCAGTCAAGTCAAGTCAGTCAAGTCAGTCAAGTCAAGTTAAGTTAAGTCAAGTGAAGTCAGTCAAGTCAGTCAAGTCAGTCAAGTCAGTCAAGTCAAGTCAAGTCAAGTCAGTCAAGTCAGTCAAGTCAGGCAAGTCAGTCAAGTCAGTCTAGTCAAGTCAGTCAAGTCAAATTAAGTTAAGTCAAGTCAGTCAAGTCAGTCAAGTCAAGGCAAGTCAGTCAAGTCACGTCAGTCAAGCCAGTCAAGTCAAGTTAAGTTAAGTCAAGTCAATCAAGTCAGGCAAGTCAGTCAAGTCAAGACAAGTTAAGTTAAGTCAAATCAGTCAAGTCAAGGCAAGCCAGTCAAGTCACGTTAAGTTAAGTCAAGTCAGTCAAGTCAAGTTAAGTCAAGTCAAGTCAACAGTCAAGTCAAGTCAAGTCAAACTGGACAAGTTCTGTTTGATTCGTTTCGTGCATTAAACATGTAGCCATGATTGATTTCTCATTGAACACTCAATCGACCGCTAAGTCAGTCTCCACTCGTATTCTCCTCGAGGTTCAAGTGATAATCAAATATCTCGCGTATAAGCATCGATGACGCGTGTCTTGCATGTTCGCGCTATTTGAGTGTTGGTGTTGAGAAGTGCACTACCAGGGGTTTATTTTGAGAGCCTTCATAAAAACAACATAAACCCTGAATTCTGAACATAAACCCTGAATTCTGAACATAAACCCTGTAGCTGGGAAGAAATAACTACAGACCAGAATCTTTGGAAACACACTCTAAAGCTCCAACTCAAACAATAAGCAGACTTATAGAAAAAAGAGAATACGCACGAAAGAAACGAACAAATATCATTTATAGGGGCGCTGCAATATCCATAGTCAACTATGACTGACGGAGGCTACTATAGTTAACTATGACTGACGGAGGCTACTATAGTTAACTATGACTGACGGAGGCTACTATAGTCAACTATGACTGACGCATACTACTATAGTCAACTATGACTGACGGAGGCTACTATAGTCAACTATGACTGACGGAGGCTACTATAGTCAACTATGACTGACGGAGGCTACTATAGTCAACTATGATTGATGGAGACTACTATAGTCAACTATGACTAACGGAGACAACTATAGTCAGCTTTGACTGATGGAGACAACTATAGTAAACTATGACTAACAGAGATTACAATAGTCAACAATGACTGTCGGAGGCAACTATAGTCAACTATGATTGATGGAGGCTATTATAGTCAACTATGACTGTTGGAGGCTCCTATAGTCAACTATGACTGATTGGGGCTGCTATAGTCAACTATGACTGATGGGGGCTGCTATAGCCAACTCTGACTGCCGGAAGCTACCATAGTCAACGATGACTAACGGAGACTACTAGTTCTACCAAGGTTTAAACATTAAAGAGGCCGACCTAGAGAAACACTAAAAAGAACACTGAGGAGAGAGGCAAGAACAGCAGGCATCAGCTCATTCGCCGAGGTTGGACAACTCGTCCCAAACTGGAACGTGTGGCGAGATCCAGTGTGGATTCTGTGCCAGGTGTGGTACTTGATAACAAAAACCGTCGGTCACAGTTGACAGTTTCTGTTCTATGTGCCGTCTTCGGATGAAAAGGACATATCATATACAGACAGACAGGCAGACAGACAGGCAGGCAGGCAGGCAGACAGGACTTGACTGGCCAGACACACATACTGATAGAAACTTAGTGGGCGTGTAAGAAGACTTATCAACCAACATAGAACTGGAGTCGTCAGTCGCTGGACACTGAGGGAATTGCTGAGGAGGGAATCTGAGCACCTATGGACATGTTCGGAGTGCAATGATGATGACCCGCAGATAACTCAATAACATACTGACAGAAAGACAGACAAGCAGACAGACAGGCAGGACTCGACAAAGAGATTGACAGACAGATGGATGGATGGATGGATGGATGGATGGATGGATGGATGGATGGATGGATGGATGGATGGATGGATGGGTGGGTGTGTGGATGGATGGATGGACGGATGGGCGGATGGACGGACGGACGGACGGACGGATAGATGGATGGACTACATCCCTATTTTAACTCTAAATCCCTTCCTCAGTCATGTTTTATTACTGTGTCTCTTCTCACTAATTCTTGTTTATTTCATTGCACTCGGTAAAAATGTTCCTAAAAATTCTTTCTTCATTTTCTGCTGTTTCAAAACTTGTTTATTTATCTGTCCGGCCAGTTCTTCCCCCTCCTCAATAAAACTATATCTGTATGTTTTCACTTTTTATGTCTTTTTATTGCCCACGGCATCAACATGCAAAGCCCTCATCATCCGCTCGAGCTATTGTTCAACAACTTCCGGTATCACTCGTGGTTATTGTAACGAAACCCGTGAAAAAGTTTGACAAAAGCAAACTGAGACGTTGATAGATTGTTGAAGATAGAAACTGGAACTGAATAGGAGTTGGGAATAGGCTGAAAAGGGAATAGGTAAGGGAATAGGTAAGGGAATAGGTAAGGGAATAGGTAAAGGAATCGTTTCCGGGGACGTTATGTTTAAAACGCTCGAAAAACAATCACTTAGAATCAACAGAAAAAAAAACAGAACGCTAATTGGTCCAAAGCAGGCTCGAACCCGTACTCTTTGGCACAGCGCCTTGCCACGAGAAACCAAACGTTAGAGCACATGGCCAACACAGCTAACTATAAATATAGCTATCATTGGCGATGTCTTTCACGCAGGTGTAAAAGTAAAAGTAAAGAGCCCCGTCACGCCAAGTGGTGTATAGGGAATATGGTGTTAGTGACCATAAACTTCGGCACATGATTTTTGAGGTAATGTGGTCGGTATTACGCCCGTGCTGCTTTACTATCCCAGAAAAAAAATCCGGTACCCATTTAAGGCTGGGTGAACCCGGAGGCCATCGGTTGGGATCGAACCCTACCCCTTGTCCGTGGTAGTCCAGTTCACTAACCACTGAGCTATCGCGGCTCCCTATATTACATGTATATATTAAATATATGATAAATTCTAAGCCTCTAATGATTTTCTTGTTTGTTGTCCTATTGTCCATGATTCATATCCATATGTTAAGATTGGTTCTATATAACATTTTATAACTCTTTTTCTTGTTTCCTTTGTGAAAAATTGATTGCTCAGTATCTTCCTCATTTTTGGAAAGCTGCTTTTGCCTGAGCTATTCTGTATATCTCCTCTGGGTGTACATCTACATTCTGAGGCTAACATTGTTCCCAGATATTTAAATTCATTTACCTGTTTTAATATTTTTCCACTTGTCTTTATTTTGCATTGCTGTGATGTCTTTGTTGCTTTGTTCGTTGTTGTCGAAGTGGGACAGGAAACCCATAAGGAGCGGACTAACATCACTCTGGACAATAACTTGATCATTTCCCCGTGCGGGTACTGGGACCCTCACAGTGAGGGGAGACAAGAATACAGCCAGTTTTACCTGCCACGCACGTTAGAAGAGGCGACTAAGAAGGTTTGGATCGTCGCCTGTTCCGACGAGTAGGACGTGCACGGAGCGAATTTGTGAACGGAATTGAGCGATGCATTTTGAGAAATGCTGTGACAAGTGGTGGAGCGGATATGGGATGTTCCTTGCCGGAATGAAACTGGTTCCATAGATAGGATAGGATAGGACTTTATCATTTCAGCCAGTCGGCACGGCACATGGTGAGTAAATAAGGGAAACACTAAGCTTGAGGTTTCATTTTTATTTAAATTACATTTTTATCTGCCTAATTTTTTAACGATAAGTGAAAATGGCGTGATCCACTTGTGGTTCAGGAATGGTATTTATCTGCTACTTTTACTAAGACTTCCGGTTCCAAGATGGCGGAATAAAGTTTGTGTTTTACTAACCGCTGCAGGATTTACAATGGAGGTTAACAACTACAGCTCTCTAATGTAGATCGTGGTGCTGAATTCAACTAGAGGTTCCATTATATGGATTATGCGCCGGTGCTACGGAGTTTATGACCCTGGCTGAGGTCGGTCTTTACAGTCTTCTTCTTCTTAGCGTTCACCAGTTAACTGTGCATGGGTGCGTTGTGTCGTTAATTTACAGCGACGCAACTAAATCTGCGCCTTTCGGCCCAACACATACGACTTTGGCATGGATGAACAGATCTTCCTTAACAATTTTTGTGATTGAATGGCGCCCCATGGTAGCTAAACTTCGATAAGGAGACGGCACCCAATGAATGGCGCTTCATGGTAGTCAACCTTCGATGTGGAGACGGCACCCAATGAATGGCGCTTCATGGTAGTCAACCTTCGATGTGGAGACAGCACTCAATGAATGGCGCTTCATGGTAGTCAACCTTCGATGTGTAGACGGCACTCAATGAATGGCGCTTCATGGGAGTCAACCTTCGATGTGGAGACGGCACTCAATGAATGGCGCTCCATGGTAGTCAACCTTCGATGTGGAGACGGCACTCAATGAATGGCGCTTCATGGTAGTCAACCTTCGATGTGGAGACAGCACTCAATGAATGGCGCTTCATGGTAGTCAACCTTCGATGTGGAGACAGCACTCAATGAATGGCGCTTCATGGTAGTCAACCTTCGATGTGGAGACGGCACTCAATGAATGGCGCTTCATGGTAGTCAACCTTCGATGTGGAGACAGCACTCAATGAATGGCGCTCCATGGTAGTCAACCTTCGATGTGGAGACGGCACTCAATGAATGACGCTCCATGGTAGCCAACCTTCGATGTGGAGACGGCACTCAATGAATGGCGCTCCATGGTAGTCAACCTTCGATGTGGAGACGGCACTCAATGAATGGCGCTCCATGGTAGTCAACCTTCGATGTGGAGACGGCACTCAATGAATGGCGCTCCATGGTAGTCAACCTTCGATGTGGAGACGGCACTCAATGAATGGCGCTTCATGGTAGTCAACCTTCGATGTGGAGACGGCACTCAATGAATGGCGCTCCATGGTAGTCAACCTTCGATGTGGAGACGACACTCAATGAATGGCGCTTCATGATAGTCAACCTTCGATGTGGAGACGGCACTCAATGAATGGCGCTCCATGGTAGTCAACCTTCGATGTGGAGACGGCACTCAATGAATGGCGCTTCATGGTAGCCAACCTTCGATGTGGAGACAGCACTCAATGAATGGCGCTCCATGGTAGTCAACCTTCGATGTGGAGACGGCACTCAATGAATGGCGCTTCATGGTAGTCAACCTTCGATGTGGAGACGGCACTCAATGAATGGCGCTCCATGGTAGTCAACCTTCGATGTGGAGACAGCACTCAATGAATGGCGCTTCATGGTAGCCAACCTTCGATGTGGAGACAGCACTCAATGAATGGCGCTTCATGGTAGCCAACCTTCGATGTGGAGACAGCAGCCAATGAATGGCGCCCCATGGTAGCCAACCTTCGATGTGGAGACAGCACTCAATGAATGGCGCCCCATGGTAGCCAACCTTCGATGTAGAGACAGCACTCAATGAATGGCGCCCCATGGTAGCCAACCTTCGATGTGGAGACAGCACTCAATGAATGGCGCCCCATGGTAGCCAACCTTCGATGTGGAGACAGCACTCAATGAATGGCGCCCCATGGTAGCCAACCTTCGATGTGGAGACAGCAGCCAATGAATGGCGGCCCATGGTAGCCAACCTTCGATGTGGAGACAACAGCCAATTTTTATGCCAACCGTAGACTTGTTGAGTCGTGATTTTCAGCTAGGCTTTTATTTTTGCGTCTTTCGGCCCAACAAATCCGACTTCAACACTGCATAGTATTTGGTTGCCTTCCTTCTTTGATTCCTACCAGCTTGACCAGACAAGGTCTGTTACCAGGAGCACCATAGGGAGGTGGAGTAGAGTCCTGATAAATCAGCTGTTATTTGCCGATCCTGACGCATACAATCTAGTGTGGTTCGCTCACCGCTTTCAGCTCATTTACTGTATAGGCGTCTTGGCCACCGTATTATTGAGTGACCGTGAACTCACCTGGAAACACACATGCACTCCATCGCACTCACATATACACACACAAATACATCTGAGTTAAAAAGAAGCATACAGATAATATCTCTTCTTTATTACAGATTTCAGACAACGACTTTGAATTTAACATCCAAATTACCTGGACCTCCCACAATCTGGCCATCCCTGCCAACCAATAACGTGATCAACCCTTCTATCAGAAACTTCCCTCTTACACTGAGGTAAATATCATTTACCACGTCACAACATCCGGTATGTAAATCATTCAACCGATGTTTATCTTTTCAGTGGTTACCAACTTTTGGCACAGTAGCGACCTGTATAAAGTTCATGTGGCGCGTAGAAGATAATTGAGGGCAGGGTTCGTCAACAGAATAAGCAGGACCACTGTATCAAGAGTCTACCACAAAAAAGAGAGGATTTTAAAAACACTAGGAAATATCATCAGGTCGCAAATCATTTGAAGAATGATGTATTCACTACAGTCTAACTTAAAGAATCTCTCTCTCTAGCCAGATATCCCACAGAACGTTACACTCACCATATCCCGTAAGAAAGAATCTCTGTCTCTAGCCAGATCTCCCACAGAACGTTGCATTCACCACAGCCCGACTGAAAGAATCTCTGTCTCTAGCCAGATCTCCCACTTCTTCTGTTGTTATGTTCAAGATCTCCGTGATGCCTTGCAACCACCTTCTTCTTGGTCTGCTCCTGAAGCATCACCCAGGAATCATGCCTTCCATTATTGTTCTTTCCAGCCCGGTGTCCACGCCATAATATTGTAATTTCCTCAATAGAATATTGTTTACAAGCTAATTTTTTTTTTATGTTTGACACTTTTACTACGTTTTCATTCCTATTTTTTTAATTATGCAAGGTAACTTAAGAATTTTTCTGTATCATTTTGTTTTGAATGAATCGATGTTATTTATTTCTGTCTGCAAGGTTGTCCATGATTCACAACCATATGTAGCTGTCAGGAAGAAACATGTCCTCCATGATTCACAACCATATGTTGCTGTCAGGAAGAAACTTGTCCTTAATGATTCACAACCATATGTTGCTGTCAGGAAGAAACTTGTCCTCCATGATTCACAACCATATGTTGCTGTCAGGAAGAAACATGTCCTCCATGATTCACAACCATATGTTGCTGTCAGGAAGAAACTTGTCCTTAATGATTCACAACCATATGTTGCTGTCAGGAAGAAACTTGTCCTTAATGATTCACAACCATATGTTGCTGTCAGGAAGAAACTTGTCCTTAATGATTCACAACCATATGTTGCTGTCAGGAAGAAACATTCCTCTATGATTCACAACCATATGTTGCTGTCAGGAAGAAACTTGTCCTTAATGATTCACAACCATATGTTGCTGTCAGGAAGAAACTTGTCCTTAATGATTCACAACCATATGTTGCTGTCAGGAAGAAACTTGTCCTTAATGATTCACAACCATATGTTGCTGTCAGGAAGAAACATTCCTCTATGATTCACAACCATATGTTGCTGTCAGGAAGAAACATTCCTCTATGATTCACAACCATATGTTGCTGTCAGGAAGAAACTTGTCCTTAATGATTCACAACCATATGTTGTTGTCAGGAAGAAACTTGTCATCCATGATTCACAACCATATGTTGTTGTCAGGAAGAAACTTGTCATCCATGACTCACAACCATATGTTGCTGTCAGGAAGAAACTTGTCCTTAATGATTCACAACCATATGTTGTTGTCAGGAAGAAACTTGTCCTTAATGATTCACAACCATATGTTGCTGTCAGGAAGAAACTTGTCCTTAATGATTCACAACCATATGTTGCTGTCAGGAAGAAACTTGTCATCCATGACTCACAACCATATGTTGCTGTCAGGAAGAAACTTGTCCTTAATGATTCACAACCATATGTTGCTGTCAGGAAGAAACTTGTCCTTAATGATTCACAACCATATGTTGCTGTCAGGAAGAAACTTGTCATCCATGACTCACAACCATATGTTGTTGTCCGGAAGAAACTTGTCCTTAATGATTCACAACCATATGTTGCTGTCAGGAAAAAACTTGTCCTTAATGATTCACAACCATATGTTGCTGTCAGGAAGAAACTTGTCATCCATGACTCACAACCATATGTTGCTGTCAGGAAGAAACTTGTCATCCATGACTCACAACCATATGTTGCTGTCAGGAAGAAACTTGTCATCCATGACTCACAACCATATGTTGTTGTCAGGAAGAAACTTGTCCTTAATGATTCACAACCATATGTTGCTGTCAGGAAGAAACTTGTCATCCATGACTCACAACCATATGTTGTTGTCAGGAAGAAACTTGTCCTTAATGATTCACAACCATATGTTGCTGTCAGGAAGAAACTTGTCCTTAATGATTCACAACCATATGTTGCTGTCAGGAAGAAACTTGTCCTTAATGATTCACAACCATATGTTGCTGTCAGGAAGAAACTTGTCCTTAATAATTCACAACCATATGTTGCTGTCAGGAAGAAACATTCCTCTATGATTCACAACCATATGTTGCTGTCAGGAAGAAACTTGTCCTTAATGATTCACAACCATATGTTGTTGTCAGGAAGAAACTTGTCATCCATGATTCACAACCATATGTTGTTGTCAGGAAGAAACTTGTCATCCATGACTCACAACCATATGTTGCTGTCAGGAAGAAACTTGTCCTTAATGATTCACAACCATATGTTGTTGTCAGGAAGAAACTTGTCCTTAATGATTCACAACCATATGTTGCTGTCAGGAAGAAACTTGTCCTTAATGATTCACAACCATATGTTGCTGTCAGGAAGAAACTTGTCATCCATGATTCACAACCATATGTTGCTGTCAGGAAGAAACTTGTCATCCATGACTCACAACCATATGTTGTTGTCAGGAAGAAACTTGTCCTTAATGATTCACAACCATATGTTGCTGTCAGGAAGAAACTTGTCATCCATGACTCACAACCATATGTTGCTGTCAGGAAGAAACTTGTCATCCATGACTCACAACCATATGTTGTTGTCAGGAAGAAACGTGTCCTTAATGATTCACAACAAAATGTTGCTGTCAGGAAGAAACTTGTCATCCATGACTCACAACCATATGTTGTTGTCAGGAAGAAACTTGTCCTTAATGATTCACAACCATATGTTGCTGTCAGGAAGAAACTTGTCCTTAATGATTCACAACCATATGTTGCTGTCAGGAAGGAACATTCCTCTATGATTCACAACCATATGTTGCTGTCAGGAAGAAACTTGTCCTTAATGATTCACAACCATATGTTGCTGTCAGGAAGAAACTTGTCCTTAATGATTCACAACCATATGTTGCTGTCAGGAAGAAACTTGTCCTTAATGATTCACAACCATATGTTGCTGTCAGGAAGAAACATTCCTCTATGATTCACAACCATATGTTGCTGTCAGGAAGAAACATTCCTCTATGATTCACAACCATATGTTGCTGTCAGGAAGAAACATTCCTCTATGATTCACAACCATATGTTGTTGTCAGGAAGAAACTTGTCCTTAATGATTCACAACCATATGTTGCTGTCAGGAAGAAACTTGTCCTTAATGATTCACAACCATATGTTGCTGTCAGGAAGAAACTTGTCCTTAATGATTCACAACCATATGTTGCTGTCAGGAAGAAACTTGTCCTTAATGATTCACAACCATATGTTGTTGTCAGGAAGAAACTTGTCATCCATGATTCACAACCATATGTTGTTGTCAGGAAGAAACTTGTCATCCATGACTCACAACCATATGTTGCTGTCAGGAAGAAACTTGTCATCCATGACTCACAACCATATGTTGCTGTCAGGAAGAAACTTGTCCTTAATGATTCACAACCATATGTTGCTGTCAGGAAGAAACTTGTCCTTAATGATTCACAACCATATGTTGCTGTCAGGAAGAAACTTGTCCTTAATGATTCACAACCATATGTTGTTGTCCGGAAGAAACTTGTCCTTAATGATTCACAACCATATGTTGCTGTCAGGAAAAAACTTGTCCTTAATGATTCACAACCATATGTTGCTGTCAGGAAGAAACTTGTCATCCATGACTCACAACCATATGTTGTTGTCAGGAAGAAACTTGTCCTTAATGATTCACAACCATATGTTGCTGTCAGGAAGAAACTTGTCATCCATGACTCACAACCATATGTTGTTGTCAGGAAGAAACTTGTCCTTAATGATTCACAACCATATGTTGTTGTCAGGAAGAAACTTGTCATCCATGACTCACAACCATATGTTGTTGTCAGGAAGAAACTTGTCCTTAATGATTCACAACCATATGTTGCTGTCAGGAAGAAACTTGTCCTTAATGATTCACAACCATATGTTGTTGTCCGGAAGAAACTTGTCCTTAATGATTCACAACCATATGTTGCTGTCAGGAAAAAACTTGTCCTTAATGATTCACAACCATATGTTGCTGTCAGGAAGAAACTTGTCATCCATGACTCACAACCATATGTTGTTGTCAGGAAGAAACTTGTCATCCATGACTCACAACCTATGTTGCTGTCAGGAAGAAACTTGTCATCCATGACTCACAACCATATGTTGTTGTCAGGAAGAAACTTGTCCTTAATGATTCACAACCATATGTTGCTGTCAGTAAGAAACTTGTCATCCATGACTCACAACCATATGTTGTTGTCAGGAAGAAACTTGTCCTTAATGATTCACAACCATATGTTGCTGTCAGGAAGAAACTTGTCATCCATGACTCACAACCATATGTTGTTGTCAGGAAGAAACTTGTCCTTAATGATTCACAACCATATGTTGCTGTCTGGAAGAAACTTGTCATCCATGACTCACAACCATATGTTGCTGTCAGGAAGAAACTTGTCATCCATGACTCACAACCATATGTTGCTGTCAGGAAGAAACTTGTCATCCATGACTCACAACCATATGTTGCTGTCAGGAAGAAAATTGTCCTCAGCAAGATCTGAAGAATGATTGTAATGTATAAAACTCTGGACTGCTTCATCCACAAACGCTGAAAAAACTCGAAGACTATAACTAAAATTTCACTTTGTGATTTAAACAAACAGCTGTGGGTTAGCGGAGTTATCCCCCCTACCAAAGGATGAGTAAGACGTCTCCTTTCCTCCTCTAACCTTCGGGACACCCTTGGGCAAGGTGGAGCTCCCGTTTAGCTCCCTATCAGGATTACGTGAAGCCATTGGAGCAGGTGGTGGATGGTATTGTGGGAGCAGTCGACAAGTAGTTCCGGTTATGGTCCCCACACCGCGATGGCAGGCAGAGGATCTCAGTTGTAGAAACAATGGGTGAGATCTCCGACTAGTACAGTCACTGCCAAGAAGGAATGGTGAACTACCTTCTTGTATTGCCAAGTAAAAATATGTCAAAGTGAAAATGACATAGAAGTGAGTGTCCATGACAATAAAAGTGAGAAAGACTTCCGTTTCCAAGATGGTGGAACTAGTTCACGTTCTCGCTGCAGAAAGTGCATTTGGGGTCTGATTAATTTCGGCTCTCCTTTGCACTTTTCTGCGTTAAAGTCAAAATGATGTTCTACTTAACACATCTGCGCGGATGAAACGGAGTAGTACGCACGGCAAAATTCCTTTTTGACAAATCAAGGTTTGTGAATGCGACCTTCCACCATCTAGACTTAATCTGCGCATTACGTCATATTGAGTGCTGTTCATGACCGTTGTTGGAATTGCTTGACGCATGTTATTTACATGTTACAACTAATTAATGGGAACTGCTTCGTTAAGTCAGCCGCAGTTTTATCTCTTTATGGAATTTGCACCGTGTTTCGTTCGTTGTAGGCTGCATTCACTAGAGTAATCAGGAATATATAGGCGCTGCCATTGTTGTGTGTGCTACGTCATCGTAATGGCTCATCGTAAATCCCTAGACCGGCCGTACGCTAATCTTACGGTCTCTGTTTTAAGGTGCGACGGTGATAATCTGACTGTGTGTTTATATGTTCGAAATTGGAGTCAACAACGATGGTCTAACATCATCAAGCGCTATACATTTTTAAAGAAATATGACGATCATCACTTTCGGGAGGACGTGAACTTCTGATATATTGTGGATAGGCAGCAGGAAGCATTGCAGGCTATGCATGAAAAGTGTTCCTTGTTGCAGTTTCCTCATATTCCAAGTCCGGCTTGTTGCAGGAGCTACTGAGTTAGGTGCTCTATGCACACCGCGAGCGGTGTGTTTCATCCGTTTTGATCATGTTTCGATATTCCAATTGTTTACGATGAATGATGATATCGTAGTATAGGGAACAGTTGGCTGTGTTCACTTTTTGTGCGGTTTCGCCTTATGTCTTTTGGCGTGTGCTGAGACTGCTATGATCGGGACTGCAGCTACCATTCTTTGTTTGGGAGATGAGATAGTAATTCGGATGATTCCACTGGCACGGGCGGTATAGCAATTATGGATTTTTAATTCGTTTGCAGTGATACTGGGGCCTTCCATAACCAAGGAACCAAAGAAGTTAGAAAGAGAATTTATCGGTGCTATATAGGGTCAAAATTGACTTACGAAAGCGGATCATGGACAGTAGATAAACAAATGAAAAGACGCCTATAGGCCACAGAGATGGGATTTTTTAGAAGAATATTGAAAGTTTCCTGGACAGCTAAAAGGACCAACAAAAAAATTCTCAAAGAGGCCAACACAAAAAGGGAGTTCTTAAATAATTTCAGAAAAAAAAAATCAACTTTTTCGGGCACATCATGAGAAGAGGAAAGTTGGAACACTTGGCTACAAGTGGCAAAATACGGGGAAAGAGAGATCGCGGACGACAAGGAGAGAAGCTACTATATAACTTGATGTTATAACACGGAGAACAATCATCAACATAATAGATACGATGCAATGTGGATAGAAGATTGTGGAACGACATGATCGTCTACGCCAACCGGCATGGCACATGATGCTGCTGCTGATGACGATGATGATAATGATGATGACGATGATGATGATGATGACGATGATGGTGATGATGATGACGATGATGATGATGATGATGATGATGATGATGATCAGAGCTGTGGTATGATATCAATATTCGTGTTGGGGAACTCCAGACAATGAAACGTCAAATGTTCAATCTCGGCGAGGGAATTCATGCTTGCTGTTGTTGCCTCTCGCCTCAGTTTCTTTTTAATGTTTCTCTCGACCTCTATTTCTTTTACCCTCTGGTTCCCATTTGAGGGCCTGCCTTGAGATTCTTTTGCTGTCTCTTCTCATCACATGGCCAACATATGACCACCTTCTTCTCTTGTTGTCTCTTCTCATTACATGACCAACATATGACCACCTTCTTCTCTTGTTGTCTCTTCTCATCACATGGCCAACATATGACCACCTTCTTCTCTTGTTGTCTCTTCTCATCACATGGCCAACATATGACCACCTTCTTCTCTTGTTGTCGCTTCTCATCACATGGCCAACATATGACCACCTTCTTCTCTTGTTGTCTCTTCTCATCACATGGCCAACATATGACCACCTTCTTCTCTTGTTGTCTCTTCTCATCACATGACCAACATATGACCACCTTCTTCTCTTGTTGTCTCTTCTCATCACATGGCCAACATATGACCACCTTCTTCTCTTGTTGTCTCTTCTCATTACATGACCAACATATGACCACCTTCTTCTCTTGTTGTCTCTTCTCATCACATAGCCAACATATGACCACCTTCTTCTCTTGTTGTCTCTTCTCATCACATGGCCAACATATGACCACCTTCTTCTCTTGTTGTCTCTTCTCATCACATAGCCAACATATGACCACCTTCTTCTCTTGTTGTCTCTTCTCATCACATGACCAACATATGACCACCTTCTTCTCTTGTTGTCTCTTCTCATCACATAGCCAACATATGACCACCTTCTTCTCTTGTTGTCTCTTCTCATCACATGGCCAACATATGACCACCTTCTTCTCTTGTTGTCTCTTCTCATCACATAGCCAACATATGACCACCTTCTTCTCTTGTTGTCTCTTCTCATTACATGACCAACATATGACCACCTTCTTCTCTTGTTGTCTCTTCTCATCACATGGCCAACATATGACCACCTTCTTCTCTTGTTGTCTCTTCTCATCACATAGCCAACATATGACCACCTTCTTCTCTCAATTATTATTGATATTTTTGGAAGCTTTGTCGCTTCTCATATTTCTGCACTCGTCTTGAACTCAAGGTATAAGAAGCGTTTTCCTCAGATCTTTGTTTTCAAATTCTTCTTCCTCTTCTTCTATATTTAAGATCCCTGTGGAGCATAGGTCTTCAACAAACACTTTCCAAGTCATTCTGTTTCTTGCCAATCTTTTAAGATCATTCCATGTCTTCCCCACCTCTCTGCTCCCATCTGTCTTCTCCAAGAATAATTTGGTCTTCCTCTTTGTCTCTTTTTTCTTGGGGTTTCCAGAAAAGAGCCTGTTGTGTAATACTCTCAGTTGGCTTCCGTAGTGTGTGTCCTATCCAGCACCACCGTCTTCGCTGTATCTCTTTATCCACTGGTATTTGGCTGGTACATTTCCATAAATCTAAGTTAGTGATTTTGTCCTTCCATTTTCATCCTTTTATTCTGCGTAAGCATCCATTCATGAAAGTCTGTATCTTCATGATTGTCATTTTTGTTGTTCTCCATGTTTCACAGCTATATAATAGGAATGACTTAACATTGGAGTTGAATATTTTTATTCTTGAATTTAACCTAATTTCTTTGGATTTCCACATGTTTCCCAGTGCAATGAAAGCTCCTCTTACTTTTGATATCCTTATTTTTGTATCATTTTCTGTTCCTCCCTCTTTATCTATATTACTACCCAGATATATGTAAGATTATACGTCTAGTAGAGGTATTTCTCCTAATTTTATTTGTTTATTGCCAACTGCATTAATTCTCATAATGTTGGTCTTATCTCTATTAATCTTTAGTCCTAGCTGTTGTGATCTCTCGTCAAGTATGTTCATATTATCCTGCATCTGTTGATGGCTGTGTGATAGGAGATCTATGTCATCAGCAAAGTCTAAATCATTATACAGTGGGCCAGTCGTGGAAGAACTGCAATACCGGATCGACACATGACGAGAGCAGAGGAACCCCTGGGCATCTCGTCGAGATCTAAAGATCAGTTTAATATCGTAGTGACCTAATGGGCCACGTATCAGATATTAAGCTGATAAGTACATTACTACTGTATTTTTGTTATTAAGCCTGAGTCCTTTATTTTTGCTTTCTTTCACTATAATGTCTAACATTTCTTGTAACTAATTTTCACTCTTAGCGATTAAGACTGTATCATCAGCATACCTTAGATAGGGTTCTCATGTACGTTCAACAAACGACATATATGCAGTAGCTCGAATACAATCTCATCCTCGCATATTGTCCTTTCTAGTTGATCAACATTGTATCCTTAATTGGTGTAGTTCCACTGACAGCCATATCGATTTATTAGTTTACAGAAGCTAGGGGAAGATAATATCAGAGAATGGAGAGGCCTCCACTTCGTAGAGTACAAAAGAATGACTCAAGAGGAGGTCAATGGAGATCGTTGATGAAGTCAGTCACTAGTGTCCCAGCGACCTTTAGTGTTACCTGACGAGATTAGAACGGAAGGAAGGAAGGAATGAAGGATGGAGGGAAGGAAGGAAAGGAAGGAAGGAAGGAAGGAAGGAAGGAAGGAAGGAAGGAAGGAAGGAAGGAAGGAAGGAAGGAAGGAAGGAAGGAAGGAAGGAAGGAAGGATCGCTCGGAGCTCTCAAGACGTCGTCGTTGTGCATCTTCTTCTTCCTCCTCTTTTTCTTCTCCTTTTTCTTCTTTCACCTCAAAATGTCAAAATATCGATAAGTTCAAAGAAAGCATTCGTCAGCTCAAAGCTGGTAACATCTCCATACATCTTGTCCTGGTATAGTACCGGTGAAGGTCACAAGAGCCTTCTCCTCATCATTGTACGCTGGGCATGATTGTAGCATCAGAGATTCCAATACTTAGTGTGTTGAAAAGGTGGTACTTCAATCTGTTGTGGCCAGTTGGGAGTCTAAAAATTGTTACTTGTTCTTTTATGTTGAGCTGGTAGTAGGCCAGTCTTAACATATGGATGTGAATCATGGACAATAGGACAACAGACAAGAAAATCACTGGAGTCTTTAGAACTGTGGTTTTACAGAAGAATGTTGAGAATACCATAGACAGATAAGAAGAGTAATGAAAATCTTCTGAAAGAGGCCAAAGCAAAAAGAGAGCTAATTTCCAATATCAGGAAGAAACAATCATCATTTTTTGGCCATGTAATGAGAAGAGAATAACTGGAACATATTGTAACAACTGGAAAAATTGAGGGACGAAGAGATAGAGGGAAGCAAGCAAAGAGGAAAAATTACCAGACAGCTTAAGAGAGTGGCTTGGCAGAAGGTGAAGAGCAGAAATGATAAATAACTGTCGATATCGAAAGTTGTGGAGAGACATGAACACCTACGCCAGCAGGCCCGGTACTTGATGATGATGTTAGTAGGCACCACTTTTCTGGTAGCCCTGGTGTTCTGTATTCTATTTGGCTGGGTTTTTTTTTTCTATAAACCACATCGATTCCACCTAAGTTGGACTTGTATCTGGCTGGTGCAATTTACCACCATCCGTTGCTATCATATGTGCTTCATCATTTCCAGGAATATTGCAGGGAGATGGAATCTACTGAATCACCGTTCTGCATCTCTGATAGAGCTTGTAGAGTGTTTCTCTTAGACCATTCACGTCTTCGTTTCCATTTTGCCTCTCATTGCTTTGAGTATCGTGTCTTCATCATATCTACTACTTGGTGTTTTGTTGCTAAGTAACTTCGTTCGTTGATTCTCCATGGGAGCTCTTCACGACATAGGTCAGTTAAGGCTTCTGCTACTTCTTTCTTTCTTTCTTCCTTTCTTTCTTTCTTTCTTTCTTTCTTTCATTCACTTCCTCTTGCATATCTTTGTATGTGCATGTCTATGTCAGTCATATCTCATATCTTTATGTGCATGTATATGTTAGTCATGTGTCATATATCTTGATGTGTGTCAGTGTTAGTCATGTCTCGTATCGCTGTGTGCATGTCTGTGTTGGTCACATCTCCTATCTTTGTGTGTGCATGTCTGTGTTAGTCACCTCTAGTGACTCGGGTAGATGGTGCTCGTAAACCTGGGAAGGCCGACCATCTAAGGGCAGAATCCCCTACAGAAAAGATCATCTGATGCCTTGCAGGACGATTGGGGACAATCAAAGGCTAAGGAATGCAAACCTGAATAAAATGCTGGCTGAAATCGGATGCACTGAGCCACTGGCGCAGAACACAATGCAACGTTTTAACGGGTGTTCAATCAGAGTGGATCTGGCAGACTCTAATTGTGATGTTCTGTCTGTGGGGGCGATCAACACACTTAACCTGACAGCTGACTTCATGTGAGAGTCTGGAATCCTACTCTGATTGAGTCCTGATCGCAGAGAGAGAGAGAGAGAGAGAGAGAGAGAGAGAGAGAGTACCCGGTCTGGTGTTTAGGGAGATACAAAGTTCTGGTTCTCGACCTTTTAGCGGCTTCACTCATTGTCAGTTGATGTTATTGTAGCGTTTCTTTGATGTTGTTGTAGCGTTTCTTTGATGTTGTTGTAGCGTTTCTTTGATGTTATTGTAGCGTTTCTTTGATGTTGTTGTAGCGTTTCTTTGATGTTGTTGTAGCGTTTCTTTGATGTTGTTGTAGCGTTTCTTTGATGTTGTTGTAGCGTTTCTTTGATGTTATTGTAGCGTTTCTTTGATGTTATTGTAGCGCTTCTTTGATGTTGTTGTAGCGTTTCTTTGATGTTATTTTAGCGTTTCTTTGATGTTATTGTAGCGTTTCTTTGATGTTATTGTAGCGTTTCTTTGATGTTGTTGTAGCGTTTCTTTGATGTTATTGTAGCGTTTCTTTGATGTTGTTGTAGCGTTTCTTTGATGTTATTGTAGCGTTTCTTTGATGTTATTGTAGCGCTTCTTTGATGTTGTTGTGGCGTTTCTTTGATGTTATTGTAGCGTTTCTTTGATGTTGTTGTAGCGTTTCTTTGATGTTATTGTAGCGTTTCTTTGATGTTATTGTAGCGTTTCTTTGATGTTATTGTAGCGTTTCTTTGATGTTGTTGTAGCGTTTCTTTGATGTTGTTGCAGCGTTTCTTTGATGTTGTTGTAGCGTTTCTTTGATGTTGTTGTAGCGTTTCTTTGATGTTATTGTAGCGTTTCTTTGATGTTGTTGTAGCGTTTCTTTGATGTTATTGTAGCGTTTCTTTGATGTTATTGTAGCGTTTCTTTGATGTTATTGTAGCGTTTCTTTGATGTTATTGTAGCGTTTCTTTGATGTTGTTGTAGCGTTTCTTTGATGTTGTTGTAGCGTTTCTTTGATGTTGTTGTAGCGTTTCTTTGATGTTGTTGTAGCGTTTCTTTGATGTTGTCTGTCAATCTTACTCTCGGTCTTCCTCTTGCTCTTCTCCCCTCTCCTCGTTTAACATAGTCTTTGTATGGTCAATTCAGTGGTTAGGGAACTGGGCTACAAAGGACAAGAGGTCGTGTTCGATCGTCCCGGGTCCACCCAGCCTTAAATGGGTACCGGACTTTTTTTTCTGGGAAATTAACACGACACGGACGTAATACCGATCACATTACCCCAAAATGCATGTGCTGAAGGTCTGTAAGAATTATAGCCACTAACACCATATTCCCTAAACGCCACTTGACGTGACGGGGCTCTTTACTTTACGGTAAGCAACCACACGTCTTTCTTTCTAGATAGGCAAACCAGTTTATGTGTTCTTTCAGCATGTATATAGCTCAGGATTGATTCAATGCTTAATTTCTCTTATAATATTATTTTCTGATTCCTGTCTTTTCTGGTAACCCCAAGCGCCTCTGCGACATAACAAAATATTACCGCTCATGTCCTACTTGAAGAATGTCACGTAAACAACATCCTATCTGTAAATACCAAATAAACACACGATCTTTATCGTCTTTACAGTTCACTGAAAACAGGTTGGTAAAAACTTTCATAGACATAGCCAGACGCTATTGTCCTGGCAAGAAAAACACGTTCTCTCTACTGGTTCATTACTACTGCTATTAAATGGGTGTCCGGTTAGCGCAATCGATAGGCGGTTGGCTTACCACGGCAACAGCCGGGGTTCGTACCCTGGCGAGGACACCTGGGTTTTACTAATTCCCTAAAAATTAGTGGGAGCCGCGATAGCTCAGTGGTTAGTGAACTAGACTACTACGGACAAGGGGTAGGGTTCGATCCCAACCGACGGCCCCGGGTTCACCCAGCCTTAAATGGGTACCGGATTTTTTCTGGGAAAGTAAAGCAGCACGGGCGTAATACCGACCACATGTGCTGAAGGTCTGTAAAATATAAGGTCACTAACACCATATTTCCCTATACGCCACTTGGCGTGACGGGGGGTACTTTACTTATTTTTTTAGTGCTATTAAATCAAGAAAAATATGCCTTAATTCGAAAAAGAGTTAAAATGTTGATCAAAGAAGCTAAGCAAAAGAATTGGACAGAATTCGGACAAAACATGAGCAGGGACTTCAAGACAGTCACAAGAGATTTCTACAAAGCAGTAAAAGCCACAAGAGCGAGAAAAGAAAACCATGATCCTACTGAGCTGATAAATGACAAAGACGGACAACCAATATCAAATAACCAATGTATGCAACAGAGATGAAAAGAATATTTTGAAGACCTGTTAAACATACCAACTACCAACAAGACAACAAAAACCACGCTAGAGCTCACAAATACTGAATCCAACATTAAAGAGGAAATCCAAGATGTAATCAAATATGCACCAAGAAATAAAGCATCGGGGATAGATAACATACCAATAGAAATAATAGCAGAGCAAGGAGAAACAGGAATGCAATAGCTGCACAGAATATTTAATGCAGCATGGCACTTACAACAAGCCCCAGAAGACTGGCAACAGGTAATCATCATACCAATATGGAACAAGAAAGATAGCAAAAGAGACTGCAATCAATATAGAGGTATATCTCTTCTCAGCCATGTAGGAAAGCTATACGCCAAAATCTCGGAAAAAAGGCTGAGACCAATAATAGAACTACAGTTAGTCGATTCTCAAATGGGGTTCCGAAAAAACAGAGAATGTACTGACGCACTATTCACATTAAAACAGCTTGCAGAAAAAACGACAGAACACAATCAAAACTTATACATAGCCTTCATTGACCAGGAAAAAGCATTCGACAGAGTAAACAGAGAACAGCTGTGGGAGATACTAACAACATACGGAGTAAGCCAACATCTAACCAACCTTATTAAAAGTCTCTACGTCAACAGCAGCTGCAGGGTCAGAACAGCAGCAGGCTACACAGACCACTTCGAAGTTAAATCAGGTGTAAGACAGGGGTGCGTACTATCCCCCTACTGTTTATTACATACATGGACTATATATGCAAGCTAGCCAACCCATCAGAGACAGAGGAGATCAACGAGCTTTTATTTGCAGACGATCAGGCACTAATACATGAAACAATAGAAGACCTACAAGAACACTTAAACTCAACATCTCAGGCACAAAATACAACATGAAAATCAACATCAAGAAAACAGAAGTCATGAATGTCGCCAAAAATAAACAGAACATCAACATAACTATAGAAGGCAGACAACTAAAACAAGTAGAGGAATTCAAATACCTATGAAGTCTAATGACAAACGATAATTCTCAAACAGCAGAGATAGAATCAAGATGCAACAAAGCTTGTCAAATCATCGGACAGTTATCACCACTATTGTCCAACAAGGAAATAGCTCTGGAGGCAAAACGAGCACTATACAATACAATCTTCATCCCAACGTTGTGCTACCAATACCAGACCTAGACCCTAGATGCAAGAACGATAAGAAAAATAACCTCTACAGAGATGAAATGTGTTAGACGAATGACAGGAAACAGTCTGAGAGATAAGATCAGAAATGAAGAACTGAGAGAAAAGCTAGGAATAGCCCCCGCCATATAATATAAAAGGAAACAACAGATAAAATGGTTTGGCCACGTGACAAGACAGAAAGAACAAAACACAACACAACGAGCCTTCAACGAACGTTGTGAGAAAACCAGACCCAAGGGTCGACCACGAAAAAGATGGGTCGATGGAATATTAGAAGCACTAGGAAACACAACAGCAGCAGAGGCGAACAGAAGAGCAAAAGACCGCTAACTATATCTCCCCTCGACGCTGAAAGGCAGATGAGGAAGGAAAGAAGAAGAAGAGGATGGTACTGCAGTAAAAAAAACATTGAAGATATAGGTCGTGAATTCGAGCGTTTTTTCTGTACCGTCTTTTAATTTTTCACTTTCATTTAATTTCATTTTTAATGTCCGCTTAGTACAATTCTAGGAGCGGCGATAGCTCAGTGGTTATTGAACTGGACTACAAAGGATAAGAGGTAGGGTTCGATCCCAACTGACGGCTTCCTGGTTCACCCAGCCTTTAATTGGTACCGGATTTTTTTCTGGGAAAGTAAAGCGGCACGGGCGTAATACCGACCACATTACCCCAAAAATCATGTGACGAAGGTATGTAAAATTTATGTCCCCTAACACCATATTCATGGAGCCGCGATAGCTCAGTGGTTAGTGAACTGGACTACAAAGGATAAGAGGTAGGGTTCGATCCCAACCGACGGCTTACGGGTTCACCCAGCCTTAAATGGGTACCGGATTTTTCTGGGAAAGTAAAGCGGCGCGGGCGTAATACCGACCACATTACCTCAAAAATCATGTGCCGAAGGTCTGTAAAATTTATGGTCATTAACACCATATTCATGGAGCCGCGATAGCTCAGTGGTTAGTGAACTGGACTACAAAGGACAAGGGATAGGGTTCGATCATTTTTTGGCCATGTGATGAGAAGAGAACAACTAGAATATATTGTAACAACTGGGAAAATTGAGGGACGAAAAGATAGAGGGAAGCAAAGAGAAAAAATAACAGTCAGCTTAAAAGAATGGCCTGGCAGAAGGTCAACAACAAAAATGATAAATGGCTGCCGAGATCGAAAGTTGTGGAGAGACATTTTCACCTACGCCAGTAGGCCCGGTACTTGATGATGATGATGATGACATTATAATACAATTCCAGCAGGCAGACCCCAGTAATGGGGAAATGACGTAAATATAGTTTTTTTTAAAAATAATAGTGTTTGAATTTGAATAACAATCAAACTAAGGGTACATGTACAAGGGATGATGATTATCGTCAGCTTTACAGCAGCTTCGCATCTCTACGCATCTTGATGCCTTTACTCCTAGTATTTTCTCTCTTTGTCGTCCGCGATCTCTCTTTTCCTGTATTTTGTCAGCTGTAACCAAGTATATGAAATAAGAACAGGAGTAAGGCAGGGATGCCTTCTGTCTCCATTTCTCTTTCTACTGGCCATAGATTGGATTATGAAAATAATTCAAAACAACAGAAATGGAATCCAGTGGTCACTGACCAAACAACTTGATGATTTAGACTTTGCTGATAACATAGCTCTCCTATCACACAGCCATCAACAGATGCAGGATAAAATGAGCATACTTGATGAGAGATCACAACAGCCAGGACTAAAGATTAATAGAGATAAGACCAACATTATGAGAATTAATACAGTTGGCAATAACCAAATAAAACTAGGAGAAATACCTCTATTAGATGTACAATATTACATATATCTGGACAGTAATATAGATAAAGAGGGAGGTACAGAAAATGATGCCAAAATAGGGATATTAAAAGCAAGAGGAGCTTTCATTGCACTGGGAAACATATGGGAATCCAAAGAAATTAGATTAAATACAAATATAAAAATGTTCAATTCAAATGTTAAGGCGGTCCTATTATATGGCTGTGAAACATGGAGAACAACAAATTTGACAATCACGAAGACACATACTTTCATTAATGGATGCTTACGCAAAATAAAAGGATGGAAACGGCAGGACAAAATCACTAACATAGAATTATGGAAATGTACCAGTCAAACACCAGTGGATAAAGAGAAACAGTGAACACTATGTCGCTGGATAGGACACACACTACGGAAGCCAACTGAGAGTATTACACAACAGGCCGTTTTTTGGAATCCCCAGGGGAAAAGACAAAGAGGAAGACCAAGGAATTCTTGGAGAAGACAGATAGAAGCAAAGATGAAGATGATGGGGAAGACATGGAATGATCTTAAAAGAATGGCAAAAGACAGAACGACGTGGAAAGTGTTTGTTGAAGACCTATGCTCCACTGGGAGCTAAAATGTAGAAGAAGACGAACCAAGTATTTCCGAAAAAAACCCGATGTATGTCTGAAAAATGTAGATGGTTTCTTTCTGATGTTTCATAGGGTAGACTAGTTGGTCTCGAAGCAAGACGCCGGCCTCGAGACAGAGAGCTTGTGGGATGAAATCCCGGCTGCACCGGTTAGGATTTTTATTTATGATTTCTCTGTGCGGCAACCACCCCTGGTCTCAGCAGACGGAGTTAACCCCGAAGTCGGAGTTATCTGCCTGTGCGGCGAGGGACCACTGTGCACACGGCTGTCAGGAAAAAAACGGATTAAAAAAAAAAAACTATCTTTACGTCACATAGTACCATTGCTGGTGTATGACGGGGGGCAACGATAGAACCAGTTAGACAGAACCATAGAGACAAGACTCAAAATTCAGTTCCTAGTCTCTAGGGACTTCGCCAGAGGTCAAAGCTGGCGAACGATTAAAAAAAAAAAAAGGTTTCCTATGAGTTTCCTTTTTGCGTTCCTCTTTGAGAATGTTCTCGTTGGTCTTTTTAGCTGTCCAGATAACTTTCAACATTCTTCTCAGAAATCCCCTGTCTATGGCCTCTAATCTCTAATCGTCTTTCCATTTGTTTGTCTACTGTCCATGAATGGCTTACATAAGTCAGAATTGGCTCTATATAGCACCGATGAACTCTAATTCTCAATTCTATTGACAAAGACTTGCTGCGTAAGATATTTTTCATTTTCAGAAATGCTATTTCGGCCTGAGCTATTCTGCTTTTTATTTATGTGTTGCATCATCCATCTGATGTTATTATTGTGCCCAAGTATTTAACGCGTTGCACTTGTTTCAGATTTGTCCCGATTATTTTTATGTTTTATGTTGGTGTTGTCCATTTTTGACAATAGAAACAAAAAAAAAAGGAGTTCTTAAATGTTATGTAGAGCCAGTCTTAACATATGGATGTGAATCATGGACAATAGGACAACAGACAAGAAAATCACTGGAGTCTGTAGAAATGTGGTATTACAGAAGAATGTTGAGAATACCATGGACAGCTAAGAAGAGTAATGAAAACGTTCTGAAAAAGGCCAAAGCAAAAAGAGAGGTAATTTCCAATATTAGGAAGAAACAATTATCATTTTTTTGACCATGTAATGAGAAGAGAACAACTGGAATATATTGTAACAACTGGGAAAATTGAGGGACGAAGAGATAGAGGGAAGGAAAGAGAAGAGAAAAGATACCAGACAGCTTAAG
Source organism: Megaustenia siamemsis (assembly GCA_032433765.1). Taxonomy (NCBI): domain Eukaryota; kingdom Metazoa; phylum Mollusca; class Gastropoda; order Stylommatophora; family Ariophantidae; genus Megaustenia; species Megaustenia siamemsis. The sequence goes on from JAVIAB010000025.1 coordinate 11,774,186, forward strand.
AGAATCCCTTACCAGAAGGTCAACAACAGAAATTATAAATAATTGTCGTGATCGAAAGTTGTAGAGAGACATGATCACCTACGCCAGCAGGCCCGGTACTTGATGATGATGATGATGATTGTTTCTGATGTATGACCATTACTTCTGCTTTCTTAAATATAAAAATGGGAAGAAAGTAGCAAATGATAAATATGGTACGATCTGGCAATATCTTTTATATTTTTGTTAAACATGATCATTGGGTCAGCAACAGTTCGAGAGATTAGATGTTTGTAGAAATATGCATTAATGTCGGTTGATGAGAGCAACAAGAAAGGTCTCAGTCTGAATAGTAACAAGTGCAACGCGTCAAATACTTGGGCACAATAATAACATCAGATGGAAGATGCACCGCAGAAATAAAAAGCAGAATAGCTCAGGCCAAATTAGCATTTCAGAAAATGAAAAACGTCTTGTGAAATAAATCTATGTCAATAGAAGTGAGAAAGAGAGTTCATCGGTGCCATATGTTGTTGTTGTTGTTGTTGTTGTTGTTGCGTTCGCCAGCTTTCAACTCTGACGAAGTCCCTAAGAGACTAGGAACTTTATTTTGCGTGCTAATAATTTTTTCCCTAGCAGCCGTGTGCACAGGGGTCCCTCGCCTCACAGACAGATAACTCCGACTTCGGAGGTACTCATGTTTTTTCCGTCGATGAGTAACTGACATTTCAAGCCGGGCCTCGCTGCTGAGACCAGGGGTGGTTGCCGCAGAGAGAAATCATAAATAAAGTCCCAACCGGTGTAGCCGAGATTTGAACCCACAACCTCTATGTCCAGAGGTCGGCGTTCTGCCTCGAGACCAACCAGTCCCCCATGGACTTGGAATATGAGGAAACTGCAACAAGGAACACTTTTCATGCATAGCCTGCAATGGTTCCTGTCGCCTATCCACCATATACCAGAAGTTCACGTCCTCCCGAAAGTGATGATCGTCATATTTCTTTAAAAATGTCTAGCGCTTGATGATGTTAGGCCATCGTTGTTGACTCTAATTTCGAACATATAAACACACAGTTAGTCGTCAAATTATACCCGTCGCACATCAAACAACAGACCGTAAGATTAGTGTACGGCCGGTCTAGGAAATTTACGATGAACCATTACGATGACGTGGCACACATAATAATGTCGTAAGCACAGAGCAATGACGCGCCCTTTAGATTCTTGATTACTCCAGTGAATGTAGTCCACGACGAACAGAACACGGTGCAAATTGCCAAAAGAGATAAAACTGCGGCTGACGAAGCATTTCATATTAATGAATAACATGGAAATAATTTGCGTCAAGCATATCCAACAACGGTCATGAACAGCACCAATGTGACGTAAAGCGCAGAACAAGCCTAGACGATGGAAGGTCGCATTCACAACACTTGATTTGTCGAAAATGGAATATTGCCGGCGTACGACATTGTTTTATCAGCGCAGATGTAATAAGTAGATCATTATCTTGACTTCAACGCATAGGAGTGCAATGGAGAACTGAAATTAATTAGACATCGAATGCACTTTCTGCAGCGATCAAGAGAACGTGAACTAGATCCGCCATCTTAGAAACGGAAGTCCCAATATAGAACCAATATATAGAACCAATTCTGACCTATGGACGCGAATCATGGACAGTTGAGAAACAAATGAAAAGACGATTAGAGGCCACAGAGATGGGATTTCTCAGAAGAATTTTGAAAGTTCCCTGGACAGCTAAAAAGACCAATGAGGAAGTTCTCAAAGAGGCCAACACAAAATGGCAGCTCATAAAAAACATCAGAAAGAAACAATCAACATTTTTCGGGCACATCATGAGAAGAGGAAAGTTGGAATACTTGGTTACAACTGGCAAAATAAAAGGAAAGAGAGATCGCGGAAGACAAAGAGAGAAAATACTGGATAGTTTGGTGTCATGGCATGGAAAACAGTCAACAACAGAACTGATACTATGCACTGTAGATAGAAGATTGTGGAAGGACATGATCACCTACGCCAACCGGTATGGCACATGATGATGATGATGACAAAAATGGTCAGAATGAATCCTCACCAATCACCATCAAGGGCGTTCTTCTCGAGAATGCATGGAAAAAGACCAAGAGGAAGACCCAGAAGAAGATGGATAGATGCAGTGACAGAGACATGTAACAACAAAGGAAAATCACTAATTCAGACAGTTCGAGCAACCCAAGAACGTCAAATGATATAAACCACGACACCTTTTAGGTATCAGTGAAAAAGAGAAAAGAAAAAGATGACAGAAAATTAAAAGCACAACATAAAGTTAATCATATAGTCATATAAATTAAAGTTAACCACATAGAAATGTACAAATGTACAGGTGAAATGAACAAATAAAATATATGTATCTATATAAATAGATAAAATGGAATGGTTAAAACTTTAATACGTAACAAGTGGGCGATACAAATGAGAGTAATGCTTCGGCCCAAAAGGCTTTCGGCAGGAACAATCATACAATACATACAGATATATACTTAAAACAATAAATAATAAATAAAAAAATAATAAAAAATTACTTTCCTTAATTATAAAATTAAATTTTCTGACATTTTTGTTATTTTTTTTTTGGGTCTTAAATACAAATCTGTGTGTGTTGTATGTTTGTTCCTGCTGAAGGTATAAAGGCCGAAACGTTGTTCTAATTTGTGTGGTCTACTTATTACGTAAAGCTTTAATCATACCGTTTATATATAATTTTTGTTGTTCATTTCCCCTTATAATTAGCTTTACCGCAGCTTCGCATTTTTATGCATTTCTTTGCTTGGACTCAACTTCTACTTCTACAGATGTACAGCGTCAATGTACAGAGATGCAACGAAGACGATGTCGCTGGATTTGACACACACTGCGGAAGTCATCTGAGAGTATTACACAACAGGCCCTTTTTTGGAATCCCCAGGGGAAGAGACAAAGAGGAAGACCAAAATATTCTTGGAGAAGACATGTGAAAATATATTTACTTAGGCCTGCTGGCTAAGAGGGAGTTCCTGGAAAACGACCAACTAGGGTGATGTTTCCAGCTTTACGAACAGAGGTGATGATGGTTGTGGATAGAGTGAAGTCACTCGTCTGTATCTCCAATATTTAAATACATCACTCCAGTTGGTGGTTTTTCCGGTTTTATTTTCTGCCCGCGGGCTTTAGTAAATCAAATCTATAGTTGGCTGTACATTAACAATTAATTAACAACGAAATAATATTTAATTACTGAACATAATCAGTAGAAAAGTATGGCAAAAAGTAATTTTAATGCCGTGAAAAATATGCTAACAACAAAACAAATATCAACAGGGCTGAAACTAAGAATGGCAAAATGTTACATCTTCTCAATATTCCTGTATGGTGCAGAAACATGGACATTAGACAAGAAAACAGAACAGAAAATTGAAGCCTTTGAAATGTGGATTTATAGAAGAATAGGTAGAATTGGATGGAAACAGAAGATAACAAACGATAAAGTTTTAAAACAACTGAAAATAAGAAGAGAACTACTAAATACAATTAAGACAAGACAAATGACATTTTTGTGCCATGTTAAAAGACACAACAGCCTACTAAAAGTAATATTGGAAGGAAAAATACAAGGTAAAAGAGGCAAAGGCAGACCAAGACTAACATGGACGAGTAACATCAAAAGATGGTCAAGTCAATCTATGACAGCCTGCACCATCAAACTCAAAGCAAGAAACAGAGTAGAATGGCGATCTATGGTAGCCAACCTTCGTTGCGGAGAAGGCACACGATGATGATGATGAATCCGTAGAAATGACTAACCAAACGATCATTCAATATTCTTACCTCTAAATATAGCGAATCTACGGTCCCCACAAAGTATTTTTCCAGAATAGAATAAGCAGCTTTGCTGTGAATATGTAGATCTGGTCTTTGCATAGTGGCTTGTACATCTTCGCCGTTGT